>VWZI01012392.1:30054-104791 GCA_013396835.1 Psilopogon haemacephalus | reverse complement strand
CCCGTGCGGCCCGGCGGAAGGGGGCTCTGGGCCGGCTCCGGGGCCAGCTGCGGGGCCAGCTGCGGGGCCTGCGGGAATCCCTGCCCTGGGTCTGCCGCATCCCTGCCCGAGGTCGGGCTCCTCAAACTGAAAGCGTCCACGTGTGAGAAAGTTGGAACTGTGGCCTACGAGGCTCTGCTGTAGCCTGCAGCTCGAGCCGGCTGGCTGGAGGGCCGGGTTGATGTTCCGCCGGTAAGCGGCTCTTACTGACGATGCAGAGTCAAAGGTAGGCTTACAGTTGACGCTGGCGTTCCAAAGGCCGCCACCAAGGTGTCCCGAGTATTTGGTTCACTTCGTGAAGCTGGCGTCTTTGGTGAGGGCTCTGCCCGTGGAGCTGGCTGTAAACGAAGCTGGTTCTGTCTCCAGATATGCGGCTGTGGGCAGGAGCCAGGTTTAGGTGTAAGCTGAGGTGGTTTAAGAGCACCATTAGTTGGTGCTCGTCGCTGCTTTCTAAAGCTATTCTACACTGACCATGACCCTAGTTCACTTTCATAACTCTGTGTAGGTATTTCTCAGCCTATCCCTATCAAATTTATCTTAATGCTTCTATTAAGTTTGTCTTAAGTTTAGTGTTTTTGTCAAAGCTAAGAGTGGTCAGATGAATAGCAAAATGGGAAGATGTGAGACGTTAGTAACTCTTGAAATGTATACGAGGGAGAGCAGCTGAAGGCAATAATTAAAGTGGAGGTGCTGAACATAGCACTTCAATGTATTTGTCAGCTTGGGTTTTTTGTTTTGTTTTTGTTTTGCTTAGAACTGGCTATTTGGGACAAGAATATGAGAAGTGAGGAACTGTGGTCATGAAGCTGCTGGCATTAGAGCACACGATGTACAGAGGTGTTTGCCATAAATAAAGGGAAGTGTTTCCAAAAGTGTCTTGGGTGTTCGCTCCAGTCAGGTCAAGTGCGTGAAGCATTTTCCCATTCTCCAGTTACAGACATGGACATGCCTTCAGACACAGGTGTATTTCTTTTACTTAAAACATGCTATTAGTGTGCAAGTGCAGCTCTGTGATACAAATGCCTTCGAGGATTTGTACATTTTCATAATAGCTTTGCTGTAGGTTAGAGGTTGGGTAAGAATGTATTTCCCATGTCAAGGATAATGACTTGTGGAGCCAAGTGTATGAGCACAGCATATTTTTTAGATGGATGATTTGGCAAAAAGGAGACCCTTTTTTACAGTGACGTAAACGGGGAATAAATTTAAAGTGGCTTTAAACTGTGAGATGTGCCTATCTTGGGTCATGTTCTCTCTCTCTGCTGTGTTGAGACCACCTCTGTCTGTGGCTGCATTGACTGGTAGGTGGGTGTTATGAGAGGTAAATGCAATGTGGACTGAAGCACTTCATCATAGCAATTAGATCTAAATCCTATTTCCACCAGAAGGCTTCTGCTACCATCTTCTGATTTGATGCTCTTCCTGTCAGAACCAGTTGATAGGTGCCTGTTAACAGTATCTGGAACTGCAGAGCTGGGATTAAAGAAAGTAAAAATGAGGGAAAGGAAAAGCCTGTAGAACTACAATTATGTTTTGCTCTTTTATTTTTTCCACATTACTTATAACAATATTTAATAGCACTGTATCTTATTTTTTACAACAAAATATTGTAAAGTGTTAATTTCCTGCTTAAAACTTCATACAACAGTTACTAAATGTCAGCACCTAAGTCTTCATAACACTGTTGATCTCTAGTGCGGTTTTGTTAGGGACCATGATTAGAGACCTTACTCTGTATTCAGCATTCCCTCTTTTCATCAGTGCAAAATGTTTCTAAGGGGGGATGCACACTTCCAGTGTGCTGGTATCAGTGGCTCTAGCCTGAGGCAGAGCATTGGTCTTCATCCCTTAACTAAAGAATAACAAAGTTTGCTCCTCATCATATGGAAACAGAAATGAAGTTATCTGCTTTATGAAACTGTCAGACTCAGATGTATCAACAAACCACAAAGTAACTGGATTTTTATTTAGTGGTAGGGGTGTATTTTTTTTTTCTAGTTTGCTTTTCCAGGACATAAGCTGAATTACCTTTATCATTTGGATACATATTACAGACCTCTAAAGTGTGGGTAATTATAAAGAGTTTGTTAGGGTCAAACTTTGAGATGCCCAGTAAGCTTCTTCAGGAAAGGGAGAAATGAAAGTAATAAAAATCCTACCCTTCAATATATTGGAATGTAAGTAAATTCTTGAACGTGGTATTTTTATACAAAGATATATTTTAATAATAAATGCCATTCTATTAGTCAAATATGATAAATATAGGACATGAAACAATTTTATTGCAATGATCAGAACATCACTTCTCAACCTTTATAAAAAACCCAACAAAACACTAAAACCAAGGCCCTCCCCTCCCCACTAGAAGACCCCCAAACTCATTAACAAACACCCAAGCCCCAAAACAGCAACCGAACAACAAGAACACCAACAAAACCATCCCCACACTCCAGAGATCTCTGTCCTCAACTGGGATAAAGCAGCACAGCATCCAAGAAGCCACTCAGATGCTTGGCTGCTGAGAACCCAGCTCTGGAGCTGTAGTGCATAACAGCAGTTGGATGTAAGTTAAATCTGGCTACAGGAGCTCCAAAGCACTGTGGCAGAGCAGGTTCAGCCCAGTGCATGCAGCTCACCAGCATGTTCCAAAGCGTGAGCTGCCTGCATGGGTTCGGCTTCTGATGGCATTGTTTATAGCAAGATCGGCAGAAACAGCAGGAGCTTTGAAAAGAGACTACTTAAACAGGTGATAAAAATATTAACATTCCTAGGTAGTGTTCTGTAAAAACTGTCTGTAGGTTTACAATAAATTAAAAGTAACCTCTGGGTTGAGTCTGATGCAGTGTTTGAGGAGTGACCTAATTCAACATCTGGATTTGTAGAGCTAGCAGAGCACATTGCGAAAGCACTGCAGTGGTAGGATGCTATGTGGTGATCTGTGTAAAATTGCAAAGTGATGGTATGGAATTGTCCTGGACTCTCTCCAGTGAAGCTTTGGTAGCCCAGGTACACCGAAGATGCTGTTGGTTCATTTTCTGTGGGAGCAATTTAGCAGACACAGGGAATAATTTCCTGCTGGTGCTTGTTAATGGGTGAGTCATAAATCGGCCACAGAACTCCTTAGAAACATGAGAAGATAAAGCCACGGTCCAATAAAAATAATAAAGTGCTTTAAATAAGTACTTGTTTTTTACTACATCTTATTTCATGGCAGACATCGAAACCAAACCAATGAAATAGGATAGTGCTCTAGAGTAAATAAAATAGAGCTTGTTACTGTAGTCAGAATTTCCAAGTATTTTCTTGTCTTGATGTTGGACTTAGTTTACTGTGGGATCAGAGGAGAAGCTTATAGTACAGGTTGAGCTTGCACAGACATAAAGGTCATCATAAATATTCTCTACTTTAAAGTTTCCATTTGTCAAAATGTGGGTGTATGGAGAGGGAAGAAAAAAGAGCAATCTGGAGACAGTTTGTATCCAGTGTATGTAGCCACTCTACCTGAAATATACTGATCGTTTTGGTGAGACACAAGAGGGCTGCTGGACGTGTATGGAAAGCTGAGAATTGATTCAAGTCCATTGGGTGCCAGCTGCTATAATATCGATGCTTGTTCCATGGCGTCAATCCACCTGGGAAGGGCAGGAAAGGCAAAGTGGTGCACATCACACTGTATGTGTGTTAAGAACATCTGTAGTTTGAGTAAAGTAATGATTTAAAGCACATGGAGCCTGAAGAGGACTGCATTTTCCATCCCTGGTTTTGTGATTAAAGCAGGGGACTGAGTTCAGGACTCTTGTGTTCCAGCACAACCTTTACTAGTGGTTGATTGTAAAAGATCAAAGGCAGTATAAGTGCTGCCTTAAAGTAGGAAGGGTGAAACTTCTTAAGTATGTTTAAAAGCAACAAAACCTCTTGTAAAGAGTCATCTCCTTACCTGGGTGTCTTGAGGTGCTGGCACTTTTGTTGCTGATTTCATGACTATTGTGTGGAATCGGTAGCATTAGACTGGGAAACCTAACCACATGTTGGTGAGGATGCTAAGAGCTGGGCAGCCAGAATACAAAGCAGAGAAGTTCTGTGCAGTAATTGCAGCTGACAGACTCCTAGGCACATTAACCTGAGACTCGGGCTCCTCTTTTTCCTATACAAGGGAGCAAGTTCTGTTTTTGGAAGGAACTAAGAAGTGCCAAGTAGATTTTTCACATCACCCAGGCCCATCACATGTAATTGTTCTTAGTCCCCAGGCTGAGGTTGCGGAGAGGAAAACATTTCCGAAGTGAATGGCTCACTGGAGCTCTGCACCCTTACCTCTGTGCTGAGCTGCTGTCCTCTGCTCGGAAGCTGTAAAAGAGAGTCTGCTTGTGATAGAGATGGAAAACGGTGTCTGTGCTGCCTTCTTCCTTTTCTGAAGAAACAGTGAAACCCAGCAAAGGCAAACTTTCAGTGGCAACCTTGTCCTGAAAGCAAATGAGCGAACCAAAATTTAGGAGCTTTGTAACAGTTTAAGGGTTTTTTCTGAAAACCAAATAATGATGCAGCCCCTCTCTGACACAGCTGCAAAAGCAATAGCACTGGTCTTCAGCTGCAGCTCTTACCTGAGCAGGAGCAGTGCCTCTGTACTGCATATGCTCATGTAGTCTAAGTCTCAAACTCAAAAACAACCTCTGAAAGTCCAGTTCTTCATGATCATCCACGTGGCCATGAAGGTCAAATTAGCCATTACTTTAATGTCTCTCTGACATAAGAGTCCAAGAGGTTACTGAGAGTAACAGGACAGGACCAGTTCTGAAAGCCTGAGACCCACTCACAGTTACCCATTTTTATTTTGCTGAGTGCAAGCAGTAGCCTTCTTGGTGCCTTGTTGTGCTCTTTTGATAGCACTGGCAGCTTTCTTAGCACTGCACTTTCTCAGCACACTTCTTTTCAAAGCACTGCTTGGAAACTTCTGAGCTGATAACACAATTAGTTGTTCATTTACTCCCAAGAAACATTCATGAATTTTGCTTGCCAGGTGTCGTTTTGTACAAGTTAAATAAAACAAGAAGCCTTTACTGAGTTCGAGCTTAGCTGTCACCGATAGCTGCAGTTTTGGCCACTGTGCTTAGATAATGTTTTTTATCTGTGTATCTTGCCTTTGCCTCTGCTTTTAGAAGCTGGATTGCAGACTGGAGATGCAAAGTGTAATTAGCCAAGCATTGCTTTTTCACTATTGTTGAGCCACTTTTAAGGTTAGCAGAGGTGAGGTAGATGTATTGGATACAGATTTTGATGCTAGTAGTCTAAATTGCTCGCCAAATCATTAACTCTTCTGTGCTTCGATCTCCTAATCTGTTTAAAGGGAATAATATTACTTCATGGAACCATCAAACTGGTGATGAAAGTTTAAATAATTGATGTTTGAAAAGTATTCTGAAGGCTTAGAGTACCAAACACTGCTGTTACAACAGTTCTTGCATTCTCTGCCCTTTGCTCAGCAAAATGCATTTTTCTGCATATGAAATCCATCTGTTAGAACCAAACTTTATATCACAATTTAAGTTTTCTTGTGTTGCAGCTATTCACAAAGGAGAATAAATTAAAATAAGGAAAGGGACTGCAAAATACATTAAAAAATATTTAGCTGATATCCAGCCTCATTGGCTGTAAGGAGGAGCTTACAGGCCAACACACAAAGCATTATTCTCTTCTCTGGTGACCACCCTTCTTTCTCGCCCTCTTTGGTACTAAGACAATTATGTGCTACTTATAGTTACAAAACTACAAGATTCTCTTCTCCACCAGAAATGGATTATAGCAACAATTATGTGCTACTTATAGTTACAAAACTACAAGATTCTTTTCTCCACCAGAAATGGATTATAGCACCATTTATTCACAGAACATCTGGCAGTTACCAAGTGCACCAGAGAACACCTAAGGACCTTGGAATCTTTAGGTGTGGATATGTAGACCTAAGGTGCACAGTGGCTGGCAATTTATAATAGCAATAAGCCAAGGAAGAGCAGTTCATGAAGAGGGCTGCTGAGGTTCAGCTACTCTGTTAGGAGCAGGTCTCAGAAGGCAGGTGGTGGGAACTGTCATTTCTACCTTTCACATTTACTTGTGCTGCTCATAGGGAGTACAGAAGGGAACTCGGGTAGGGAACTGTTTCAAGTCAGGTTGCACTGTACCTCGTTTGCCATGTAGGTGTAGAGGACTTTGCCTTTGATAACAAACCAGCGTTTCTTCCAGTGTCTTTTGCCTCTCTTGCATCTGCTGAGGTAACCACTGATGGTAGCTCCCTCTCCTGAGGCTGCCACCTACAGCAGGTGAAAAACAGGATTTGTTACAGCAGAGAGCTTTCCCCCCTCTTGACTGTGCATGTTTGCATCACACCAGCCAGCCAGGTCGTTTTCTGTGAAACTGTAAGTAGACTATCAAAAATATTGGGACAGAAAAAGAATAAGCATTGTGCTATGGTTCTTTTAAACTGTGTAAACTGGGTTTTCAGTAACTGATGGAATGGAAGCAGTTGAGTTATTCCTGAGGTCACCATGTTTACAGCTGTGTTCGGAGAAGCTGAACTTGTGCCTTTGCCCAGGTCTGGTTTTTTTTTATATATATTAGAAGTACATGCTTCCAAGAGGCACTGACCGCGGCTGAACACTTGTAAGACGTGCGTATATTTAGGACTTTGCAAGGGTTTTACATTGATTTCTGTTAATCACTTGATGCGACCAGGTTTCATTTGTGAAATATTTCTGAGAAGTTACTTCTCTCACAGAGGTGTTTGGAGATCTAAGTGCTTAATGTGTCCAAAGCCCCAGGTGCTGCCCTGCCTGCGCCGTTAGTTGCGGCCGCAAGCTGCGGTGCTATTGCGTGCAGAAGCCGAGGGCAGAGCTCGCAAGGCAGCGCTGGCGGAAGCCTGTGCAGTGGCAGGGCAGAGCTGTGCTGCCCCCTGGCGGGCACAGGCCTGTCCCGAGCAGCTCGTCTGCTCCTGCCGCCGCTCAGCGTCTGTCTGGGACCTGCTCCTGGCTTCGGCTCTTTCACCTCAGCACAAACAAACCTCCCGAGACTCCAGTGCTTCAGCTGCACAGTGAGTCCACCAAGATGCTCGCGTTCTGTTTCCTTTAACACAACAAATACCTGCTGGTTTCAGTGGCATGGAAACAGCTCGCTGCTTGAGCGCAAGGGGAACTTAGATCAGCATGACCGGCCCCTTGTTACCGGAAAGAAAACAGAGCCGCAGAAATCCTGGCCACATTGAAACTGGTGCAAATTTTATTGCCTTACACTGGTGGGATCAAGACTTTACCCGTTTGGTTTGTAAGAGTTTTGTTTGAGCTGGGGAGAAACTGCTTGATGAAACATGTATGCTCCGGAATTGACTGCCCAGGACTAGAGTCTATTCCCTAAGGAAGTGCTCTTTTAGTTGTCTTGGAATCATAGCAAGGCTTCAGAAGTAAGGTAGCTAATCAGCAGGATATCTTTCTCTGCAGGTACTTGGCACTGTGATCTGCCTTATTGTACTGTGTAGCACCTTGAGTTTGTCTTAGTTTTCTAAAGATTTCATAGTTTTTAGACGGTTTTCTAACTGGGTTTCTCAGTGGGCTCAGGAAGCTTATGTGGTATCTTTACAGCTTAGAGTATTTTGTGTTTTAAACACTACTATGAAAAACAGAAACAAAATAGTTGCATGGTGAAAATAGAGCCCACTGCAGACAGAGGGAATTGCAAACACAGCTATGGAAGAGCGAGCACACAGTTCTCTACAGGCCCTCGCCTTTCTTGGTCAGCTTGGTCCTACCTCCATAAGAGCCGAAGGAATCTTCTTCTGTTTCTTAAAAGATGAATAATGAATATTGTGGAAGACAGAGGAGAAGGCACTGCTTGAACACCTGGATGAAGTTGGAGGGAAGCTCACACTCAGTGGCCGCTCTGCAAGATTAAGAACATTCGGGAAGGGGGAGGTGTCTGAATTGGTACAGGTCAGATGAGGGGTAAGAGACACACAGCACACAAATGCAGATGTCTAAGGGAAGCACAATGCCTATTCCATATCTGCTTTGTATTTGAGCATTCCTTTCAAATCACTTCTTCAAGTCTGATTAGATGGTAGACTTCTTAGCACCCTAGGATAAGGTAGCTAATTGAAATAAGCATTCGAGAAGGCTGACAAAGCATAAAACACAACTTGTTTTCTTTGAAGGAACCTACAACAATCATCTGGTCCAACTGCCTGACAAATCAGGGCTGCCCAAAAGTAAAAGGCATTGCCCAAGTCCCTTAAGCACTGACAAGATTGGGACATCAATGGCTTCTCTAGAAAGCCACTTCCAGGGTTTGCTGGGTGAAGAAAAATTTCCTCAGGTCAAGTCAGAATCTCTCCTGATACAGCTTTGAACCATTCCCAGGCATCCTGTTCCTGGATCCCAGGGAGAATAGCCCAGCAGCTCCCTTCTTCAAGGAACTGCAGAGGGTGATGAGGTCACCCCTCAGCCTTCTTTTCTCCAAACTAGACAAATCGAGAGTCTTCAGCTGCTCCTCAGAGGACACAGTCTTTGTCTTCATTCTGGTTTATCAAAATGCCAGAGGAGCCCTCAGAGAAATTGCTGAAGCAATTTTAGCTGCCATGCAGCCTGGCACTCCTGGCGCCTTAATACACTGGCTTGGTGCTTGAAATAAGAAATGCTCTTCCTGCTCAGTGTTTGGTGGGCAGATCCCAAAGCCTCTCCATTCTATAGGCAGGAAATGGCTTTGTCAGCTTTGCCAAGAGAGGAGGAGTCTTACCTCTTTTCTTAAGTTCCACATAGCAGCTATCACAGACCTTGGCTGCTTGATCTTTGAGGTACTTCATAGGGTACTTGTTTCTGGAACAGTTTCGACATACAATCTGTTGCAGCAAGGGAGATGCATGTCAGTGTCAGTGGGGTGTGCATGTACCAAGCACCCTCTGAGCTGCCTGGGGCATGGAGACAAAGGCTGGACCAGATGCAACTCTTCTGAAACTGTCAGGGTCAGTCTGCTGAGTGAAACGTGGTTGCTGCAGGTTTACACCCATGTCCTCAGGGACTTAGAGCTTCCCACGAGTGAATCACACAGAGATCACTTTAATATTACTTTTAATAGCTTTGTTAGTAACATTGGTTTCTTAAGCAATATCTCTTTGTAGGTACAAAGTGCTTTCTGTCTGTGGAATTAGAAAAAAGATTAAGTGCTTCTTCATACATGAAAAAAAAAGTGGTAGTTTGGAAAAAAAAATCACTGAGGTTAAAAGACAGCCACAGTTTAAAAGAGGACAGCAGGTTTATGTGTATAAACAGATCTCTAGTCAGCAAGAAAGGGACAGATCCCCTTGGGTGTAAGGCCAAGGGCAGCAGCTCTTCAGTGGAGCACAGAGGAAGCTCTCCCTTTGGTCACTGACCAAACCATGCTCTACTGCTGACTTTCTTCACTTCTTTTGGGAGATAATTTTGCTAGCTGTTATTAGGAACAGGATGTGCTACTGCTGTGGTCCTGAACACAGCTGTCCTTTTAGTGCATTGTTGTCTCTGGAGCTAGCTGTGCATCAGATACAATAGTTGATACACAGCAACTACCACCTTGTCAGCCTCCAGCTGCTAGCCTTTGGGAATGCATTTACCCCTCAAGGGAAAGTTACTGTTGTTCCTTGTAGAGCTATTAAAAACCTAATTACCTAACCTAGCAGAGCACTAACAGGTTATATGGGAAGTCACATTCTGGTCTTGATGTTGTTATGGGTTTGTAGATGTTAGAGCAGTGGCAGCCAGTGTCCTAAAGGTGTGAGTAAAGCCTCCTGGAGAAGCTCATGCAACTCTTACCTTCCCGCAGGCATGGCAATGATGTCTCCGCAGAGTGAGGGTGAAGTCACAGCCACAGTTCATGCACATCATGACATGGGACACAGGTACCAAAGTAGGAGGCCTCTCACCCAGGGGTATTCCAAGCCTTTCCCTTAGCTTAAAACCAAAGAAGAAAAAATTAAGAAGCATCCACCCTTCTAAAGTACACTTAGTCAGCCCTCCTCTGCCACAAATAGGTTTCCTCTTACTGCAGTCTACCTTAACCTGCTAAGGCCCCCAAGTTTCTAATTCCTGATGCACCTCTTTAGTGTGGCTGCTTCAGCTCAGAAAGGCTGTGGCTGTGGTGCTGTTACAGCCAGTCAGTGGTAACAGGTGAAAATCCATGTAGATCTGCTACAGGGCAGGCACTGACACTCTTCCACCTCAGACAAGGATCTGGTTCATTACATGAGCAAATTGCAGGTAAGAACACAAGTTGAAGCCATATCCATGGAAAGCTCTACAGCTTTCAATTAGAAAGACCCTGAGTGCTTTGTATCATTGCACCTTGAGACAGTCCTAGGGTCAAGGAAGAGAGAGTACAGAACAGCAAACCAAAGACTGAGTTACCCTCACACGTTCAAAATCTGCTTCCATGGCTGATCTGAATGTGTGAAAGCAGCTTTAGAAAATGTGTTGAGTGTTGCTGTTTCTTGGAATGCAGCACTGCTGCAGTGCTCTACAGGTGCCTCTGCTCCAAGCCCAGGGAGCTGAAGTCTGTGTGGAACTGAACCCAGTCTAATAAGCCATGCTGAGAAGCTGTGCTACTTCAGGTTCAGCACCAAAGTGTTAGCAGAGCCCCACTTCCAGTTCACAGCAGCTCAGTGTTTGCCACAAGGACTTGTGCTCCTGAAGGACTGTTTGTTATGAGAGTTTCCTAGGAAGGAATTAAACTTCTGCAGACAAATAGGATTTAAACACAGAAAAATAAAATTCTTCCACATTTCTCCTTGTACACGTTCAGATTTACGTCAGAAGCAGAGGTGCAAAAGATTTTTTTTCATTTGTTTAAAAAGGGTTTGATTGAGGTTGCTATACTTAATCTCTAATTTTTTTCTTGTTAAATATTTGAAAGTATATTTGCTTCAGGCCAGAAGGAAAATCCTGGCTTGTTTTCCCTGTGTTTTTTTTGGTTGGTTGGTTTGATTTGTTGTTTTTTTTTTCCAATTAACTTTTTTCTCTCTCTCATCTTTACACTGAATTACAGCACCACAGATTGGTTGAGGTTGGAAAAGACTCTGGAGGTCATCTAGTCTAACCTTCTTCCTCAGGCAGGGCCACTTAAACTCAATTGCCTAGGACCATGTCCAAATGTTTTTTTAATATCACAGAATCAGAATCACAGAATTAACCAGGTTGGAAAAGACCTTTGAGACCATCGAGTCCAACCTAACACCTTCTAGTCAACAAGGATGGAGACTCCTCATTCTCCCTGGGCAACCTCTGCCAGTGCTCAGTCCTGCTCAGAGTGAAAAAGTGTTTCCTGATGGTCAAGGGAACCTCGTACATTTATGCCTATTGCCTCTAGTCCCTGGCAGTGGGCACCACTTGGAAGAGCCTGGCTGCATCTTTAGCTACCCTCTCTTCAGGTACACATTGATGAGATCACATCTGAGCCTTCCCTTCTCCTGGCTGAGGAAAGCTGTAGCAGTCCCTTCATCATCTCTGCAGCCCTTCGTTGGAGTCTTCCCAGCGTTTCCACATCTCTCTTACTGTGGAGCCCAGCACTGGACACAGCACTCCAGGTGTGGCCTCCCCAGCACTCCTTACCCCCAGTTAGTTGTCTTTAGTTCTGGGGTTCTACATGAGCTGCAATGAGGCAACAACAGTCTGTGTCAGTTGTGCTGGCAGGGTCTGCATGACATTGGTGTAGCTAGTGGCTAGTTTGGGTTTCTTCAAATCTATGAACTTTGAAGCTCTTTCTAGTTACCCTTTAGGACGAAAGTGCCTTACTCCAGAACTCCTGTCTAGGTAAAGACCACAGACCAGAGTGTGTCATTAGCATTTCAGAGGTGCCCTTGAGCTCTGATGAGCTTCATGGTTTATATTTGGCATGCTTAAGTGAAAATAGAAAGTCTTGCCACTAATAACTCAGCATTTTGTAAGCCCCCATCTTTCCTTTCTCCCTCTCCCCCCTTCCCTCCCAGCAAGCACTCAAAGGCTTTTCCTCGTTTTACCTCCACGCTGCTGTGGAAGGTGGAAGTGCTGTGAGCTTTGTGGTCGTCGGGGATGTGCCTGCTGATGCAGCTGTACCAGTCATCCCTTTCCGAGCAGGAGCTGTGAATGGAACAGTGCAGAGCAGTCAGTGCCTTGCACACCAGGGACTGAAACAAGCTGATTCTGGATCAGAAGATGTTTGCCCTTCCCCACTGCTACACCGATTGGGAATTTCCTGACCAGGAAAAAAAAATGCCTGTTGAACACACTCAGTGCAGATCCATGGTTAGGAGTGTGACTGGGAAGGAGCTAAAGGCCCAGGCCACTTTTCGGAGTAGTTGCTGACTTTGCTGTAAGCTGCTCAATCCTAGATCACGTAGAGCAGTATGAAATGTCTCTTTTTGTCATGTCTGCCCTAGCTCTCGGCCAGCTCATCCCTACGGTAGAGAGCTTAGGCGGTCTGCACGTTGGGAAACACCCACAGCAGAGACGTGAGTGCTTTTTTCCTCTGTCTGCACCACAGACAATCTCCAGTGTGCTGGCGAGAGGCCAGGACAGCAGTCTGGGGAGGCAGTTTCACCTTGCCGGCAGCGGCAGCCACGGGTGCAGGCAGCAGTTGTGGCGGGCGGCCCCTAGATGCCCCTGGTGCTCCAGGCAGGCAGGCAGCCAGCGCTGCGCCTCCGCCAGCCCGGGCTGGGCTCTCGCTGCTTGCTGCTCCCCAGCTGCAGCCGCTCGGGTGGAGCCCTGAGCTCCGCCGCACGTTAGCCGGTGCTGCTTCCACTGCCTGCTTCCTGCCCAGCTGAAACTCTGCGTGGCTCAAGCTGTTCCCGTCATCGGTGCAGGAGGGAAGGCGACTCGGTGTGGTGTCCCCTCCCCGAGTCACGCCAGCCGCTCACATTAAAGCTGCCTGCTAGGCTTTGTTGTAAAAATTAGCAGTGGCATCGTTGCCAGCTGCTGTTCAGCTGTGATTTCCTCACACTGTCCTCACGAAGGCCACCAAACAAGAAATCTGAGAACAATTTGTCTTTTGTGGTCTTGAGAAAAAGAAAAAAAGCCCCAAGGAAGAGGAAATGCCGAAATGCCATCTTTTATCCATGATCTGACTCTGCATCCCTCTGCACCAGCAGCACAAGCCCTTGTCTGAAAAACACCAGCTCTGGTGAAATTCAACAAGCCTGGAGCAGAGACTGTGAGCATCTGGACTAACCTCTGCAAGCCAAGGAGCCACGTTACAGCAGCCCATCTATGGCGGGGCACACACACTAGCCAGTCCCATGGATTACACTTTCTAAGATCTATGAGGACGCCTGTGTCTTCCAGGCAAAACATGTTCACAGCCTGCAGAGCAGAAGTCCTGACTTCAACCTTTCTCATGCCAATTCTTTCTTGGAAATTCACTTCACCTGACAATTAAGATATAACTTAAAAAACCAAAGAAATCATGGCCCATATAGTGCTGTAAGTTGAGGCCGCTTTGGGAAAGGCAATCTGCTGTCAAAAGCCTTTAACCTGTCCTCCACTCCAGGAGGGAATCATCCCTTTGTTAATCACCTATCACAAGCCATGAAATCCCGAAGGCTCTGTGCCAGCTAGGCACATTGCAAAGGGAAATGGAGGGGGTGCAAAGTGTCACTCAAGGCAGGCTGCTCTAGTGGCACACGGTGTTGCAAAATTGGAAGAATCAACAGCTGACATTTATAGCATCAGGGCCTGTCCAGTCTTCAGTGATCACTTGAGTCTGCAGACTGCTGGCACAAGTCAGTCTCTTTCTGTTGGTTGCTTTCATTTAGTTTGCATGGATCAGTCTCAAGAGTTGTGATGAACATGTAAAGGAGTGGTTTTGCAGAGCTGCCTCCTCAGTGGAAGGACTGAGGCCAAGCTGTGCTACCCTTTTCAGCCCTGCCAAACAGCAACAGTAGCAGTTACATCTCTATTCATCATTACTGTGTGGGAATAGTGAGGTATAGGCTCCAGCTCCCCATGGCTCTAAGCACTCCCCATTGCCACCAGCAGCTGCACAGCAGTGCTCATTTTCCCGAGGCACTTTTCTGCCTGCCCAGAGTCAAACATAAGGTCCTAGTGAGAGGCTAATTTGAGCTACTTGCTAAGTGGTGTCTCCTTTCATCTTGTGAACTAATGGTATGTGTATTTGTGACTCGTGGAGAACGACATGGATGGAGGTGGATGAAGTTAGCAGAATGCTTTGGTGCTCCTCTTAAGAGTGTGGCAGGCCAAGGGTGATGTGCAGTGGGGTTAGAAGCCTAGTGTCCCAGTGGTGTCTCATTAGCTCTGCCAGCCAGTACAGAAAGGGAGAGTAAAAATGTTCTTGACTTACAGCAGATCAGTCCCAGAACAAGCAACACAAGGAAGGGAAAGGGGCTCTGTCCAGCTGTTATGGGCAACCTTGGTCTCATGCTCTGCTTCTATCTGCTACAACTTGCAGTGCCTCGTGTGGAGAAGGCAAAGAAAGAACAATACCAGCAGACCATGCCAACCTTCTCACCAGGGACACTGACTTCAGGTGCCCTGAAGAAAGGGGACACGCAGCAGTTCCTGTTCCATCTACAGTACAGCAGGACTGCACACATCCTGATTTCATAACTGGCAGCAGGTAATTCAGCAGTAGTACTCTGTGTGTGCTTTGGGGTTGTGATTGCTGTGTAGCTCTAAGAAAATCTCAGTGTTTCCCTATTTGCTAGTTATTAAAAGGAAATAGGCAAAAAGAGGCTTTGACAGATATCTGAGCACTCCCTCGGATGGCACGTGCTCTGGAAAGAGCTCCACATTCTGGTTCTGAGTAAGAAAGTGCCCTCCCTGTCTTTCTAATGCACTGTGTCCCCAGCCATGCTTCAGCTGGAAATGGATGGTGGGAAAGTCAGCGCTTAAAGCATTGAAGACCTTGTTGGTTGGAAGACCAATTTTAATAGTAGTGCTCATGTGCTATGCCTTTTGTGCTAAACTGCACCTGAAAATCAAGCCAGCCACTTTTATATTGTAGCTCTAGGTAAATTTTCAAGATCATTTTGGGCTGGAAGCATGAACAAATACAGTACACTGCTATCTTTTCATCAGAAACTGACCTAAATCACTTCCAAGCATTAGTGTGTGATCCTGGGATGGAGGTTCCTGACTCCCAGCTGTGATCAGTGCGGGTTACAGCACAAACTCCTTAGTGAAACCAATTGTACTGGAAAGAGTCCTGAGGTTGCCAGTAAGGTTTAATTTGGACTTTGTCATTTAGGCACTATTAAATGCTTTTATTGCCTGGTATCACCCCAGTGGTATAAGGTAACAGGTGAAATTAGGAAAGGAAGATACACTCTTAGTGGCACAGGGAAAAAAGTGTGAGAGAATGGAAAGGACTCAGGATTCTTAGTAACAGACTTTCTTCTCCTTCCTTTCTCGTTAAGATGTTGTCATGAGGGGACTTCTGATCTTTGCTCACTATATGAGTTGACTTAGTTACATTTATGGTAAAGATCTCCATCGTGTAATCAAGCCCTCCATTGCCTGTCACAGCAGCGCAGACTGAAACTGAGTTACAAAAGAATGAGACACCAGTTAAGTCTTGGGTATCAATTAGACTAAGCTTCAGATAGAGCTCTAGAATGTAACAGTCTCAGCTATGGCCATTTGAGGACAGTACCTTGCTGACAGGATCAGGCAATATTCATCATGTTCAATCTTCAGGATGTTTTGGGCTTTTTCTGTCACTGGGCGGCTGACCTAGAAACAAATGCCACGAAGGTGAGCATGAGCCAGAACCCCATACAAGTCCCAGTGCATATGGATCTCTAATGTCCCAGCTATCTGTTTGGTATTTCGTTGCAAAGATGGTCAGGCAGAGTATTGGTAGTGTAATGATATGGTGGTGCTGCTCAAAAGAAAAAAAAAAGTATTTAATCCACCCATAAAGGAAATGATAAAGTATCAGTCAGGGCTCATACGACAGGCTTAGGAGATGTTCAATATGACAAGGGCACATTGAGCTAAAGTTTTGGCTATTCTTGTTATTAATGGCAATCATTTTTTTCCTGACATGCAGACGCTATGGTGAGGTACTTCAGTTCATTGAAAGTCTGTGGCAAGGCTCTGTAAGAGCAAAAAGCCTCTTAAAAGCTACAGCTCAGCAAGAACGTTTTCCCGGTCATGTAGAGTATTAGTAGCTATCAACAGCAACAGCCAGCAGGGAGAAACACAGCTCATGGGCCTGGTATGTTGTTAACAAGCACCTGTCAGTGTTTCAGATGTCCCAACCTGCTCTTCAACAACTTGTCACTTAATGGTTTTGGTGATTCCTACCCGAGCTGGGAACTAGTTTTAGCCTTGTCAAGTGCCCTCCCACCTTTTCATGAAACCTCAACCCACTCAGGTCATTCTGCTGCAATGGATAATTAGTAGTTCTCATCTCGCATGCCTTGTAGATCCCCAGGCTCCTGACTTACCACTCAAAGTTTTCTTTCCTATAAATGCAAAGTCTCCTATTAGCCACCGAGCTGCTGGCTCTTGCTGGGAGGTGTATAAAGCACAGCTGGATAACAAGCCAAGAGCCCTCTAGCCAGTACCTGCCATTACCCAGGTACGGGTGTCAGTGAGGCAAGACTCTAAGAATGGGATAATTGTGTCCAGTTCATGTAATCTACAGTTTAGAAATGTACTGAAGAAGAGACTGTGTTTGTAACACTGCATGCAAGAGCTCCCAATACACACTTACCCTATAGAGTTTATTCACATTTTAAAAAATCTATTAATGCTTTTGATGCAAACAGTTACACTACACGTGAAAACCAGGGAAATGGAAGCTTATGTAAATATTTGGTAGTAGGAATTTAAGAGCAGGCAGACTAAGCCCTGGTGAATATGTTGTAAGAACAACCATGCACTGGCTGCAGACACGGGGAGAGGAATGGACAAAATGGAATAATAAATCTTTTCTATGACTGGTTTCATGATCAGATGGTAAATCTGACTGTGGCTTGTGTTATTTATGCAGCCTGAATAAGGCTGTTGTTCTAAGTCACAGCCTTATAGGGAATATTTTATACCTTTGCTTTGTATTATTTTTCCTTCTGTCTCCTGTAAGAGGCAAGGGAATTTCTTGGTAACAAGGCCATCCCCTCTTTCTCTTGGCTAGATGAGAGTAGTAACCCACGGTGTAACTCCAGTTGCAGCCAATAGTACAGAGGAGGCATTACCTTCATGCCTGACACAGCCAAGGTCTTCTTCAGTCGGTATTTGCCATCCTTCTGGGGATAGGTGTACAGCAGAACATCATTCATCTATATGAAGAGAAAGACAGAATCAATAATTTGCAATATGGCTTGCAGGCCTACTCTTTACTCCTAGGGGGGATACCCAGAACGAGCAGTAGGTTGATGAACTACCAGGAGTGTTCCTTAAGACAGGCCCAGGCCACGCAGCTTAGACCAAAACCTGCATTTCCACAAAACTCTGGGGAGTCTGCATCCAGGACTTTGATTTCCTCTTGGGATGACTGTGGCAATGGCTAAGCAAATAGATGATCAGCTCTTTTTAATTCAGCTCGGGTGCAAGTGCTGCTAGCTTTAAGCAGTGAATGGTTTGACAATGACATAATGTGTATGACTAGAATTGGTGGAGTCTGGATAGTGCTGTTTGACCACCTGAAACTGCTACTGTTAATTGTTCACTCATTTGCTTGCAAAAAAAAAAAAAAAAGCGGAGCCCTATGGATATTTTCTTAAAAGGCTTAGTTCAGCTTTCTCACAGAGCAGAAGCAATGGTTAAAGAAAACTGACATGGACTTAATACTCATGGGCTTGAATTCTTATCATCCTGGACTTTGCAGCAGAACATTTTTTGCCTGTTAGGGTCATGGGTTCACCTGTGGACACCAGCTCATTAAGCACATCAGGCTTACCTGCTTTAGCTGCCCACCTTTACAATGCAGATTCCAATTACCAACAGGCAAAACTTCCTGAAGAGTGACTTCTCCCAGAACTTTGACTTCAAATTTTACTGTTTTTGAAAATTGAATTGAGTTTACTGAGGAGGATCAGGCAATATTTCTGTAGAAAATCCCGAAAACTTTCATTCTAACATTTTAACAAGACTCCCTTGCTGTCCTGTGTTGGCCACTCTGTGCTGTACCCCTTCTAGTAAATCTGAACCCGTGCAGACTGTAAAGCCTTTTGAGTACAGCACTTCTGGGGTGAGGATAGAAAAGCACATTATCAAGTCAGAACTGGAGCCTCATGTTCTCTGCAGTCCCAAGAGGAGTATTTACTCTTTTGCAACAACACAATAGAATTTCCGTAGAACGAGGTGACAAATGGCTTGCCACAAAGTTTTTCTGTGATTTTGCTCCATGAATTACTCTCCCTGCTAACAATGGTCCAGGCAGCACAGTGGCACCTGCATGGTACTGACCACATGATGATTCCCTGTTTAACCAGGGCTGTGGGTAAACAGAAATTCATCACAACCTACTGCACACTGAGTATCCAGGGGGCTGAGGTAACAAGAAATGAGCAAATTCAAACCTTTTAGTGAAAAGCAGGTACAAGCTATTTTTACTTGATAGTAATAGTAACAGCAGTGGCTCCAGTAGCCAAGTGGGGAAAAGGTAAGAAGGCAGGCAGTCTGTATTGCTAGCTTCTAAAGAATGCTCTGCGAAGTAAGAGAACACCAGTACAGCTGTTTGCATGGTGGCCCTGCTGGCTCCTCAGTATTCAGAGGACCACATGAGAAAACAGGACCTCCTCTGTCCCTCCTCAGAGCCAGTATTTTAAGACTTGTTTCAAGCCATAAGAAAAGCTAACTAGTTATGGAGACTAAGACACGTGAACTCTGAGGATTCTGGCAGAATGTGCTACTGGGGGTCCTGAACAGCAAACCCCAGTTACTTTGTTTAAATTAAAGCATCTATTTCTTTACAAAGCAGCTGATTCTTTCATTGCTGGTGATTTAGGATGGCACTGCTGCATACCATTGTTTTGACAATGTCAGCATCCCAAGATTTTGTTATTGCCCATTGGGGATTCTTCCCCTCCTCCTGGTTTTCTCCCCCACAGGCCATAGTAATGGGCTGTGACTCTGAGGTCCCACCAGCCACAGCTTGAGACAATAGAATTATGATAACTTTTCAGAGCTGGCTAACCAAGACACACATGTTCATGGAGAAAGAAAGGGTTTGCACTCCTGTTTGCACTGCTGTCTCCTTTGCCACATCTGCATGAGAGACCTGAGTGGTGGCTGGATGAGTACACTGAATAGAACTGGCATCAGTAGCAATGGCTTCGTGCATCCTCCTGCGTCACTGTTCCCTGGAGCAGTGACAACTGGGCCATGATTAAAGTAGATCCTGCAGCCCCTCAGGAATCTGTGACTGACTGACAAACACCCAGGGGAGTTCCCAGAAGCTTTTCGGCTTCAGACCCACTTTCTGTTTGCCAGAAAACTTCTAAACAATTGAGATTCCCAGATGGCTCAGGTATTGATAAGGGAGCAAATATTCATATTCTGCAGTGCTCTGTGGACACAACAAAGTCTCCAAAACAACAGGTGATAAGGCAGAACAAAAGGACATGTCTGTTCTTCACTTCCCTTTTATTCTGTTACTATTTTTCCTTCCTCCCTTTTTATAATTCCCTCTGTTGTGATGGGAACTGAGTACCAAGGTCAGTCAGTAAGAGTTTTCTAACCTACAGTGTCCAAAGGTATTGATCCAAACAAGTTCATCTATGCCCTGCTGAACTGCTGGCATCCATATGCAATGCACCCTCTGTCTGAAAGCTCCTACCATGTCTGGGTTTTCTGAATGTGTTAAAGGGCACCTCATTATTTGTTCTGCTCAAGTCGAACACCATCCTGTGAGTGTCAGTGGAGCAGCCTGAATGTGTGTGTGGCTGCATTTTCCAAACTCCAAGATTGCTATGCTCCATCCCTGCCGGCTAGAACATTTAACAGTCTCCCATTTGAGAGCAGCTTCTTGCACCCTCCTTGCAACACAAGCAGCCTTTGTAGAGAAATTCTTGGAATAGTGAGATAAGAGAGAGCATCTGAGTTGCACAGTGCTGTGGTTGGGGGGCAGTTAGAGGGCTTGCCAGTGTCAGCAGCCTATACTGCACTGCAAAGAGGCCCCCACATCCTTGTAAACAGAGACTGGGCTCAGGAAACAGGCACACAGCAAAACTCACCAAACATCCTGCCAGGAAACACCAGATTCAACAATGCCATGGGCTAGCACAAACAGCCAGCTCCCGTGGTTCTGTGATATGCAGAAAGTACACCCACAGAGACACGTGGACATCAAAAGCTCCCAAATGTGTGTCCTACACACACCTAGACTGGCTTTGCGCAGGCACACAGCACTCAGAGCATGGGCAGAGCACCTGAGCTGCACAGCCAGTCAGGGAGTCTGGCATGCACCCCCTGTTTGTAGCATATTGTAGCCACAACTTCAGTGGGGTGGTCTCTCCTCCTGGATGGATCAGGGGTTCCTTTCTCAGGGTTATCCTTCACTGCACACTCTTCCACCAAAACTCTCTTCAGGTCCTGGGCTTGACTTAGCGTCAGTCAGAGTAGGTTCACTATTAAGAACTTCAGAAGATACTGTTCATATGAAAATCTGGGTTGGGCAGTCAAAGCCAAATCAAACTACACCTACACATATTAGCTTCTAACCATCTCTTTGAGTGTGGCTGACATCAAGGAAAAGCCAGTTGTGAAAGGTTTATTTTTACTAGGACAAATTCTTATCCTAATTGAGCTTTGCCAGTGGATTGTGATGTAATCCTTATAAGATAGGGACTTTAAAGAAATGTGGTTTTTAAGTGTCAGGTGGTTAGGAGATTCTTCTAGTCTGGGGAGCTTGTGGGTTTGGTTTTATTCCTGCACAGTGTCTCCAGGCATCAGAATCAAGGCAGCATGTGTGCTGGGCTAGATGCACTGGCAGGGGGAAGGATATTGGCATGCAGGCAATTACAGAAAGGTGCTGGCAGTGGTGGTTGGTAGGGCCTAGAGACTGATGCATGTGCCACGATGAAAATACCTCGCTGTAATTAGGCAGTAGTTAATGTATCCACAGGCTAAACAGTTCAGTGAGCAATGCGTGGGCAGTGGTGGCACAGCAGAGTCCACAGCATTAGCAGTGACAAGGAGACAATGCCAAACCATTCAGGGGTTAATGCAGGAATTGCCATTACTGCGATTCTGAGGTTTCACCACATGGCATTGCTCTGCAACCTGAGGAGCTGAGTCAGAAATCACTGAACCCAAAAGCAAATGGTTTGCCAATGATCCAGTCCCTCTGTCCCAACCCAGCAGGAGGCATAACACAGGAAGTCTGAAGTGGTTGCACTTTAGTGTGTTAGGGAAGGAAAGAAGTCAGTTTTGTGTGTCTCTTGCTTCTTGAAAGTGACTGCTCTAGTTTAGTCTGGCTCCACCACATACTTTACATGACAGCACGTTTGGTCACAGTTTGCCATTCTGTCTGAAGGGAAGAGAAAAAACTCTGGTTCTGACTACTGAGGGCATCTGTGAGCAACAGAACACAGGCTACTGCAGTGTCTCAGCTGCCGAGGAACACTTCTTTCTTTGCAATTCACATCTGGGTTTCAGAAGCTGAGCTCTCCTCAGGAACCATAGTTCCTAAGCTAGAAAGTACCAGCAACTCATTTCTGTGCTTCCTTTGTCCCAGAAACACTTTCAGCCTCTTGTGGCCTTCAGGCTGATACAACCATTTTGGACTACTTGAAATTTAGATCAGTTTCTCTCACTTAGAGTACTCTCCTCTCTCAACGTTTACTACCTATTTGATTTCTGGCCCTCCTTCTAAAGTCACTATGCCACTTGTAATAGCAATTAAGCTTCACACTTTGAAGCCCAACCCCAAGGCTTAGTTGCTGAGAGCGTTCAGGAGCTCCCATCCTCCTGCTCACCTTGGAGACTTGCACTGCCTTGCAGAATTACAGCCCAGTCAAGGCTGTGTGGCTATGGCAGAAGTGGGGTCTGTGGCACAGCCTGTGTTTCTTTGTGCAGGGCCAGTGGCACGTGTGACAAGGGCAGCAGTCACTGCTGATTAAATTACTTGCAGCTTCAATATTTCTGGCAGGATTCAGGGCTGAATCAGTGCAGGAGAAGATAGGAGAGAGAGGGGATAAAAACGCCAAAGGATTCTTACCAGGAACAAATGTCGAGGGTGTCTGGTTTTGCCAGAGACCTTCATCAGCGTTCCCTCTTTAACAAAGATCTGAAGGAGAAAGCAGCAGATTGTAACACTGAGACATCTCTTGCTGAATTGTACTGAGAAAAGAGAACATTCCTCCTGGAGAAAGAGCTGTTGGGATTGCTTTGATCTGCACAGGAAGAGACAGACCTCAGCACTTACTTCTGGCCTGGCTTAGGCTATGCCTGGGTTAGCCCTGCCATAAGGGACATGGCTTTCGTCTGCATCAGCACAAAGCAGGCAAGAAACCCTCTGGTCCTCAGCCCCCTGCTTCTGCACCCTCAGCTGTGCTCAGAGGTGCCTGTCACAAACTACAAAGCTGACATAAGCAGCTCAGGAAAGAAAGCATATTTAAGAAGTCTCCTAAAGCAGACAAAAAGAGACGCTGAAGCCTTGGGTTTGCACACAGCACATCCATGGAACTGCCTGCATATGTGAGCTGCACACATGCATCACAGCCCTTGGGTGGTGTTACCACCTGCCACAACCATGCAGCTACAAGTAGCATGCTAGAACTGGACTGCAGTAACATTTGAAAAGGTCTAGAATAGCTGAAGTACATCAATGGGGTAGCAGCCATCAGAGCATAGCATTCAGGGTAGTTTTCCATCCTAGAGTAAGCGAGAACACTGATGTCCCAGACACAGGATTCTTATGTTAGGAGTATGCATGCCTTGAAAATTGCTTTGTGAGTTTGGTTAAAGATCTTGGTGGACTGAAGACAAATTTAGAGTTGTAGGATGCAAGAAAGAAATCTTTTCAAGTGTAGACACAAGTTGGTGCTGAAAAAACTGGACAGAAAGAATAATTTACGTTTGATGTGGATGCCAAGACATTGCTAGACCCTCCCCCACATTTCAGTACGCGTGTTGCTTAAAAACACCAACAGGGAATGGTGAGAATAAAAATTTGAAAGCAAATAATTTCTTTTGATTTAAGTCTTATACTCAGCCAGATAAAACTGTGAGCCTTTCCAGGCTGTAAGAGTCCTGCTAGTGGTGCAGCCTTTCAACAGGAGTATACAGGGAGGAAACCAGCAGCTTCATGGAAACACACTGCACATGGGATGGCAGAGGACAGCTGAAGTGAAAATGTCAGCTGGCTGCTCTGTGTAAAAGCAGAGGCTCTCAGCACATTCCGTTGCCTGCTGACAGAGCCATGGCTTTTTACCCAAACCAGTGCTTCAGCTCTTATCACAGCAGCTCAGTCAACAGCACCTGTAGAGGTCTGAAATCTGGTCATCCACACAATCGGAGCTCAAACCGGCCACAAACAATGCCCTTATCAGCACAGGTCTGCTGGCAGCACTCACCCTTCCTGGCTGGAGGAGGCCACTTTGCCCTCTCACACTGTGCTCAATGTGTACCAGCTTCTGCAAGTTTTCCTGGGGAAGAGAAACAGAGCTTAGGAGGCCATGGGAGGGACTGATTTTCAGACAAGCAGACAAACCCTCCCTCACCCTCCTCACCATTTTATTCCTCTAAAAGTGGTATTACAGAATTAGGTTTCAGAGGGAAGCTGCTCAGGGATTCTCCACCCAGAAAGTGTTCTTCCAACCTCCAGGTTTCATAAGACATCATCACCTGAACTCACCTTCTGTGGTTCTGTTACCTCCAATAGCTCAGCTCAAGCTAAAAAAGGTCTGTCAGCTTCATACAATATTTATAAATTGGCCCCTTTGCTGATTTTCTTGCTCTAGGAGCTAATAAACTGGAAGCAGAGACCAAATCCAGCATCTACACCAGAGGGCTGTGCATTAGTGGCATGGTGCAGATAATCCGAAGCAGGTTTTGGTACGGTGACTGTTGCAAAGATTACTTGGAGGTTTATATTCTGTGACAATGGATTCATGGCAGTGCAATAGGGAATTAAGAAGGCAAACCAGTAAGCAGGCAATAAAGCTGCATCTCTCTGGACGCTTTGCAAAAGTCAGGAAGTTCATTATCAAACTTGTGCTATTAACTGCCCACCTGGCCTTGAAGCACAGACAGTAAAGTGAGTACTGGCATGTGGCATGAACTTGTCTGTGAAGATGGTAAATAAAATTCCTCTAGCCAAGGCTGTCCTCTCACTAAGAGAAAAGGGATGGTATTATGGCATTAGATGAACATAGAGAGGAGGAAGAAGCGATGCCTGCAGCCTTGCAACCTTGCTCGTCCTTTAAAATCTCCTTCTGTGTAGCAGGTGAGGCCTGTACATGGGCTTCAGCTGTGGCCTCATCTGGTCAGAACAGCAGAAGAGGCTGTGCAGCAGCAATGAGTCATCACTGGAATACGTCTGAAAATCAGGAGCCTTTTGCCTAAGTTACCCATTGCATGCTAAATCCTCAGTTACACACCCAGACAAACTTCAGACTAAGGAATGTGTCTGATAGCGCTTCCTGACCTGGCAGCCTTTGACTACAGTTTTCTGCTATGACAGTTAATGGTCTACTTTCCTATGATCCATTGACTGAGAGACCCCTGAGTTGAGTTAGGCTCAATAAGATTGTTCATTGTATCTGCCTGATACCAGTCAGTGCTGTCTACAGAGCTGGCTAATTAAGAAAGCTATCACAGATAGCCATGTCCACACGATGGTCTGTGACAGTTAATTCACTCACAATTAATGTACCTGTCTCAGCTTACTTATTGAGACAAGCCTGAAATTCCTCCACATGTCACTGCCCTGGTGAATATTACACTTGTTTAGCTCTTAAGTTTAGTTCTTAATCAGTAACCACATATCAAACACATGGAAACACCTCAAAGCTTTGGCCAGCACTGGGCTGCACTGTGATCATGCTGTATACTTGGCAAGAATTTCAGCCATCAAGTGTCTCTTTTGCTATGCAGAAAGTGACAAGTGGACTTTCAAAAATAACTTCTAAAACATTACAGGCCAGCAAAGTGGCAACAGAACGTACAGAGTAATGGCACAGGAAATACCAGGGATCATGGGGCAGCTGGCATCAGCAAAAGAGCCCTGAAAAAGGACCTCTCTATTACTGAAAGGCAATTTAGCCCCGGCAAAATGTGTCAAGCAGACACTTGGGCGGTGGAAAGCTGCCTCGTGTCTTCAGAACAGGTCCTGCCCTCCTGCGAGCACTCTGCTGGCCAGTGCTAGTGCTGCTCCCTGGGGCTTCTCCAAGAATGAGAGCAGAAGGGGCTGCAGCTCAGCTCCACCGCAGATTTTCTTAGGGCTGCTGGCAGAGGCAGCCCTTGCAGTGCTGAGGTTTGCAGTATGGACACATGTCCACCAGGAAATGGACACAGATATATCAAAGGCCTTTCCTGTAGGAAGTCAAACAGCTGTCCTATGTGAAGGACAGTCATTTATCTGGGAGTGTGGGCAGCTGGGGTAGGGGTAGAGTTTCCCTACCCTTCCCCTACAGTTCTCTGTTTATAGAACTTTATTCATTGTCTTTGCAAATGTCACTGCTCTCCTTTCAAATATCCTTTGCGAGCTGTGGCTTAAAAATGCAAACAAAGCTTCACCCAACCAGTACTGCAGATGTGTGTGGCCATTTTAGCAGTGAACTGCAGCTCCCATTCTATTATCCTTCTGTCTGTGCCGGGTGAGCACTGCCTCCCCAGGGAATTCTCCAGCTGTTAATAGAAGCAGTGATTTAGAGCTCTTAGCATGTCAGGGCCTCTAACATCGTGGGAGTTCAGAGTGCAATACAAACCCTTGCTCAGTTGAAGCAGTGGATGCCTCCTAGAGTTCCAGACAGAATTAATGCTGTGCGTTGGTGCCTCATGCCTCTGTTTGCTCCTCTGTAAACAGTGAATGATAGTTTCCTACCTGATGAGTGGTATTTCCTAGTTGTATCTGTAGAGGTAGTTAATGTTCTCATGTCTGAAAATCCTGGGTGAATAGTTACTAGGGGAAAACTGCTGGAATGTTATTATCATGAAACAAGAAAAGCTAATAATGAATCATTGATATTCTGCAGAAAATGCAGATCACAATTCAGGGCTCCTATCAGATTTGTGGAGTGCAGTTTGATGAGCTGCATAGTGGCAGCAGAAATCTTCCTCCTTACAGGTACATGCCAAGTCTAAATAATTGCTTAGAACTTCAGCCACATACGTGCCAAGTTATCAGTGCTCTGTCTTGAGTGGTACTGTTCGGTTTGCCCTGCAGTCAGAGTAACTTCTTACATTCCTTGCGTTTTTAAAATCTGAGAGAAAGAAACTGATGGTTGTGGCTTTTGTTAATTCAGGAGGACAACCTCTGGTGTAGCTGAATCTTGAGCTTTGGCTGGTGACAACCTGAGCCTTCCCCAGCCCCACAGCGTTCACACAGCTGGCAAAAGAGGAAACTTTGTTTTGTCTCTTCCAGGCCCCAGTTTTGAAAGAGAGCAGATCTCTTACTCCTCCTTACTCCTTTCTGATACAAATATCAGCAGGCTTGGGTTTGGTCTGTTGTTGGCCAGGAGGCATCATCACTGGCCTTGGTGCTCTGGAACAGACCATGAAAACCTGAGCTCCATTTGTCATCTTGGCATGCGCATCAGAGACCTGAGCAGCAGAGATTTCCAGAGGGGAGCCAGCGCTGACATTCTTGGCTCTCAGGTTCATACGCTGCAAGCAGATGCTCCTACTTCTCTCAGCAATGCATGAATGCTTCTCTTTCAGCAGATGAAGGGCACCGTGGGTTCTGAGGCTTTCATTCTTACCTCCAAAGCTGTTGCAAAAAACACCTGTGTCCCCCAGCCCACATTCACTGCCTCACTGCCTGGAGCCAGAGGGCAGAGACACCAAAGGGAGCGCCGAGCCAGTGGTGCTGGTGTGTAGCTGTAGATGCCTCCATCGTGTGTTGTTCCCTAGCAATTCCTGTGCATTTGTTTTTTTAACCTTAAAATCCTACCTGAAAGCAAGCTCCTACTAAGAAGGTTGATGTTTCATTTTTTGCCTAGGTGGTTTTGATCTGTCTCTTGAGTGTTGAGTTTTGATGCCTGAGTGATTAGCAGCCCCTCTCTCTGGTCAGTAAATAAATAACAAGTGAATTGAATCTCATCTGTAATTAACTACAGTGAAGGATGTTTGCAGTGCCAAAGATATTTAATTTAGCAAAGGCACAGCAAAAGCCCAATGAGGGGTGCTGAATTCAGCAACGTTCAAATTAGAAGTAAAATATGAAAGCTTCACCAAAAATCTGATGCATACCCAATCACTTGAGATACCTCTGACCCACTGCGATGATAAATTACATTCTGAGTCAGTTACAAAACCTTAAGTCTCCTTGACAGTACATTTATGATATCTTCAGCATTTCATATCTGAAAATGTCCCAGGCTAGAAAGGGAACCATGAGAATCCATGTCTTTCACTTCATTGCTCTGTGTTCCCAGCAACTCCAAGTAGGAAAAAAAACTTCATGCTGCTTCCTACAGTGACCTACATCTTGCACATCTGCACTGAAGGGCATAGTCCTGCTCCGTATCTGCAGTACTTTGAACCAGCTCCCTATAAAACCTTGAGTCTTACCCTGCAGGAGGCTTCAAGGTTTAGCACAGGTTCACTTCAGCAGGAACCACAATAGCAATGAGAGCCATGTGCCATGGTAGGACTCACCGCTTGCAGCATGCTGTCATTGGCTCGATCTGCCATCTCAGAAATGATGAATAAGGCATCTGAGGGATGAAGCAAAACCAACACCATAAATCAAAGGGTGGTAAAATAACCCAAAAATCCCTTCTGTTTCAAGGGCATCTTTTACAAAGAAAGCAAACGACATCCCTGACAGCAGGTGCCTTAATTTTTTAGGTACCTTCTGAAAGCAACTGCCCAGCAAATGTAAGGCACAACACAGTGGTGTCAGTTCCTCTCCCCTTCATTGTCCTCATGTGCAAAACTCTTCATCATGCTTATGCTGACCAAGAGAGCTTGTGAGCTTCTTTTCAAGTACCTAGCATGGCACAAAATCCCTTTATGATGTTTTCCAGCTGCAGAATTTTGGCAATTGGAACTTGTGGCAAGGAGAGGTTAACGTGACCCAGCTTCAGCCATCCCAGACCATGGCAGTCTAAGGAGATCATTTTCCCCTTGCTGCTGAGGGGAGGGAGGGGACAGATCACCCTTTTCTGACAGAAGCATGTATGAAGTGGTGATGCAAATTAACACCTGGATTCTCCAGTGGCAAACAGCCCAAGCCAGGGTACATCTGATGGCCCAGAGACCAGTGACATAATTTAGCTCAGGTCCTTATCTTAGACCTCTTCCCCTGTGGATCAGGGCATCCTGGCTGTTTCTGGGCATAATCTGGGAGCGCCACTGGCCACTGCTGCGCACACATCTGACAAGTGTGTGCCAACCACAAATAAGCTGTGGCACAGGGTTTGAGTGTCTGTGCTGGCTTTGTTTCAACTGCTGGTAAGCTGCAGGCCCGGTGAGTGGGGTTCTGAATCTCACAGGAGTCTGCTCTTGGTCACCACTGGCTGACCTTTAGCATCTTGCAGATCCTACTGCATGAGTTGTTTTGGATTTACACTCAGTATAATGGAGGGATGAACTGATTATATTAATGTTATTCCTGCTTGCTTCAGCCTGGAAGCTGCTCCCATTGAGTAGCTGAACCATAGCCACAGCTAAACTTGGACTCCAGCAGGAGTAAGAAGCTTCTGCTTTATTGCTCTGGTATGTTGGAAAGGATGCTGTTAGCTGCTAAACATCTGTGTTTGTTCTTCATGGTGCAGACCTGATTTTTATGCAATGTCTTTCAAGTTTACTCAGGCTTAAGAAACCCAGAATTTAGATCCATGATTCAAACCTCCTGGGTTTCCCTAGAGTTCATGGAGCTCAGCAGACACACCATAGATGAGCAGGTGGAGCCATCCCAACTGGCTTTACAGTGACCGGGCTAGATATGGATGGAGCCAAAGAGGACAAAGATTTCTCTGATGTCTGGGAAGCAGAGGAAACAAAGCAGAATTTTTGGTTCCACCCATTTCATTTTACCTTGTGTGGCTTCATACTCTGTGGAATCAGGGCAAAGGTTATTCAAGTAATCTGTTGAAAATAATCAAGCACAGACATCCAGTAATCAGAATATGCACCCACATAATTTGTAGCATTAGCCAAAAGTCAAAAGCCTAGTCATAGAATGGGTTGGGTTGGAAGGGACCCTCAAAGAATCACTCTGCCTTCCATGGGCAGGGACATCTTCGACTAGATCAGGTTGCTCAGAGCCATGCCCAATTTGACCCCACTTCCAGGGATAGGGCATAATAATGTCCCATGTCACTTTATTCCCAAATACATGCAGCCTCTTCCCAAAGCAGCGCTTTGGCTGCATTGTACACTGAGAGCCAATGCAAGAGCACTGACACAGCTTCAGCCTCATCACAGAACTTGCCAAAATAAAACAGAGTGACAAAACCACCTCCTTGTTTCTTGGCCAAGAGAGCTGCTGAGCAGCACCACTTTACAAAGAGTCGTTTTTTCACTAAATTCTCTTTTCTCATCCAAATGAATGGGCTTGGCTGTAATGATTTTCTATATTTATAGTAAATTAATTCTATGCACTTTATGGACACGGGAAGGAGACTCTGGTTCTGTAAATGCAGAGCTCAGTGATGAATTCTGAATTCAATTGTGCTCTGAAGAGAGATTCTGTAAAATGCACACGTTCACAGGAACTGTGTTTGCATTATACACCAACATTTAACCTGTCAGTTTTACTTGGGCTACTTGCCTGGGTTCATCTGGGTGTTCTTTGCCAGGGTCTTTATAGTTTTAATAACTGTAGTATGCCAGTGCCACCATTTTAACAGCTTCATCTTGAAAAAGTTAATTCTTATCTTTCTGATGAAACAAGGCTCCTAAATTCTGCATCCAAGAACTAGGGCTCTGTGCTGAGAATGGTTCCCTTGCACATCCTGTCCGTAGACACTTCTCTATCTGCTGGCATCCTGAAGTCTACCTGGCCTTACATGCATTCAGGAAAGCACCATCCTGCACTCAGGCAGGCAGGAAGGGGTGGTGCAGTGTTGTCAAGCACTGTTTAGCATTCCTTGTCACAGCTGCAAGCTCTGTCCTTGGCTGTGGACCTTAGAGTGGGCTGCTCCTTTGGCTGTAGTACAGTGGCTGACAACTAACATCCTGATAAAATACCCTCCCATATCTGGTAGAAACTGACAGTTAGCAGCACACAAGTACAGCTGTGTTTCTGGGTTTAGTTTTTTGGTACTTAGTGCTGTCTAGAGAATCTGGCCTGCACTGTCCCAGGCCCACTCTGTCCCAGCAGGTGAAGAGGGGCTTGCTTCTCCAGGTGAAGAACTGAAGCAGTGAACCTATTTCCTGGAATCTCTTCTTTTGGCAGACCCTAGCTCATTACACATAAAAGCTTTAATTTTTCCAGTTAGTACCAATGTGTGGGACAGGGAGAAGCTCAAGCTGCTTCAGTCGTAGATGAAGTCCAATCGCTGGAAACCCTCTCAGCTCTCAGAAAATGACCATGGTTCAAGTTTGCAGTTTACCACCTGGACCACAGAAATCAGCAGAGAAAATGGAGCAGAGTAGGAGCGTTTCTGACAGGGACATGCCAAGACCTTTTTGTTCGACGAAGTGTTTGTGTACATGCACTCAAAGCACTGTAAGGATGAGACTCCCAAGCTGCCCTTAAGACACACAAGAGAGGGGAGCAGATCAGGCAGAAAACAGCCCTGCTACTGACATCTGGCATGCATTTGTATGGCTCACACTAAAAAAGCAGAACCAGCTGTGAATAATGAGTTTCATCCTTGATCAAAGGGTCTAGAGCAAGATGAAACTACTGCTGATCTGTGCTCTGAATAGAAATTTCATATGGTCGCTTTGTTGTGATGCATTGACAGAAGTCTCTTCTAACAAGCTGTTCTTTTCATTGACTGTTGAGTGTGGGCAAGGTTTATGGCTTCCTTTTTACTGTCCCATGCAGAACTCACCTTGCACCCCTCTCTACCCACACATATACACACTCCCGAAGCATTGCTTCATGTCTGTGGGTCCTTGCTCCTTTGTCTTTTGATCTGACTAAATTACTTGGCAACACTGAGATTGATTGTTGCTGTAACCATTTCCTTCCCCCACTGGTTCATCAGTTGCAGACCTACCCTTCCCCATTCTTTCTAGGGGCCACACGCTGCTGCAGAAGTTTCGGCGCTCTCAGAGGCACAGACCTGCTGGATTTGCAGCGGCTTGCAGAGGATGAGGCACCAGAGGGAAGGCACCCCCTCAGAAGGGGTGCAGGTAGGAATGATTCTTGGTCCTGAGTGTGCTGTAAATGTAGTCTGTCAATGTGCTGTTACCTAAATTTAGTTCTCTACCTCCTTCAATGCAGAGAAATGGGACTGGGATTTTGACTTACTCACTAGCCTTAGGTACAGGAGGCTTAGGGTGCAGTACTGGGTGCAGCTGCTTTGTGATGGAGAGGAAGGAGATGGTCCTTGCCCCCATCCTATAGGATGTTGTGCAGAGTCCCTTCTTTGCGGACTGCTGTCCTCTCCTGTCTCAAATAATTGCTCTTGATATCTATAACATCAAACCTGTTTGCCAGCAGTGAGGCTGAGCTCTGCCTCTCCTAATGCCCAGAGAGAAAAAGTCAAGGAGTGGCTAAAAGCACCTGGCTTTACATGTTTCTGTGGCCTTTCAGTGTGGCTGTGCTTGCTCCCTCCCAAGCTCCATGCTGTTTCCTGAATCCTGCACTAAGCAAATTGAATTTCCCAGGAAACACAGTGCTCCAGCCCTGTTTTAGCTGCCTTAGCACCAACACGTGGCACAGTGGAGGTGTCCACTGAGTACCTTAGAAAATGATTTTACTGACCTGTGAGCAGCACACGATACTGGAAGACACGCTGCACCACTTTCAGAAGCTGGTGTTTCACGCTTCTGGCACTGCCACCACAGCTCTGCTGTCCTCAATGGAAGGAAACACAAAGATCAGGGATGTGTGAGCTCAACAGCAAAATGTTTTCTCCACCTGATGTGTACTATAAAAGTTTGCTGCCTGTTGCAGCAAATTTACCTGGCTTGATAGGCAGGTAAATTTGGCTGTCCACAGGTTATTTCCTATGGAACCATTCACATTTAGTTTGCGCTCAGAAAGAAAACGAGGGAAAGCAAATGCCATTTAGAAGGTCAGAGTTAGGTGAAGACTTTAGGGTGGCAACTGAAGGCAGAGGCATCAGTTCTCAGTGTAGTTTGTCATCCTTGTTCCTTCTTTTGTACTGAAAATGTCTTCTGCCTGCAACCTTTAAGTGTCTTATTTCAAGTCATGAGATTGAGTGAAAGAGAGCAAAGCATCTCCAAGTGACTGGCTTGGAATTGAACACCCAGAGTGTTTACAGGAAATTAAAGTGAGGTTGTGACCCGATTTAACAACACTCCTGGAAAAGAAGCAGTGTTTTTCTCTTTACCTTTGGAGTCAACCCTTTGCTGCATAGCAGGCCCAGTCAGCATGGATCTGTGAAAGGCAGGTCCTGTTTAACTACCCTGTTCTCTTTTATCACAAAGTGGGTGCTCCTGGAGGAGCACTGCCAGCAGCTAAGCACCTATGCAGGCTGCCCCTAAGTTCATCCTGGCCAGAGCCAGTACAAAAGAAAGGATGGAAAATGCAGTGAAAGAAAAGAAGATAGGAAGGGGTGGTGATGATAACAGTAGTTATGAACTGAAAGAGCCTGTGGAGTTAATGTGTGTCTGAGAAACCTCTGTGCACATGTTGAGCAAAACACACTCACAGACCTGTCCGTGTGCAAGTGTGTGATGAGTGTGCTCACAGGGCATGTGGCAAGCAGGGGCACATCACACCAACATCTGCAGCTTGAGAATGCATGAGCAGAGCTGCTCAATCCTTCTACCCTGTCTGAACACTTGTGGAGTTGCAGAAAAAAAAAACCCTTGTGCAAGGCCTGTGGCACAACCTTGCATTAGTGTGGGTAAAAGATCATAGGAGCCTTACCTCAAACTCCTGAATGATGGCAGCCAGTTGGGAATATTTAAGGCAGGATTCATCTAGCAAAGCCAAATTCCTATCAAACTGCAAAATATATGCTGTGTGGTGTTCCAGTCTTGACTTTCTGGAGAGAAAAACATCAGCGACTTTCTGGTGTTCCTCCCTAAGGCCATGGAAAGAAAGGGAGCAGCAAATAAATAAATAAGTAAACTGAAACTGAAGAGCAGGAGCCATAATTCTTTCTCACTGTATTAGAGTCACAGTGCAGCTAAAGCCTGGGCTAAATGTCAGGGGAGTGCTTCGCTGCCATATGTGGCAACAAAGCAGGCTGCCGAGGAATGGGCACCGTGAGAAGGGCTGCAGCACCTCTCATGCAATCAATAGGCTGAGGGAGTTGGGGCTGTTCAGCCTGCAGAAGAGAAGGCTTATGGAGGGGGCTTTACTGTGGCCTTCCAGTACCTGAGGGGGTGCCTACAGGAAGGCTGGAGAGGGAATTTTGAAAAGGGCCTGTGGTGATAGGACAAGTGGCAGTGGCTTGAAACTGGAGCAGGGTAGATTTATGTTGGACGTTAGGAAGAAGCTCTTTACTATGAAGGTGGCAAGACACTGGAATTGGCTGTCCAGAGAAGTTGTGGATGCCTGAGTCCTGGAGGTGTTTAAGACCAGGCTGGTTAAGGCTTTGAGAATCCTGGTCTAGGGGGAGGTGACCCTGCCCATGGCAGGGGGGTTGGAACTGGGTGATCTTTATGGTCCCTTCCAACTCAAGCCATTCAGTGAATGAGTCTATGGGCTTCTGGCTGGGCCTTTGCCGTGGCAGCACCGTGTGTCTGCCCTGGGTACAGTTTCCTTTCTGGACGTAGCTTCTGTTTCTCTAAAGAAATCTGTGAGTGCTGGTTTTGGGGCACTACATCATGTCTTCAGTTGTCCTATCTTCCACTCTCCCCCGTCACCCCTTTCTCAGCACCCAGCTGCACAGTGTTGAAATATTTGTGAAGCATGTACAAGGAGAGAGCAGGATAAAATGTGAGCTCACAAAAGTGTAATCCTGGTGAAGAGAGGGACATGAGAATCTGGGGATCTCAGAGCAACAGTATCTGGGTGAGCACAGACACAGGGAAGGACCTACAGAGGGATTGAAGGGTAGTGGTGACTGGGAACGTCCATCAGCACAGCCTATGCCCCAAGACAGCCTGCTCTTTTCTCCAGTGCCATAAAGTAGTCCTGGACAGGGTCTTGGGGCATTTCCAGTTGTGTGCCTTTTGTCTTAGGGAACAGGCAGCATGTTGCCAGAGTATAGCTGTGACTTCTTTAGGACACAAGTCACTTTAGATCTCAGTTGGAAACACCACTTCTGTTTCTGTTAGGAGCCTATAAATTATAAATCACTGATGAACTTCCAGAACTTATTCTGTCATTTGTAACAGTCCCTTGGTGGACAGGAGCCAATATACAGCTCCCTTTAGCCCCTTCTGTCTTTGCTGTGTGCTTTGACTTGAAAGTGCCAAGCTGACTGGAAGAGCCATGCCCTGCATTTAGGGTTGTTATGGAGAAGTTCTCCTGATCTCGTTGACTTCCTTAACTGCTCAGTGGAAGTGCTGGGCTGGGATCAGCTATGTTCACTGACACCTGCCTCCTGGAGTTCAGCATGGAGGAGATGTGGGGCTGCATGCTCCATCGTAAGGGGTCAGAGCCAGAGTAGTTCAGGGCCCACGCTGGCTGCTGTCATTTAGTCAGCTTGGATCTGCAAAGATGATTGCTCTTAGACATTCGTGTTGGAGCAGTTTGACAGGCTGCTGGAACAGCCTTGGCTCAAGTCAGCAGCCTCTGTAACTGAAGGAATTTGGAGGCTTTGACTGTCCTCTTTGCCCTGTAAGGACATTTGACTTAGGTGGAGTCTCTCAGCAGTCCGGCAGTGTCTGGCTTTGAAGCTCAGCCTGTGCAGAGCCCTGCCTTGGTGCTGGGAGTGAGAGGGTGTCCCTTAAGAGCTATGCAGTTGCTATATAGAGCAGATCTTCTCTAGGATCACTTCTGGTGTTTGCTGCTCCTGCCTCCCATAGCACCAGTCTGTGGCCTTTAGGCCATAAGTGTGAAGCCACTTGGTGCCAACTATGAACTGACATCAGAGGATAATGCACATGAAGCAGGATGTCCTCCTGCTGACTAACGGGGCCATTTCAGAGGTGGGGGCTGTGCACTGCACAAACCTTTCAGTGTTTGAGTTCTTAGCCTAACAGACTCTTACATTTGCCTCCTTCTGCTCATGTGCAAAACCTGCCAATGTAGTTCAGCTTCTACTCCTTGCAGCCTCCCTGTTAGTGGAGTCAAGGCAACAGTCAGGAGTTCACCCATCTGCTGTAGAGGGCATGGTAAGGCCATCTAACCATGCCATCTCATACTTACCATTTCAGCACTCTTTCCTCAAGTTCTCCCAGGATGTCTTGGTGCAATTCATAAATTTCAGGGAGTTTCCTTAAGCCCTGCTTGAGTTTAACTTCTTGTTCGTTTTCATCTTCTTCTCCAAGGACTTTCAACATATTTTCATAGAAATCCTGTGAGCAACGATACAGAAATTAGGCAAAGAGACTTAAAGTCTCATTACTGAAATGACCACGACAAGGCTTGGCTCCTAAACTGTGTGTTGCAGCAGTTGTGAGAAATGGCAGCAACAGTGACAGTGCGCCTAGTGCAGCAAGGAGACCACAGCTTATGGTTACTTCCATCCATTAGTTCATAGACATTTTCAGCTGAATTTCACAGTTCTGTCCACCCAAGATGGAGCATCGCACCTAGCCAAGCTGCCAGACCCTTGTGCATGCAATCAGTTTGGTATCTTCTGCTTTACCTTGCCTTTTTCCTGCTTTTCTCAGTGCAGTTGGTCTCATTTTATAATGGCATGATTTCTTTAAATCGATGAGATTCTCTCCTCACTTCACTGGGTCCAACAACTTGCCATGAAATGCATCATCACCTACATGTCTTGTGCTAAAATCTGCAACACTTGTCTCCAAATATGAACTCAAAGCTATAAATTCAAGCTATGGAACAAATAATTTTCCCCATGAAGCCAGAGTCCTTTTTCCTCATCTCAGAAATGGTTTTGATCCCAAAGTGGTTTAGCAGTCATGTGGGCTTAGGAGTCATTTTCTCTATGCTAAAATGTAGCTCTGGTACATCATAGAGCACCTGTTTTAGAATGCTTGGCAAAATACTTCCCCAGCTTTGTCGTGGAAGTGAGGAATAAAGCCTCCATGTGAAACTGCAGTGAAAACGATCCCCAGGCATCACCAAACCATCCCAACCGCAGCCAGCAAATCTTTTGTGTGTAAAACATTGCTTAAAGTCTCCTTCATCCAGAGCTCTGAATGCGGAAATGTTTTTGAGTGAAAGCCTGATTTCTACAAAATCCCTCTGCTTCAGACACGTAAAGGAGCCTTTGCTGGCACCTGTGGAGCCCTTCCCAGGTTCCTACCCCAGCCACGGCTGTTTCCCGTGCCTGCTGCTGCCAGACAATGCCCTCTGCACAGGCGGCGGCTGGAGGAGCTGAGGCAGTTAGCGGTGCCTGGGCTTGGCAGAGGTCTGATGCGGGCTGTGGCCACTGGATGCAGGGTGATGCCCACCCCGACAGGGCAGGAGGCTGTCTCTGCAGAGGTGTCACCACCCATGTTCTGCTGCTGAGAGGGGAGGCAGGGACTCAGCGACCACGGCTGACTTGCCCGGGAGCTAGGGCACTGTAACTGGACGGTTCATCTTCACAGCAGCCCCTGCTGTGCCAAAGCAGCTGCTCTCATTCAACGGAATTAAAAGGCTGTGGCTTCAGCATAGCTGCTTCAGTACTGCTGCAAAGCACAGGTGATTGAAAAGTGTCAGTCTAGTGTTCAGTGTCTGTCTGCCTGAGGATGGCCCTGCAGAACTAGTACAGATTTAGGCCAATCAATCAATCGGTCAGTCAGTCAACTGCTCTAACAGTTGCTGAGATGATTCTGCTGGGTGACTTAACAGAAATGGCAGCCAGATTTTCCCTCAGAGTCCCACCCCCCTGTATGTGCTGTGGCCGAAAGGGTTGTGACAGGAAGCAAGTGCCTGATAAAAAGGAACCTCTAAGGTCGAGCAGCTCATTGAAGGATGCCAGGCTGTTCCTATCCAGCCCTCAGGATGGGATAGCTTGAGTATCTTTCTCAGTCAGGATCTAGTGATCATGAAACCTATTGCCAAAAAGTCAAATCCTATTCTCTGACTTGCAGAGGCAAATCTTAGGAACTCCCTCGGGCCATACTGGGACTTACTGTGGCATTTCTTACGTCTCTGACCCTTGTCTAGTGAAGTTTTGTAAGTACAAGGCATAAGAAAGGAGGAGTCTGAAACAACTGATTTCTGGGAAGCTTGGTAATGCCCAGGTATGAGCAACTCAACAGAGTATGCTTCCCTGGGGACCCATATTTTATGTGATACGATACACTTTAGTTTGGTAAAATCAAGGTAGCTGTATTGAACTCTGGTTGTTATGGCTGTGGGCCTGCTGTAAGGTTCTGTAAGGGGCAGGAAAGAACTCCAAACTTCCTCTCCCCTCACCAGTAGGAACTGTGTCCAGGCAAGAGCAGTTTTCAGTCCCCTCAGACTCATTCCTGACACTGCCAGCTTCACTGTGCACTCTGGCTCACCATGAACTGCAGTGATGAGAGGGTCTAATAGATACCTGCCAAAAGAAAAGCTGCCCCTAGGCTGTGGGGTGTCAGCAGTTATGACAAATGAAGCATTTGTTTTCTGCAAAGCCACTAGAGCTAGGAGAAAAGGCAGATCGTGATGGCAGTTGTCTTCTTGACTAACTGTACCCTGGATAAAACAAGATCATAATTTCTGAAAGGGTGTTAGTGTGCTGCCTAATTTTCTGGTTCTGGTTTCCATAGTGTGGCCTGCCCCAGTGCCACAAACAGTCCCAATGCTGTGCTGTTACAGCTCCTGTTTTTTTCTGGTGTATGAGGGAGCCTGTCTAACTACATATTTCAGCCAGCACACACTCCAGAGGTTTTCCAATCAACTAAGCCAATCAATCCATCTTCTGGATGCTTTTCTTAACTCAGAGGAATCTACAACCTTTCAAAGTCCTCAGTCATTGTAATTAATCCAGACTGGGAAAAGGGAAAGAATCCAAAGGGTTCTTCCAACTTACTGTGCCTGGGGAAGTGAATAGCTGCAGTAGGTTCACCTCTGACATGCTTAAATAACCTATTGTGCCACAGCAATGTCATCTCCTCCAAATTAATGCCAGGCAGCTCTGAGCCCCTCTGCTTTCCAGCACAGTGGAGCAGCAAGATTAACACTCCTTTCCCACAGCATCTCACTGGATTTAATTAGTCATTAATTGCCTGCCCCTTTGATTATAATGAATTCTCAGACAAATTATTTCATTCCAGTTGCCTGGATAGCTAGTTTCCTAATGATTAATAAAACCAGTAGTTACTGTAAACATCCATGAAAAAAAAAATCCTGTCCCTGCTGAAAGTGCTGAGTGCCTGGGAAGCCATTAATCAAATGCAGAGTGCTCTTGCAGTCTCACTGACTCTAATCAATCATGCCACCTGAAGGTCTCCAAGTCTCTCACCCAAGTCCCATGTCACTTGGTGCTTCTGAGGCACCTTCCTCGGACACTATGACGGTGATGAAGGAGGTTGCCAGGGGAGGTGGCAGGGCACCCATCCCTGGCCACATTCAAGGGCAGGCTTGATGGGGCTCTGAGCAACCTGATCTAGTTGGAGATGTCCCCCACCGCTGCAGGGGGGTTGGACTAGATGACTTGTAGAGGTCCTTTCCAAGCCAGTGCATTCTATGACATAATTCTACTCTGTGTCAAAACTTTCTTAGAACAGGAGCATGACCTGGAGTCATTCAGTCCATGGCTGTGTCATGATAGCTACAGAGCTCAGCCCCATCCAGGGGCATATGAGACCACAGGTCTCATTCCTGTCTTAAGCCTGTACCTGCACCACTGTTTGTGTGTGCAGGTGAAAGCATAACCTAAGCTAGTTAGATAACACAGAAGGTCAGAAATTGTGCTATAAAAATATGTTTTTGAAACATAAAACTTTGAATTACAGTTGGACACCCATAAGTAAGTTCCTTACAGCCCATCCAATGGTCAAATGCCTAACATCCCTGAAATAAACCCTGCAAATAATTAAATGAAGCAATGGTGATCAAACCCCACAGTTAAAAAGATTGGTTGGGGGTTTCTTCTTTCATTTGTGTACATCACTAACACACACACACACGTTACCTTTTTTTCCCCAAGAAAGCCTCTGAAGAACTCCTGTTCTCTGCTGGAAAGAGAGAATGTAACCTGGAGCCTGCTGTAAGGGGTTAGTTTCAACAAGATCTTGTGGCTTATGTGGAGCACATGCCTTACTTGCACAAGAATCTGAAACCCTCTGCGAGGTGAAGAGACTGACTGTAGAGTGCTGGGATATGAGGTGCTGTAGAGATGCTGGCAGTGCCAACCAATGCTAAGAGGAAACACTGATTACAGGACAGGTATGAGAAAAAAAAATATTTAGGGACGTGGCTCAGGGCTACAGAAAGGTAGCCCAGTTTACCTGGGATCAGCAGCCTGGAGACCTTCGTAGCAGGCAGTTATCTCCAGGTACTCCTTCAAAGGAGGCAGCAATGCCAGCAACCAAAACAAGAAAGTGCTCTGCAGGGTTCATCCAGAGGCCTGAGGGGTAGCTAATGGAAAGGAGTTAGTGGTGGGGTTTGCTTCCAGGACTTTGAGAGCAGGTGCAGAAACAGTGAGGTTCTGCATCAGATATCTGCAACAACAGCACTGAGTATGCATTGGAGTCCAGCTGCAGGACTCAGTGGTAGCAATCCTGTGTGCCTACCAGGAGTCGTTTTTCAAGACAGCAACAAGTCTGGTGTAGCCTAACACAGAGCTTTGAAGAAGCTGATAACCTGCTGTTCTTGCAGCCACCTGCCAGAGAAAAACCTGCCAAAAGTCTGACCTCTGATGCTGTCATGGCTGAATCAGTTTCCCTGCTCTGTGTTAAAGAACAGCAAAAAACTGGTGGGTGAACAGATTCACCTAGGATACTTACTCAGTTTTCAAGCAGAGTTCTCATTGTGTGAGTTTCCAGTGGGGGACTGAGGCAAAAACCTAACCAGAGAGTGTGCACACCAGATGCAGCAGTGGGAGGCCCCAGGCAGTTTTCCTCCTCAGGGCCCAGGAGGCATCTTCCTTATGGCCAGCAGCCTCTCTCCTCATGACAAAAGTGAAAGTGGCACCCCTGAATTAGAAACTGGCACATGTGTAGCAGAGTGAGTGACCCTCGATGTGCACTGAGCAGTGATCTTCCCAGATCTCTCATTACTGAGCTGAGCTGAAAGAATGCCAGCTGAGCAGCAGAAAACGCTGTGGCAGCAGACACAATGAGTCGCTTATCCTGCCCGTGCAGGCTACAGTCTAGGTCAGGAACCCTGCACTCCCCTGCGGTCCAGCACATTCATCCAAAACTCTGCAGCTGAGTTTCAGCACTGCTGAGCTGCAGTGAGCAGTGGGACCTGTTACCAGGGAATTGTACTCATGCCAAAGGTGCTCGTGTGACTTCCCTCTCCCTTTAAGAAATCGATTATCTGAAAGCTGTTTTGGCTCAACATTCCCCCTGCAGGAGCTCCCCGGGTGTAACGTAGCTGTTTCCCCAGTGCTGACTTAGACAACAGTGAATAAATAAATGAGCCTCTCAGCCCGCTGTGAGTGAGGGCTGGCTGTTCTTTTGTAACAGTGCATCTTTAAGCTTTTATAAGAGCTTCAGAGGGTCTAACAGACAGCGAGCTCCTCCTTTAGCCAGCATTTAATTAGGAAAGTAATGACTGGATTAGTCCAGCAGAACTTTGAACATCATCCAAGAAATTGACAGTAGCAGAAAAGGCTCAGCCAATCATTCACTGGAAATGTAAATAATTAGAAAGATGGAGTTCTCTTTTGTCCAAAGATGTTCTTTTTTTTGTTCTTGAGAACATGCTGCCCACAAGAGTTCTGAGAGTAGAGTTCAACCAGCCAGCCTGTCTTTATGATAATCAGCATTTAGGTATCTCTGAGTTAGTGACTCAAACGCTAGGCTGATTTTGCTCTTGATTTACGTTGTGCTTTGAAGCCTTGGCTGGACCCCAAACTGCTCTGAAGGCTGGAGAACCAGCACATGTTGTGTCTGTTCATAGCCACATCTCCAAATGCCGAGGAAGCATAAAGCTGAGTCTTGGTGTTTCTAAAAACTGTGGCCCACTGCTATGTGGAAAATGCAAACTGGGAATCAGAACCAACTTAGCTTAAACAGGGAATTGCAGGGGGTATTGGTTTTTCACTGCAGAGCTGTCCTTTGCAGCACCTTAAGCCAGTAAATGCCTCGGAGAGAAGTCGTGAGGACTTCAAGGGTTTTATGCATAGAAAATGTGATTTTGTGTACAAAAGCCAAAGCCAAGATGACTATGAAGATGATGCACTATAAAGCAAGTGCTTGATCCTGTACAGAGAGAGATCCTGAGGCAGTCTGAGTCACACTGTTTGATTTATGTGCCTCCAGTAAAGTCTCTTGATAGAGACTGGCTGAAGGGAAGCAAATAAAGCAGACTCTTGGTCTTCTAAGGTGATGTGCAAAGCATTAGGCTGAGAAAGCATCCTGCAGCTTTTCTGTTCAGGAGCAAGCAGGGGAAGGAAACCAGGAAAACGACTGACAAAGTTTAACGATTAAATTATCCTGAAGGAAAAGCAAAGAGTAATCAGCTTTGGAAAACGCAAATTGTGGGTAACAAAAGAGATGAAAGCCTTGGGCCTGGAAGGCCTTGCCAGTCCCATCTGCTCAGTGCAGTTCTTAACTCCCTGCTCCAGAGACTTGCACTACCTCTGAGCAGGGCAAGTAGCAGCCAGCCCGGTAGATTATTATCACTACTACCACACCAACCGAGACCAAGTTTGTGAGCTAACACAATGTTTCCACTCTTTCAGTTCAATAGCAGAGTGGGTGGTATGGAAATGTCATCGTTTTGGCAATCAATCAGTTTATTAAAGTCTCCACTGAAAGGCCAAACAGATTCTGTTATGCTGAATGAATATCAGTGCCAGCCAAGCTTGCAAATGCTCCTGCTGTAGGCTTTTTTTCCTTTCTGAAAGCAGCTCGGGTGTGGTTTAGTTCCTTGCCTTCCTTACCAACATGTGGGTTTATATAAGAAGGTGATATCTGAGGCTTGAAGATGAGCATGTAGGAACTGTTTTCCTGAGACAGGTGGTGATAAACAAAGAGAAATGTTTGCCCGAGCTGCAGTATGCTGTTGAGGAAGCCTCTGATTCTGACTGGACATGAATGGGCTGTTGTACCTTGCGGGCAGTTTGGTGACATCTGCCAGTGCCAACAGTGAGCAGGCAGCAAAGCACAAGAGTTTCGGATGCTGCTATTTCTAACACTACTCGGATATGCAATGGGAGTAATTAGTGAACTGGGACAGAACTCAAAGGCCTCTGTTAAGCAGTAATACCCCTGGAATCTGAGGGACTTACATGTTGTAGAATTGCTAATGGTTTCTCTAGATTTCTGGTTCTGTCAGCAGGTGGATATAAAGATCCAGCAGTGGCTGCTGCTTAGGAAGTGCCTGACTCCCCCAGCAGCACAGCAGAGTGTAGTTACATTTCTGAGTCAAGGCAGGAAAACTCTGGCTTCATTCCCTCGTATCTTTGAGCCAGCTTTGGAGCACTGCAGCAGATAAAATTAGCAACTGAGCAGAGTCTTTCCCTAATTGACCTGTGAGCTGTAGTTTTGGTGAAGATTCTTTTTATTATGGGATGCCAACAGTCTGGAGTCCATCCAGTGGGAGGGGAGCAGCACACACTTGCATCCATAAATGTTTGTTTGCTAAACAATTCTGGCAAAAATATCAACCAGAATCTCTGTCCCGTGTCAAAGCTGTCAACTTGGAAAAGAGAGCAAAAATGACATTTCCTACTCTTTCCAAGTTAGTAGCCATGGTTGCAACCTGGGCAAACGCTGTGGCTAAGAAAACTGTGGGCACCCAGACTGGTGTCTCATGCAAATATGTGGGTGTCCAGACCCCTGGCTGCAGAGAATGCCAGAGTCTGGCGCTTGAAATGGAGAGTGGGAGGTATGAAAGCTGTGTGAGGATCACTCACAGCAGAGTGATCTGCTCAGTATGGTGGCTGGGCTAAAATAGGGAGTTGAGAGACTGAGGTCTGTATGGGGTTGTGAGAAGGCAACTGACTGGTGGAGCCAGGCTATACCATCCCCGAGGTGGGGCAGCAGCTGAGGGCTGCAGAAGAAGTAGAAGGTTCCGTTTCCTCCTGCTACCCAGATAAAACAGGTAACGAAGGAGACCCAGGAGATGAGGGGGAGTGGAGGGGCAGGTCCCCCCCTCCCAGAGGCAGGAGAGCCCCCTCCCAATCTTCTCAGTCTTAGCAGCTGCCCTTGCACAACAGATATGGGGCACTAGAAACTGAAGATTGGGCAGAGGAGGATGGAGGGGAAAGTCCATCTGCTCGGTTGCCCAGGGTGTTTCAGCCAGGCCCAAGAATTAGGACTAGTGCAACAAAGCAAAAAAAGGAGAGTGATGGTTGTAGGGGATTAATTTCTGAGAGGAGCCTGGGTTAGGGATGTTACTAGGAAAATTCCTAGCCTGGTGTGCTCTACAGACTACTACCCAGTATTGCTCTTCCATGTAGGAGGAGAAGAAATAATGACAGGTAGTCCCAGAACAATCACAAAAGACTTCAGGGTATGGGATTCAGGGGCACAAATCAGCTTCTCTTCTGTTATTCCAACCAATGGCAGAGACATTGGATTAAACAGCCAAATACAGTCTTTGAATACATGGCTCTGTGGATGGTGTCAGCACCACAAACTGGGTATGATCTGTGCAGCAGCATGGTTGTTGACCCCAAACAGGAGACTCCTCTTGAAGAGGGTCTGTGCAGAGGAGATTGCAGGGCTGGCTGACAGGGCTTTAAATGGGATGGGAAGGGGGAGGGGGCTAATGTCATCAGGCTTCCATGTGGCAAGGTGTGGGAGGACAGATCAGTGTGGGAGCAGTGGGGGATTAGTGAGGGCTCTTAACCTGCTGCACAGAAGCATGATGGGGACAAAATAATGCAGTCAGAGTCTTGCAGAGATGAGCCAGATCCACTTCAGGTAGTAGCTGCCAACAGGGAAACATCAAGTGGTGATCCATGTGGCAGTGATGACAATAGGGGTAGTGATAGGCTGATAGCTACAGAGGTGTCTGAGCCTGGACAGGTCCAAGTACAGACTGAGGAAAGTGTGTCCAAAGAACAGGGTAAGGGAAAATCAGTAAGGCAGCTCCAATAGGGGCACAACTCCAATGCCTCTGCACTAATGCGAGGATCATGGGGAACAAACAGGAAGAATTGCAAATGTGTGCAAGTCTCCAGGGTTATGATGTCATTGGCATCACTGAGACGTGGTGGGGTGGATCTCACAACTGGAGTGTAGGGATAGAAGGGTGTAGAGTTTTCAGGAGGGACAGGCAGGGGCGGAAGGGGAGGGGCTGTTGCCCGAGCTCCGTGGATTCCAGTGCTAAAACGGAGAGCATAAGGGTGAAGGTTAAAGGGAAGGCACGGGAAGGGGACATCATAGTAGCAGTCTGTCACAAACCTCCTGATCAGGAAGGTGAAGCAGATGAGGCATTTTACAAACAAACAGGAGAAGCTTCACGCTCACAGGCCCTGGTACTCATGGGGGACTTCAACCACTCTGACGTCTGTTGGAAGGACAACACAGCACAGCACCAGCTATCTAAGAGGTTCCTGGAATGCATTGATGATGACTTCCTCCAAGTGGTAGAGGAACCCATAAGAAAAGGTGCTGTGCTGGACCCAGTCCTCACTGGCAAGGAGGGGCTGGTGAGTGAAGTGAAACTGAAGGGTAGCCTTGGCTGCAGTGACCATGAAATGGTAGAGTTTAAGATCCTCAAGGCATCAAGGAGGGTGCACAGCAAACTCACTTCTCTGGACTCCAGAAGAGCAGACTTCAGTCTCTCCAGGGACCTCCTTGGCAGGGTGCCTTGGGAAAAACTCTGGAAGGAAGGGGGGCCCAGGAAAGCTGGACAATGCTCAAGGATCACCTCCTCCAGGCCCAGAAGCAATGCATCCCAAAACAGAGGAAGGCAGGCAAGAACACAGGGAGGCCTGCATGGATGAATGGAGAGCTCCTGGACCACACTGAGATGCAAGAAGAAAGTCTACAGAGAGTGGAAGCAAGGACAGGTAACCTGGGACCAATACAAAGACATTGTTTGTGTAACCAGAGCTTGAGCTAAAGCTAAAGCACAGCTGGAACTGAATCTGGCTGGGGACATTAAAGGGAACAAGAAGAATTTCTTCAGGTATGTATCAGTGAGAAAAGGAGGGCTAGGGAGAATGTGGGACCCTTCCAGAAGGGAAATGGAGCTGGTGACAAAGGATATGGATAAGGCTGAGGTGCTCAATGACTTCTTTGCCTCAGTCTTCAACAGCAAGAGCTCCAACCACAATGTCCAAGTCCCAGAGGGCAAAAGCAAGGACTATCCTACATGACGTCCTGGTCAACAAACTGGGAAAACACAGCCTGGATGGGTGGAGCACTGCTGGGTAAGGAATTGGCTGGATGGTGGCACACAGAGAGTGGTGATCAAGGGCAGACCAGTGCCAAGTGGCTCCCTCAGGGGTCAGTGCTGGCACCCGTGCTGGTGAACATCTTTGTCAGTGACATGGGCAGAGGAATCAGTGCAGCCTCAGCAAGTGTGCAGCTGGCACCAAGCTGTGTGGCACAGGAGACTGCCAGAGGGCAGGATCCATCCAGAGGGACCTGCACAGGCTGCAGAGCTGTGTCCAGGCCAACCTCAGGGCATTCAGCCAAGGGTAAGGTCCTGCACCTGGGTGGGTGCAATCTCAAGCACAACTCCAGGCTGGGTGGTGAGTGGCTGGAGGGCAGCCCTGAGGAAGGGGACCTGGGGGTCTGGGTGGATGAGAAGCTCAGCATGGGTCTGCAGTGTGCACACACAGCCCAGACGGCAACTGTGGCTGGGCTGCATTAGGAGCAGCTGTGGGCAGCAGGGCAAGCCAGTGCAGAGGAGGCCACCAAGATGCTGAGAGGGCTGCAGCAGCTCTGCTATGAGGACAGGCTGAGAGAGTTGGGGCTCTGGGGGCCTTGGACTGGTTTCCCAGGATCTGAAGGGGGCTACAGGAGGGCTGGAGAGGGACTATTGACAAGGTCTTATAATGACAGGACAAGGAGGAATGGGTTTGAACTGGCAGAGGGGAGATTGAAACTGGATGTGAGGAGGAAGTTGTTTGCAGTGAGGGTGGTGAGACACTGGCACAGATTGCCCAGGGAGGTTGTGGCTGCTCCCTCCCTGGAGGTGTTCAATGCCAGGTTGGATGAGGCCTTGAGCAACCTTTTCTAGTGGGAGGTGTCCCTGCCTGTGGCAGGGGGTTGGAACTGGATGAGCTTTGAGGTCCCTTCCAACCTGAACCATTCTATGATTTCTACAGGAAGTAAATGGGATTATTGTAAAAATGCAAAAATTACTCATTTTCACACACAACCCTACAGCTAAATTTGTTGGGATTTACCAGAGGAAGGAGAAAAGGGCAATGGAATTCCTAAAGGAACTGGAAAAGTCCTAGAAGCATCCCTTTCCTAGCCCAGTAACAGCACTGGCTTGCCCAGGTCACATTGGATAACTATTTCACTAGTGTCAAACAATGTCAAATGATGTGTTCATCCGTGCAGAGGAAAGCCAGGATAGGTGAGGCAAATTGCTAGGCAGACTAAGTCCCTCAAGGGTTGTGGGTCACAGCTGACCAGCTTGGCAGTTCCTGATTTGTTGAAATGCAACGGTCTGAAAGGTGTTCGTTGTGTTTAAGGCTGCTCTCCTGCCTCTGCTACTGAAGCCTGAGGACCTTTGGCAGCTTGCTTGAGAAACACAGTGAGCAGGCAGCAATTCAGTGCTGAGCTCATTAACTTTTCTCTCCCTCAGAGTGTTTGTCCACTGCTAGAGTTTGGGGTGTCCTCCAGGGACGACACAGAGCTACTTTTTGCCATCTTCATCTTTGCACTAGGCTTAGTGTGCATCTCATACCTGTCTCAGAGCCCCAGCAATCACTGCTGGTCATCACTTGACCCTCTGAATGACAAATGCTAGATCTGAGGATCTGTAGCAAGAGCTGATTAGCAGCAGACATTCTTTTGCGGTGGTTTATAGTAAGCCTTTCCTCCTCAAATTCACCTCAGTCCTTTCAAGGCTTTAAAGTCTTCTAAATTGCAGCTAAGGAAAAGAGCAATTAGGCTTCAGTGATTGAAAGTATTTACTCACCATACATAACAGCTGCAGCATCTCCACGTATCTGGGAAAAGAGACAAACTTCCATTAATTGCCATCAGATCTGTGCTGAAGGGTGGATTGTGTAGCTTCAGCTTTAGGAGAGCAAGAGAGCGATCACAAAAGTGAACTCACACTTTTTCTGAAGACATCAGCTCCTGGGCAATGAGGTAAGCTCTGGACTGGCCTTCTTTCTGATAACAGCAAAAATCAGACAGTTAAGAGATGTCTCATTCCAAGAAGTGTTAGAGAGCACTTTGAGCTGACATATCCCTTCAGTCAAAATAGTGACCATGCTTTTATTCTTTGTTGCTTAATGTCTGGTTTCTGGAGTCCTTTCCGTGAGAGGATGTTCCTGCAATTCAAATACTAGTAATATAGGACAGTGTAATAGCTGCTAAGGCAAATCTCAGGGCTGAAAAATGTTTTATTACTGAAGAAGGGAAGAAAGTTTCTGTTGAGTTTTACAGGTCCAGAATTTGTCAGGAAAGCAAGAAGTATGTAGCGTTGACAGCCCAGCTTCATGGCTACTGGGGCTGTACACCCAGTACACTTGGTCCCATGCAGAAGGGAGTTCTTTCTCCAAATGGGCATATTCCAAACTCTTCTGACTGCTGTGAACCCTGGGGGAGCAAGTGGGGCAGAGAGCTTTTACTGCACGCTAAGCAAAACCTCTAAGCCAAATGGGCATAAGTATCTCCAGGAAGCAGGTAAGAAATGACCAAAGCTTAGAAGCATTTACTGCAAGGAATCTACTGGGCAAAGTTTAACATATGTAGCAGTGGTGAGAGGAAACTGAACTAGCGTCTGGCAGTAGTAAAGCAGAGCAGCCCTCAGTGTCCTGAAGTGGAGCCAGGAGATGAGTTGGGCAGCAAGACCTGCAGAGCAGATGCACTGAAACCCACTGCTTGCAGATCCTACTCCTCAGAGCCTGCTCAGCAGAGGCTGGGATTTGCTGGGATATGATGCAGCCCCTTGGTCTGAATCAGCTGGGAAGTTTCTGCCTGTGTTTCCTGCACAAAATCTGCAGGAGTCAGGGAACACAAAGCTTAACTGGGACCCTTGATGAAAAGTATTGCTAGGGCCCCCCACCCGAATTCAGCTTGCCACAAAAGCCAACTTGCCAAACCCGACGGGTCAGAGGCTGAGGTTTGCTGGGGTCCAGCAGAGCAGACGGAGCGGGTGGGCTCTGGCCCTCAGGCTGCCGCCCGGCACCACTGCAGGCAGGCCCCGGCGCGGCTCGGGCGCCTTAGCCCCCGCTGGCATGTGGCCTGTCTAGGCAAGATGATGTCTCCAGCCCTTCCCTGTCCACTGTTGCTTAATGGCTGCTTGTTCAACCAGGAAATCAGCTCTGAGACTGAGTGTCCAGAGACGACGCCTGGAGCAGGGGACAAAGGGGTGCAGATCCCTCGGGGGGCAGGTTTTGCAAACAAAGCCCAAGTGATTATTGTAACATCACCAAGGTGCCCTCTGCTTAGCAGTCTTCACTCCCTGCAGCCAGTCCTGTGCCCAGCTCTGCAGTGTGGCTCCTTCCCAGCTCCCACTTCAGAAGCTGCCCTCCAGCTGCCCTGCAGCCCTCACGGCAATCCCTCTGCTTAGCCACCTGCGGACCCTTGGGTTTGTGTAGCTCAGTGCATCTCTGAAGAGTTCGCCGGAACCAAGCCACATCTGAAGTACTTGGGGAGTAACTCCGCATTTGGAAAGCAGGGAAGCCACAGCTCCGCTCCTGTGGCTGCCACTGGATTGCCACACGGACACGGCCGAACCGCATCTCTGCGCTCCCTGTGTGTGTGTACTTCACAGGCCCCTTGGGGAAGGTGCGTGGCAGCTGGATGGTATCCAGCACAAGAGCACTACTGTCTGACAGTTTGCAAGCTTCAGTCTCCCGCAGAAGTGACTTCATAATGCCCCTTTTGTAATGGCTGTAAACTATGTTGCATTCACAGTGATGTCACAGCGGTGCCAAATGAGGCATTCCGGGAACAAGTGACTTTTTCAGGCTGGCTCTCTGAACCAGAGAGACAGAGGCAAAAGCAGGCCACATCCTCTGTCTCCAGGCCTCTTCCTTCAAGAGCTGGGTTGCAGCCTTCCTGGGCAGTATCTGTAATTCTATAAATCAAAGAGGCTTCTGAATGACCTGCTTCCTGAAGGCACACAAATCTCAGTCCCGACTCCGGCGCGGTTCAGTTTTGTGTGAGTACATGTGGGTGAGTTTTGATATGTGAAGGTTAAAGGTTTTCAGAACAGAATGATTAATGGAGTGTGGAAACCAGGCCCACAGAGTGGAAGTGGATAAGGAGCAGCAAAAGCACTGTTATGTACTGCTGTCATGAGACAGTAGCTGCCCTGCTTGTTTTGAGACCTTTGTGGACAAGCTTAGTGAACCCTGTTTGTGTGGGGTGCAGTCATGAAGTTTAGGTTTAAAACCAGTTCAATGATAAGAGAAAAAGTCTGGGATTCCATATCCTAGGCTTCGAGCATTTGCCTAGCATATGAAGTTTCAGAGGTAGGAGATAAAATCTGTATTTCATTTGGTGCAAGTTTTTTGTTCATAACTGGAATTCCAAATTATTTTTTATTTTTTTTTGCCTTGTAGGCAGCTCAGATGCCCTCATATAATCTTGAGAGCCCAGTACAGCAAAGCCATGTGTCACTTTCTGATAACCTAGAAGGGATATAATTAAATGAACATATGTAAAAGACTGAGGATGAGAGATGATCCAGGAGCTCTTCTAAATTAGCTTAGTGGGGGAGATAAAGAGTGGATCTCCATCAGTGGTGTAAGGGAAGGGCAGAGCTTTTAATAATATAACCAAGCAGAATCACAAAGGCTGAGAAAACTTAGAGCATTCTGTGCCTCTGAGTTCTCTAGGTTGTTATCACACGCCAGTGGACCAAAGGAAATAAAGTGCTTATGCAACCAGAAATAATAAACTACCAGGAGACTTCAGATGACAAATTCCCAGCTTTGAACCCGCCTCCTGTTTTACATTTTTTTACCTGCCCCAGTCAAAATAGTTCTTTAGTGATAAAAATTCCTGTAGCGCAGTAGAGGTGAAAGCCTCCCTTTGATTACCCTGTAAAATCATAGAATCATAGAATGGTCTAGGTTGGAAGAGACCTCAAAGCTCATCCAGTTCCAACCCCCCGCCATAGGCAGGGACACCTCCCACTAGATCAGGACGCTCAAGACCTCATCCAGCCTGGCCTTGAACACATCCAGGGAGGGAGCAGACACAACCTCCCTGGGCAACCTGTTCCAGTGCCTCACCACCCTCACTGTGAAGAATTTCTTCCTAACATCCCGTTCAAATCTCCCCTCCGCCAATTTGAACCCATTCCCCCTCGTCCTGTCCTTACAAGACCTTGTGAACAGTCCCTCCCCAGCCCTCCTGTAGCCCCCCTCAGATACTGGTAGGCTGCTATAAGATCTCCCCAAAGCCTTCTCTTCTCCAGGCTGAAAAGCCTCAACTCTCTCAGCCTGTCCTCATAGCAGAGCTGCTCCAGCCCTCTGATTATCTTTGTGGCCCTCCTCTGGACTCTCTCCAGCAGTTCCATGTCCTTCCTATGCTGGGGGCTCCAGAACTGCACACAGTACTCTAGGTGGGGTCTGACTAGAGCAGAGTAAAGGGGCAGAATCCCCTCCCTTGCCCTGCTGGTAATGCCTCTCTTAATGCAGCCCAGCACACAGTTGCTGTCTGAGCTGTGTGTGCACACTGCAGGCTCATGTTGAGCTTCTCATCCACCCAGACAAAAATAAACCCTGATAATGTAAAAAATACCTCAACATATATTATTGACTATGAGTCAAGTTATTCACAGAATAGGTGTCGGGGAATCGTGACATGGTCCTCACTTGTGTGAATCTGATCCCAGGACAGCAGGGGTTCAAGGGAGACAAGCTGTTGTAACAATAGCAGGAAATGTGTACATAAAGCTAATTTTTAAAATTATATTTACTTAGAGTAGTAAGCCTCAAAAAGAAACATCAGAGGAAAAAATCTGTTGCAAAGTCAGAGTCTTGAGATTCCTCAGCAAGTAGGCTGGGAGGAAGCAAGGGAGAACAAAGCATGCTGCTTGCATCTTGATACAGGAATTAGCTCATGACGCTGATGGCAGAATCTAGCTCAATGAAAATGAGAATAATATATCTGAACAGAGGAATAGTTTATCACCTAGGCTGATTCATGCCTTTATTTAAACTGTTTTTCCTGAGGAAGATAAAAACATAAACCAACAAGCCCCAGATGTGCTTTCTAAAACCCAAACGCAGCTCTTAGCAGGCCAGCCCCAAGCCGTTGTGTTAACAAGATCAGCTCACTGCAAAAGCAGTGGTACTCTTTTTGGCATCCAGACCAACAGGTCTCTGCCAATTCTCCCCCAAGTGACAGTGCTTCTGAACTCATTCCTGCTGTGCAGCTACTCTCTTGTCCTGAGGGTGAAAGGAGGCAAAAGCAGCAGAGTAGGGAAAATAGTCCTGTGTCTGTCTTCCACAATGACATCTCTGCTTTCTGAGACAAGAGCTGTGGACATAGGCGATTTGTCCTGTTCAGCTCTTAGTTACAGGGAACTGGAAATCCTTTTCTGAGACAGGATCTGTGGTGTAGGCTGTACGAGACCTTGGAAGATTCCTGTCTCACTATTATTCTGTGGCTGGCATGGGTGAAGGACAGCCATTAAATGTATTGCATCCTTCATGTCAGAGCCTTGCACTGACCAGTTTCCCTGGGAAATTTGGCTTCCCTGGCCGTATTTGGATTATTGCTTTACTGCAGCTGTACCATTCGTTAGCTTAATGGAGGTTAAAACAACCATGTGTGGTCTTAAACTGTGGTTGCATTTCCACAATCTTCTCCTTAATTTAAGAGTTGTCTTACTCGTCAGAAGTCAGTAAAATAAACCCAAATGTGAGTGCACTTTCTCATAATGAGAGACTTTGAATGGCAGAGACCTTCTAGGTAATTTACTCCATCCCCTAGCCAATGCAGAACTGGTCCAAACAATGTATTTGTAACTGTTTTATCAAAGGTTGCAGCTAAAGCCTTGGTCTGAGTGAGACTGTTTCCCTAACATTCAAGTCAGGCCTTTCCTGCTGGCCATGGTGCCTCCACTGTCCTCCTTAGGACAGTGCAGTTCTTTGGCTTTCCACATGCTACAGGGATAAATCAGTCCTAGTGCAGGGAGTAAAAGTCTGATGGCTCTAACATTTCCAAATGAACACTGGGCAAAAAGCAGAGAGAGATGAGAATCCAGGTCCTTCTGCAAATAGTTTCTACCTCTCTGGGTTTCTTGCATTCCCTATTTTTAGCTCTTTTACCTGGTTGATGAGGCTGGGATCACCTGAGCTGCTCTGATCATCTTCCGAACTCTTCTGTTCCTCATCCGATGTCACAAGCTCCATTGGTATCACAGAGACTGGGCACACCTTGTAGGGCTCGGTGTAGGCACTGCAGAGAGAAGGAACAGACTGGATCACTGGTGTGTCTCCCAGACCCTTGCTACTACTCAAACACAACAAATCCTGGTCCCTGCAGACCTCCTAGCCTAGTAAGGCAAAATTTACCAAGCTTGCCTTTTTTTTGGTTTGGGTTTTGTTCTTCTGCCAGACTCAACAGCAACCACTTAGGCAATCAGAAGGATCTCAGAGGAGCAGTGGGAAGTTAACAGAATTTGTTCAAGCTTCTGCAAAGAATCTGTCTCAGTTTGCTTGGTTTGGAGCAAAAAGCTCGTAGCTGCAACCAGAACTGCTTTGTTTCTCCCCAGTCAACACCTCAAAATGGATGTAATAAAATCATTCTAACATCTCACTGCTCATTAAAAATGGAAGTTAGATATTGTAACAATGGATTTTCTGGGAAAACATCCAAAGGGTGAGAAAAGTGTAATACCAATAGTATCAATTAAAGCAGAATGTGCTCAGATTCCAGAGTCCCTGAGTTATTTCAAGGGAATCTGAATTCAGCTCCAGAAATCCAGAGAAAGACTTGCAATGAGAATACAGGATATGGTGTGCAGCCAGTGGCTTCCCAGCATTTTCTTTCAGAAGAAAATAAAATTAAATTTGCCAGTGATTTAAAATGCTTCACAAAGCACAACTAGAGGTAAGCTCTTCAGGTTGTGCCTGCCCTTTGCTGTCTTCTATTGCTGATCTGGGTATGTCTAGCTCTTGTTAGGACCTTGTTAAACCGTGTTGTGCTGAAGTGGAGGCAGTCTTGCAAACTGTGCTACTGTGCAGACACTCATAAGCTGTATTCAGGCTGTTCTTACATTTTGTCTTTGAAATAGGTAAAGATCTTCATGTCTTACTTTGTCATGCCTGTCATTTAATCATTCTAAAATCTCTGAGCTTTATCCAGTAGGATTATCCAATTTACTAGCCATTTCAGTACCACTTTTTACTACCAACCAGTTTTATAGTACTGTTCTTGATACTGCTGGACTCAACACTCCAGCACTGGCAAAAGCAGTGGCAGTTACACCAGTGGTAACACCCATCTGTGCCTACCTGACCTCGCTGTGTTTTCACATTAGTATTTTTGGCCACAGTATTATTTTAGCAGCTTATGTACAGTTTAGACACCACTGTGCCCACAGGTCAGGGGCAGGTTCCAGTGTTCAGCCAACAAGGAGGGTCTGTTGTCTTGAGAAACAAAATCTGACATCTTGTGTGTGTTCCAGCAGACATCCAGGCCAAGCAGGTCAGCCTCATGGAGTGTGATTCCTTTGGTTCCCATTTCCTCTGAAACATTATTCATGTGCTTTCCATCTCCTATTTGGGGATCCCAGATGTGAACAAATCCAGAGCTTCAAAGCCAGCGCAAGAGTGACAGGAGATGGAGCAACAACGAGTTAATGTAAGTGGGAGGGCAATGAAGAAGGAGACTGCCAAGGCCACCGACCAGACTCCTGCTTCCTTTGGGAAGGGAAACTCCCTGTGTATCTGCATTCACTTCCAAGCGCAGGGCCCAGCACCAGGGAAAGCCAGGCCGGGGCGGATGGAGGGAAGAGCAGGTTTTGAGTATCTCCAGAGAGAGAGACTCCACAACCCCCCTGGACAGTCTGTGCCAGCGTGCTGCCACCCTCACAGGGAAAAAAATCCCTCCTGATGTTTGCCTGTCACAGAGCTGCTAGGCAGCACACCGTTCCTGACACCCAGCATATGTGGCACTCAAATGCATTCTCGTTCTTTCACCTATTTCTTGTGTTTCTAGCAATTCTAGCTCTCAAAGACTTGAACTGTGCCCGGGAACTGGTCACCAGGTGAAGGTGCACATTAAAAGCACTGCTAAATAAACTTACTGCAAGCAGTACACTCTAATGCAATAGAAGATGCAAATAGGAGTGTTGGTATGGAAAATAAGGGCAGAAACCATCCCAGAGTTGGTTGTATCTCAACAGACATGGCAATCCCCAGGAAATTCTCTTCCTTGTAGCAATGATAGGGAGGGAACAGTGCAACAGAAGTCTTCTCTTCAGCAGTAGTTGCAGTGTAATTAGCAATGCTGTCAGTCTGTAAGGAGCAGGAAGATGTGCAGATGCACTCTGCTAGTTATCTGTCTTCCTTCACTCTAGACATGTATTGGTACATCTGGAAAAAGAGGTTCTGGTGTCTACAGAGTGTGTGGTTATCCTGCCCCAATAGTGCTGTCTACATCTGACCTCAAAGGAGAAGCAGCTGTGGTCTAAGTGGAGGATGAAGCCACTGCAGTAGGACCAGCTCTGTTGTTCATGAAGTCAAGAGGCAAGTCTCTGCTGCCTGTGATCCCTCTCTAGCACAAGTCAGGGCAAGTCTCAGTACAGATCATGCAGGCATGGGAAATGACCCTCACTGTGGCAGTACACAGCAGGAATGAGACTTCGGAGGACATGATTCAGACATGACTTTTCTATGAAGAATAGGTTTTTGCCCTATCCTTCAAATGACCTTGCAAGTACAACCCCATTCCTCAGCAATGTATTTTAAAGATTTTTCAGAAGTTAGTCAGCATTAGTGAGATCTAAGATTTTAACTGTGGGAGTTAACAGTGGTGAAAAGATCCAGCCAAGATTAGTATAACAAAAGCCTAGAAGGACCATGTCATTTTGCTTGCATATCACAAATGCTGTTTACTGCATGCTGACTTGGCCACACATACAACTGTGGTCTTCTTTCCTCGTTTAGAGTGACCAAAAAAGTAAGGTCCTCTGTACCACTAAGGATCAGGTTGTCTGCAGTTTGCTTTCAATGAGTCTGCACCCTAAAGAAAGGCTCTCGTAACTCTCACTTGCCTTCTGCTTTGTGGCCTGTGCCCCATCAGTGTGACCTTGAGGGGAGAAGGGAAGTGCTCTGTTTTGTAAGGTATTTACATGAATGCATGCCTGGATCTCTCACTCACACCTTACGCTATCTCTGCAGTATCCATCCTTTCCATCAAGTGGCTCTTTCTACATCTGAAATATATAAGGTTAGGCTGTTGAGACGTGCTGGCCACATCCCTTCAAGTGGCAGTACTCACAGGACAATGGTGCTGGGGCAGGCGTAGTTCTGGAATGAAGGCCAGACCAGCCTGGAGCAGTACAAATAGCAGAAGGCTAAAAGGAGGCCTGACAGTGAGGTCTCGCCAGCTGTGTTCCAGATGTGCTGGGATGGATGGGCTGCTCTGGCTCTGAGCCACCTGCACAGCCCAGCCATGTCTCAGACCCCAGGTGCACTGCTCTTTGTGGGCACCATCCTTCTGCCCGGCCCTGCAGCTGTCAGTCACTAGGACAAATGAAGCAGCAGCAAAAGGTGGACATGCCTGAAACCAAAACCCAATCCTTGGGCCTGGGGCAAGTGGCAGAGCCCTCCTGCTCTTCCCCTCACAATGCAGAGGCACTCGGCCTGGCCCTCCAGCTGTTGTCCTCTGCTTCCTGTAAACAGGGAAGGCTTCCTCCCCAGAGGTGACCTGGCAGTCAACTAGGAGGGCTGAGCTCGGCTCACCGCACCCAGAGGTACAACGGGGCTGCTGAGAATACAGAATGGGTTCTTGAAGGCAACTCTGCCCTCACTGGCTCTGAGCACACTCCTTTACATTGTGTGTCAGCTACCGTACAGCTTTTACTGTCATTAAACCACAAGCAGCTTCGCAGGCAGACAGAACTTTTCTATCCAACAGCACCAGCAGAGGTGTTCCTTAAGGCACTAGCACAGCTCTTCTTATGCTTCTTTTCCTCTTCTTTCCCCTCCTAAGTCACAGCCCTGTTGTTCTGCAGTGCCCTGCTGTTCCCTGTCTCTGGTAACCTTTTGCTATGTTGCATCCTTGCAACGCTCAAAACCCTGAGCTGAGAGAGGCAATGTGAAGACTTTTGCAGTGCCAAAAGTCTCTCTTTTGTGCTGTCAAACCCTTCCTCCTTCACAGACTGTGCAGGCCATACCTCTTCATTGTGTTAAAACCTTTCTTACTGCACATCTGTCAAGAGACAGAAGATAAGAAGGAAAACATCCACTAGCTTGCAGGGTGGGTTTCAAGTGATCTGCTGAGCAACCCCTAGTCACAACACAAATGGCCTCTGACAACGTAGCTACTCAGCACTTTTGCCCTGTACCTCTCTATAAAATGACTTAGTGACATTCTGGTGTAAAACAGGGAGGAATTTGCCTTGACCTCAGTGGAGTCTCTTTATATTTAATACTCATTGTCTTTGGACTCTCTGGTTTCAAAACCCTCTGTAAGACTTACTTATCTATTAAATCGGTGACAGAATAAGCCAGCTGCATCAATAAGGAGAAGGAAAAGGCATGTCCTGTAAGGAGTGACCTTCACCTAGTAACCTGATGGTCACAGAGTATGAAAAGTACACTTCTGTGAGCAGACTACTACTGGGAAGCAAAGCTGAAACCTCTGGCCTGTTACAAATTCTGTGTTATTATCTTTGACACACTTCTTAACTTCTTTCTGCATTGGCTCTCACTTATGTGAAGTGGCTAACCCCAGAGCAATGTCACATTTAACACAGAGGTGAGGCTGAAGACTTTGGGCACTGCAGATTTCTTTGAGCGTCTAAAACAGAACTGCTCTGTCTGTCTGCCTTGGGGCACAATTTTGGTTCTGTTCTTCCTGTTGACTACAAACTGAAAGGGATTTCACTGTTACGGTCCAGTCCTTAAGTCAGAGAGGGATGGGTACCACCAAGACCATGCCCACGTGTAAGTTAAGGCACAGAGTCCAGTTTGCATTCTTGTAGCCAAAGTGACATACAGAAACGGGGAACCGTTTCACAGTCATGGTTGCTTGTGCTGCTGTTTTCTGCTGCAGGTGGGAGATCTTGAGTTACAAGCTTGGAGATCACCCCTGCCAGCTCCCTCAGCACCCTTGGGTGGATCTCATCTGGCCCCATAGACTTGTGTGTGTCTAAGTGGCAGAGTAGGCCCCTAACCATTTCCTCTTGGGCCACTCGTTAAGCGGCAGCTTCACCAACTTCACTGCTGTGACAGAGAGCTCAGCAAACAGAGCAGTGTAGAAAGGGCAGCCCAACCTTCTGCCCTGGGACTGAGCAGGATCAGCCAGCAACATAAACAATGTCAGAACTGTCAGCCCAGGGGAGCTTGTGTAATGATGTGGCCAGAAGCCATGGCCCAGTTAAGACAGCTTGAAGCAGGAATACAAAAGACAAGAGCTGGCCCTCATCAAGCAGTTTATCCATAGCTTAGTCTTGCTTCTGTCTCTGTAATAAAGTGTTCTGTATGCTCACAGATTAGGATTTGCTCCATGTGTATTGGCTCACTTTGCAGGAGAGGAAGTTGTGTGTGTTAGTCAGAGAGCTGGCAGCATAACTGTTGCATGGAGGTAGTGTGCATGCCTGAGTTCTCAACCCAAAACCAGCTCAGCACCAGAAAAGTAAACAGGTTTTACCCATTTGGCTGTCTAAATGGGGTCTAATAAGCCCCTGGAACAACGTACAAGAAGAGGACATGGTAGGCAGTAGTGGAGCACAACTTAAACTGAACAGCATAGCCTGGACTTTAATCTGGGCTGCAGAATGCCATGGGGCTATCTGGAGTGTGCACACAGTGTGTGTGCTGAGGTGTGCACAGACCTGCTCATCTCTGCAGTGTATTCTGCAACCACTCTGTGCTGTTTGCTTTCCAGGTGGCACTGTGGGTTGAAGACAAGAGTATTCTACAGTCTATCAGAAAGGGGACCAAGGAAGGCAGCATCCATATGAACCATGGAAAATGCAGTGAAGCTACCCACTCTGTCCAGGTAGGTCCTGTTATCTTGTATTGTGATTCCCTGAAGCTACTTTCTGCCTGTTGCATCAAAGCATAGCTGTTAGTTCTCTCCTTGCTCTGAGAATGAATGTACACTGGTGGAGTAAGAGCTGCGGTAGTCTGTATAGTGGTAGTAAGAGGGTCAGCTGAGAAACTTCATCAGAAGCACCAACCTAGCTGTTCTGGAATAGGTCAGCTTGCCTAGAGGGCCCACTGGGGATAGTTAGTGAATTATTACCTGGCTTACCCATCTGTGTTTCCTTTGAGAAGAAGAAGTCTGAGGACATCTCTTTGACACTGATGAAGCTGGTGTAGCGTGAGTCGAGCAGAGCACCAAAAGGTGTTCTCTGGTGATATGTCTAAATCTGCTTGCTCTAGGACTTTGAGGGATAGCGTCTAATTAATCCAGTCAGTTACTCAAGTGAAAGGGTCCTTTTATAAGATCTTTAAGAGGGGTCCTAGCAAAACAGGCAGGGCCTCTTAAGGATGTTCTTCCATCCATTAACTCCAGTTGGTCGATTAAGATAAAATGAATTGCTGGATGCCACTGCACAGCAGCTCTTCAAGGCAGCTTTTACATTAACCCCCCTCGGGCCCCGTGCAAGATGAATTCTTGCAGGATAATTAAAAATGTGCCACACGTTATAAATAACGTTGCTGGGTGGCACAACAAACCATAAGCTAGGAGATTAGAGTTGCATCTGAAATGCAATAGCATTCTGTGGCTTTGTTTCAAATCTAACCTAGACATACACCCTGTGTCACTGAGCCACTGCAGGTTCTGGAAAGGCTGCAGAATTGTAATGTGCAGTCTCTCATTCCATAAATCTTCTCAGTAACGTGGGGTGGCAGAGGAGAAAGGCATGCACAGGATGCTCGTTGGCAGTCCTGACCACCTCAAATAGGCTGCGTCTCGCCAATCTGCAGCCTCATCTCCCTGTCTGCAGCACCTGGGGGTTTTTTCCTGTGTGGTACTAGGGATGCTTAAGTCACACCATTATTACTTCTGTGCCACATGAACATAACCCAGGGCAAATCTGCAGTACACAGCAGGCTCTTTCTTCTTGTGTAGCCTCACCAAAACATTTCTAGTTCATATAATGGAAACAGGGAACACAAAGAAGTCTACCCAGGCTCATAAGCTCTCAGGACATGAAGATGGCCACATGTACACATTCCTCCTCTGTAGTGTAATTTGATCAGAAAATTACCTATCAGAATTTGAGTCCAGCTGCTAATAAAGTCATCAGCTGAGGACTCAGGACCACTTCCTGAGAGGAATATGGGACTTTGATGCCTTACAAGGAACAAAGCCAGGGATAGCCCCAGCATGTTGTGTCCGAGCAGTGGCAGCCCTCTGAGGCTGTGCTGGGACACATCTGCTGTGTGTGCAGGATGCTGAGGCGCGATGCAGAGCTGTGCAGGAGGAGCACGCTGCCTTCATGACTGCCTATACTGTTCCTCCACACCTGCATCCCCAGTATGAACGAGGACAAACAGCTCTACGGGTATGAGCAGATGGGAGAGCAGCCATGGAGCTGCTGTAGGGCTAGCAACATCATCTAGACAATGTATTAAAAGCTCTTCTTCAGTATCAATAAGACATTACCCATGCTGTCCAGAGGCATTTCTCAAAGGTGCTGCTTTGAAAAACTCTGCCATCAAAGAGCACTTAGTAGCTGTCTTTCTGCCCTTGCTTTCTTGGGAGGACAATGCTCGAGCCCTCTAACACCTAATGATAGGAGATGAAGCACACCTCATGCCAGGCCTGAGCTGCAAAGGGTTATCTCTGGCAGGCTCTTCCCTGTCTCTGAGCAGCTGAAGTCCTGCATTAGCCGCTGTCACCTGCTAACTCCCTGTGGCAATTCAGACCATATTAAAGTAAACAGAAATGAAGCATGACTCATGTCAGAGCTGGCTCTGGCTATTGTCAAGAATTTCAATAGGCTGTGCACTACCTGAAGTCAGAATATAATACTGGGATCACCTGCTTGCAATAAACTTACTAAACTGTCTTTCAAGTGCAACAACTGATAAAAGCTGCTGAGATTTTATTTTCCATCATGTTCATCAGACAAGAGAAAATGTCTTTCCCTTGTCTCTAGGCTCAATCACTGATCCTCCTTCCTTCTGCTACACATTCCTCCTCTGCTACAGCATTTTTATGGGATTTTCTCCTGTCAGTAAGAGAATTGTGGTTTCTTTTCTAATGGGAAAATGGAGTTGTTTCATTAACAACTACAGCTGAATTTTCCTGAATGACAGATTGAATACGTGAGACACAACCTTCTGAGATACTTGCCTCCAGAATCTGTTGGCAATTAGGAAAGTATGCAAAGCTTCCATCTATGGCAGACACTCTTAAAGGCTTCAGCTGTGTGGTACTTGGGGACTAACTATGTGGTGTGGCTGCTACCTGGCTTGACCTACTTCACGAGTTAGATTGTTTCAGATGTCCTCACTAATTGAAAGAAAAAGAAAATGGAAGAGGGTGAGGAGAATGATAAATAAAATCTGACTTACTCAACTAAATTTAAGAAATGAAGAGGAGTCATGCTCAGGTTTCCCTGCTTTAATGGGTGTGCTTATGTGTAAGTTCAGCTCGGCTGGACTCTGCTGGACTTCATAGAACAGTCCTGCATATCTGCTTCTGCCCTCCTGTGCAGCAGCCTGCTAAGCTGTGCCTCTGCTCTGAGCTTTGGACAGCAGCCTGGCAGGTTAACTGGCACCCTGACTGAGCCTCAGTTCAGCAAGTGCTTTGGTTTATGAACATGTTAGAGATGCAGAGAAAGAGTGGAGCTGAATCCTGTGTCAGCCTTTGATAAAGAGCTGATGGATTCTGTTAGTAGTTATTCCCAGATCATCACATCATATGCATTGAGTGACCTCATGAGTGTTTCTCCCCAAATAAGCATCTCTTCACCTGCTCACCCATCTGTCCTTCACTGCAGCATCCAAGCACCTCTGACATGTGCACTTGACAAACCCAGCAGGACTGTTCTACTCGGTTCTCCAAGAAACTTCCTTGTACTTAGGAACTTAGTGGTCTTTATGTAAACTAAAGCATTTTGAGTTTTCTTTGGGTTATATAAATGACATCAATTCACAATTACAGCCAAAGATATATACTAGTCCCATATATTTCTGTTTAAATACAACAGCACTGATTGTCCTTTCTTGGTTGTGGGTGGTTTTGTGGGTGAGCTGTTGCACCTTCCCCTTCATGCGCTGAGATCCCACACTGTGCCTCTCTGCTGATTTAATCTTGTGTATCATATGTGCTCTGCCCTGGAAGAGGGAGAACCAGGAGTAGGACAGCTCCACTTTATTGCTTACAAACAGGCTGTGTTGGAGGAAATTCGCTCTGAGGACTGAAGTGTCGCTTTAAGCCTAAAGGTATGTAAAGGTCTGTGCACAATGTTATTCAGACCCCGAGGTGAACACAGAGTTCACCTCGTTTATGTTCTGCTTTTGGTAGGCATTTTGTGTTTGTGTGTGTTACAGAATGGTAGGCAATAGGCAGTCACACAGACTGTCCCTGGCTGTAGTCTTGGAGTTTGTCGGGGTACAATCGCTTACATGGTGTCATTTAATAGTAAATAGGTTAATGAATCCAGTGGTGAGGCAAGGGGACAGCTAATACTGATTGGGAAGGGAAGTAACTGCTCATCTCCTGGATTCTGCTCCTTTTAAAGGAGGGAGATTTGCATTCTTTATGGCACATCAATGACAGGCAGTGGTATTGCTGGCTAACTATGAGATGCTTCTGGTACCATTTGGAATTGGTCTGTGCTGATGCAGTCCCTGTGATCTTGCTAATGGCAGAAGCCCAGACTGACTATGGCTGCATGCAAAGAGGATTGCTCACATAGATGCTTAACCATGAAGTATGCTCTCCAAGGCATCTGCTGCAGATGCTGGCACTGTTTTATCAATCCCTAAGCACCTGTGTGTTCCTGCTTCAGTCTGGCCAAACTGAAGGAAAGGTATCACTTGCTTGACACTCAGAAACCATTTTTTTTCGTAACTTTCTACTAAAGACAGCTTTTTCTCCACCTTCTTGAAGCACATCCATTTGGAATAAAAGAAACAGGATACTAAAGAGGTGATCAGCTGTCTTGATTGTACTGAAGTTAGGAGGCATTGGATAGGTGCCAAGTCTTGAAAAGCAGTGGGTAGTGGGAGCCTTGAGAGTAATTTACAGGCATGAGACTGCAGTTCTAGAGAGTTATTAGGAACTACTATCAGCCTTGGTGTAATTGTACAGAGCACTGGAATTCCCACACTGGCCCCCAGGTATTACTTGAATCAAAGTCTGAGCAAGTGGTTAAGTCCTGCTGTGCTTAAGTACAACAATCAGACCAAGGGTCTTCTAGTAGGTATGGACAACCATGCTATGTAGAAGGTCCTACAGCAGCACAAGCTTTTTTCTCATTTCTCAGGGATATCCTGCACCACACTGGGATTAGCTGTGGAATTTCTCTCTGGATTTTGAGCATCTTAGCAGAACAAAGCATCGAGACTTAGCAAAACTAGTAAATTGAAATTGTGCACTCTGAGTAGAAAGCAACAAAGAGAAATTAAATTCTCAGAACACCCAAGCCAGTTTTCTGACCTTATCAAAACCCTGATAAAAAAGTCTCTCCATCTCTCCTATAAAAGCACTGGAAGTGATACTGCAGTAGATGATGAAATGACTGTTTGAGGTCTCTCCTTACCCTTGGTGTTTGCTGCAGTGCCATATGCACAGGTGGCACTCTGGAGGTCAAACTGGGATAGTCAAATTACTCTTTCAGACATGTGCTGGACTACAATTCTAACTGACTTCCACCTGGTTAAAGTTCAGCCAGCAACTTTGGTGAGATTGCTCAGATTCATAGCTGCTGGGATCAAGGCAATGCTGTAGGTTACAGCGGAGTGTCTCAGAGCGGGGCACAGCTGACCTGTGCTGTCAGTCTGAACCACTGGGTTGTGTTGCTTTGCAGCTCAGCTCTTCAGAGAAAAGGGGATAGAAGTTTCAGACTGTGTGGGCTGGGAAAAGACGAGGGGAGTTCTGTCCAATTCCACTTATGTCTCATTGTCATATTGTACAGGATGCTGATCTATAGTGTCACCCACCTGAGTCAGAGTTCAGTTATTAACACCAGAGAGCTAAATTTTGGGGATGCACAATAACTGCCCTTTAGGGCACAATATGCCCAGATCTCTTCTGGCAGTGGCAATTCTCTGTTAAGAGGTATTTCTAGAACACTGCCATTATTGGACTTTTTCTATATGTGTGATTGCATCTAATTAGAAATTATTGGTTTAAATCTGGTCCACATGAGCTTTCTTTTTAAGCAAGAAAATTAAACATTGAATCTCTCATCTGTCAGTTTCTGTAGGCCCCCCTCCTGCCCTGCCTTTCCTCAGTCACACACAGCAGTGGAGGTACCCAGATGGATGGTTAGACTCTTTATACAGCTCCCTCACCTTCTGTTCTCCGAAAGGTAACAAGAGAGCAGAGCTGCTTTTACGGTGGCTATGTCTTACTCATTTGCATTTCATCAAAGGTTTTTAGGCAAGTCTTTGTCCGACACATCCTGACCAATATAGCAAAACGGTTATCTCAGCAGCAATGTATGCATACTGCTGTCTGCCTGCTGCTCTTCGTCTCCACCCTGGTTATCTTGATAAAGGGGTTGTTCAGCTAGCCTTCATTTCTCCCCCGGCAGCAAACACTGCATGCACAACAAGCAGCAGACTGAAAAATTATGTTCACGCCTTGACCTTGAGACTTCCTGAACCAGTTTGGATTGGCTCTGCCTTTGAACAGCAGGCATCCACAGGAAGTTCATAAATGGGCCCAAGTCACAGCAAATGACGTAGTTTTAATATTTTTAACTTGGTTCTTCAAGAAGTACTGCGAATGGGTGGCGTTGCATGGCCACAGAGAGCTGGGCAGCTCTTCCAAGAGCCAGCATCAGCACACTGGGCACAAGACTCTCACTGAAAGCAGTGAGACTCGTGGGCTGTCACAGCCTGCTTCTGCTGAGCACTGCTCCGGGGAGCTGCCTGTGAGCACTGGGAAGCTGAGCTGCCCTCCACCATGCCCCGGTGTCGGCATCACTGGGGCTCCCAGCAGTGTAGACTGCCAGCATCTCCAAAGAGCCCAGTCACAGGCCCCCCATGTCCCAAACCTCTCAGTTTCAGACACAGCCTAAGCACCAATATAGTCTCTTTCCCCAGGTCATACTCACCTCCCTCAGCCCCATGAATTCTCACATGGCTTCGAAAGACAAAGCACTGTGCATCATTTTAGTCTTAGAAATGGCTTGTGAGAATCATTCAGAGGTGTTAAAGTTCTTTTACTCCCTGAGTCTGAAATATCAAAAGAGGGGTGTGTGAAATGCCCATGGTTTGTTCCATGCACAATGATAGGGGAGAGGACCAGAAAAAATAAATGTTGCAAAAAAACCCAGGAGTAGTAAATCTTTAGAATGATGGGAAATGGACATGAAAACCTTGTTTTTAAGATGATCATTTCCACACAGCTCTAACAGAATGCAGCTGCATTAAAGACCTTCCTTTTCATGCATTGTGTTCTCATTACCTGTTTAACATGAACTTAATGAACAACACTCTTCTTACTCAGATCTCTGCACTCCACTGGTTGTACGCTAGCAGCCAGTGACAGATTCCTGTTCAAACGTCTTGAGTGCATTGCTCCTACCTAACTATGAAAAGGACGTTTTCATGTTTGCAAATAATCTAATGGAACAGAGTGAGAGATCATTGTTAATGATAGAAATGGAGATGATTTCAGCCAAATATTTTTAATTCATTTATAAATCAGCAGCTCTGCCAAAGGGCCACAATGACAGGCTTTAAAGCGATTTCTAAAATTATCTGTCTAGTCTGATTAGTTCTGATTTAGGATTTTCTGGCCTATACTCAATTGATGTACTTTGAAAGATAAGTTATATGTATCATATTGCTTTGAGAAATTAAAAAAAAAAAAAAAATCAGGACCACATCCAGCAAACAGTCTTCTGCTCATTCAGTCAGGAAGTCATAAACCTTTCTTACTGAAGAACAAAGCAAGCTCTCCTTGCGCACCCAGTCCCCGTCCCCCTTGCCCCGACCAGGCCCAAGCCACAGAAGTTAGATTCACTGAATAAACCAAATATTTTAAAATGTTCTTTGGTTTGTATCTCTAAACCACAGGATCCAGATCCACTAGACTCCCTACAAGGTAAAGAGTTAAATTGGTGTCTTTTTTTTCACTGCTAAAAGCTTATCTTCCAATCTTTCTTGTAAGCGTTTCCTTAGAGGGGTACAAGCCAAGCAACATGGAGGATCTGCCTACAACAGCTCACAGCAGAGGCCTTGCCTCTCTGGCCAGAGCTAGCAGGTCTTACACAGTAATTTATTACAGTACCTTTCTGTTTCCTGGTCTGTGGTTTGCTGCTTGTTCTCAAAGCCAGTGAAGCTGCTCATATCCACATAGCCGTCATTCTCATTAGCAGCAGACAGTGCCCTGCTGGGGTCTTCAAAAAACTCAGTGAAAGTTCCTGCTCTGGTGGATCTCCGAGGAGGAATTTGTATGTTTTCATAGTCAGAGCTCATAGCAGGAATATTCTCGTAGTCAGATGTGTCAGCATTGGGAAAAGAAATGGACCTAGGTTTGGTTAATGGGAGTGGCATGAAAGGAGGCCTGGACCGGTCCTCGAAGGACTCTACCCGTGACACACTCCTGCTGAAGGGCTTGGATGTGCCTTTTCTTTTGCCATCCTTATAGAAGAGAACAGCTGAGGGAGACTCAGATGCACGGAACTTCCCCACATGCGATTTTAATTGAGGTGAGCTACTTAGACTCCTTCTGTCCAGTTCCATCAGCCTCGGAGGACCATGATAACTAGATTCTGATGAGGACCTTGAAGAGCAAACATTAACATCTACATGGACTTTATTTTCGGTTTTCTTCTTGAATTTTAGAGTGAGGAACCTCTTAAAGGAAGATTTCTTTTTCTTGGAATACTTATCGGGTGAGTCATTCTCTATTAAAAGCGAAGGTGAACTTTTAGTGATTGGCTTCTTGGTGATGTAGGCAAGTTCAAAAGGAGGAGGTATATCAACGACTGAGGATGGAGTAGACAGGCCACCTGACGAAAGATTTCGCTGAGAAAAGCTGCCCGAGGAACCATTGACACAAGGCAAAGACAATTTGTCTTCTGTCCTTTTTATCCTTCCGTCATCCAGGACACAGCTGTCACTTTCTCTGTAAACAGAGACAGGAGTCTCCCTTCCCTCAACAGAGTATGATCGAGGATATAAAATGAATCGCCTTGACTTGGCTGGCAATGCCCTGTGGGCTTCTGCAGGGCTTCCTTCCACTGCAAATAAGTTATTGCTTAAATCTTCAGTCCCAGAGCCATTGTGGGAAGATGGTAAATCAGTTTCAGGTCCAGTTTCTTCTGGAACTGTTTCTGGGACATAGCCTGGCATCTTCCCAGAGAGTGATCGTGTCCTAGTGACGATGCTTTTGCGATCAACGGGCAGCAAGCTGCTTTCACTGTTGGTGCCTACCTCATCCCTTTGGCTGTGACCAGCTCCTGCATCAGTCTGCTCATCTTGGGCAGTCTCATTTTCTGCGGGAAGAACATAAGGGTCATCTAGAGAATCACTGCTGCTTTCTCTTTCCTCTGATTCTTCGTGCACAATGATGACTTCAGGGACCGGCAGATTTTCCTGCAAGATATGTTCAGTCTCACATTCTACATTAATTTTGCCATGCTTACAGGCTTCTGACTCTTCTTCAGGTGGGACCTGTTGAAATGGACTTGGGATGCTTCTGCTGAAGCTGATTGCTTCCACCTCATGGTCTTCAAGTTGCAGCTCATCTGGCCTAGAGGCTTCCACAATACTTTCACCATGCTGTTCAACAGTATCATCTTCCAGCTCTGGTTCCATCCCTGGACTACTAGGTAGACTGTCAGAGGTCACAACATCTTCATCTGCAGGAGCCCCTTCTGTTTGAAGAGTCTCATCTGAAAGTTCCATGGGCATTTCCTCACCATGCTCATTTTCACAAGGGTTAATGTGACTGCCGTCATCCATATTCTCTGCATTCACAGTTCCTTCTCTGTTCTCAGAGCCTTCACTTGCTTCACAGACTACCTCTGATATCTTCTCCTCACCTCTCCTCCCAGTGATCTGGCAGCTATCACTGGCGTTTCCTGTGTTTGTATTACTGTGCTCATCTGGGTCTGCTTCCTTCTCTTCAGCTGCTCCTTGATGGACAGACTCTCCTAAACCATTTTCGTTACTGTATTCATCTTCACACAGCTCTAAGACAGGAGCTGTTTCTTCACTGGCCTCATCAGGCAACAGGTCATGGCTTGCACAGGCATAATTTTCCAACTCTCCGTCCATACTCAAATCAAGCTCTGTGGGAGCACTGTGATCACTCTCATGTTCTACAAAATCATCTCCCCTTTCTAGAATCTCAGGAAGTTCCTTCTCCTCCTGCTCTGTCTTCTCACAGTCTGAGACTAATGCATCTGCAGGCAGTGGCATTACAGTGCCATCTTTACAGACATCACCCAACAGTTCCTCAGCTCTGCTCAAAATGTTGTCACTCACTGTATTGCAGTAACTATTGTCTTCAACCAGTTCCAGGTTGTCAGAAGTTTCCTCCTTGTTTTTGGTTTCACTACAATCGCCTACAGCATCCTTATCTTTGTCTACATTGGAGGAATCATTATCCCCATCAGGGGCATCTGAGGACTCCTCACAAAGTGCTTTGAATTCATCACAGTCTCTGATTGACTCTTCAGGGTCTGGCTCCAGTGGTTCAGCAGTATCTGAAGAGTTGTGGTGCTCATCTTCAGTGACTTCAGTATCCTTAGCTGTGTTACTCTCTTCCTTCTCTGCCTCTTTTGGAGTTTCCAAGACTTCATTTTCCACAGAGAAATCTAAGTTCTGATCATGTTCCTTTTCTAAGTCATTACAGTCTTTGCTGCTCAGGTGAGCTTCAGAAGCTACGGTGTATTCATCGTCTGCCGCAGCTTCTGCGCAATCAGCATTGCATTGGTTTCCTTCGTACAGCTCTCCATCAAGATACACCAGTTTCCCATTTGAGCATTTGTTTAAGTTATTGTTGGTATAAACACTGGATTTGCCTTCGGTGTCAGCTGAGAATTTTGGCTTGGGAGCAATAGGTGGCTTGGGACCCCTAGACATAGAGCTCGGGTTATGAAGAATATCAGCCCTTGGCAGCAAAGGGGAGAATTTGGAGACAGCTACTGGAGAAAAATGACTGCTAATCTTTGGCTTCGGTGCTAGTGGTGGCTTTGTGATTTCTGGAGAAAAGAGAGAAAAGCCATGTTAGTCATCTTGCTCTCTTGGTCAGTCTAGCAGAATATACCCTACAGCAGACTTTAGCTCATACCAGAGACTTCTAATGCAGAAGCAGTCCAGCCAAGAGAAGGGAGGGAGCAAAGCTCACAGTCTGTGCCTCTGTGTGGTACTCTGTCTGGGCAGAGCTGGGATGAAACTAGATGCAGCCCCAGCACACCTGGGGAGAGATGTGTTCAGCTGCAGAGCCAAGGGCCTAGCCACGGTCTCTGTTCCTGTAACACAGTACTCACACTTTGTGGCAATCATTTCAAATTCAGTATCTAGTTTGCAGGAGTTCAGCATGGAACCAACAGAGCGAGGTTTAAGTTAACCCAGCCAAACTGAAGTGAACAGTTGGTGTCCAGACTCCATCTTCCCCTTTAGCATGGTAACAAAGTATGGCCCAGGTTTGGTTTGTCAGATAACATCATTACAGGATAAGCTGGTTCACTAAAAGCTTGGCTGGTGCTGTACACTGATTATGCAGCTGAGCTACAATGCACTGAATAAAATACTTCAGCCCAACACATAAGTTGCTGCTTTAAACTTCAGTGTTCAGTGCACAGCTTCTTCAGTATCTTCTTTAGTCAAGAAGTTCTCCTTCTCTGAACAGCAATGCATGCTTTAAAAAAGCACTGAGTAGTCTTGCAAAATAAGGCCAGCCAGGGTTCCTGTTCCTAGAGGAAGTGCTGACAGATGTGTAGGGGAACTCAATCGTATTGGCAATAACCTAGATTGAAGCTAGATGATTTGTCATCTATGGCCATTTTACTGGCAGTATAGTTTACATGCCACAGCCATTTCCAGCTATCTTACTTCTGGAATTAATATTCTTTAAGTAACTAAAGGAAATGCTGAAAGGTTGCAAAAGTAGGCGACGAGACTGAGATTTTAGATGAGATGAAATATGTGGTGTGAAGAAGCCAGATTGTCATAAGAGTTTTGCTCTTACTAATGTTTCCTAGCCATCAATAGGTAATTACATGGGTAATCCATCAGACATCTTTAACTCTTTTAATTAACACATCTAGTGGGAAAAGCAAAGGACAAACTATTTCACCATGAGCGAGACAGGAAAAATCACTTCTGTAAAATCTGAATGCCCTACACACAGGAAAATCCGGGGAAAGCATCTCAAGAGAGACCATTTAGTGCATGGTCCCTGTGCAAATCCTCACCTAAATCATGGTGTAAGTTTCAGGAAGTGTAGCTACTGTCCTGTCATAGTTGAAGTATTTTGGAATGCAGACTTTTGACATCTGGAAGTGAAGACAGTTAAAATTCAGCTGACACCATACTGAGAATAAAGTAATAATGAATGCAGACTACTTAAGAATGATTCTCTGATCGTTCTGGTATTTGGTGTCATGGTACTTATTGTTAGCATAGTCCAACTAGGGTAAAGTGTGTGAGCTAGCACTGGTGTATTTGTTTGGTTAGGCTCTGGGGGAAAAGTAAAGGCTTTTTCTTCTGTCTTCTTAACCTTGCTGAAATTTCATCCAAAACTCAGAAAGATGTTGACAAATTTGTCATTCTGATGTAGCCAGAAAACAGTCTGTCTAGAGAGATTTAATCTGAGTTAAAGACTGAGTCAGTGATCTCAGCTCAGCCCAGGGGCAAAAAGCCTGTTCTAATCACAGAATGTTAGAGGTTGGAAGGGACCTCCAGAGATCATCGAGTCAACCTCTCTGCCAAAGCAGGGTCACCTAAGGTGGTCTGCACATGGAGTGCATCCAGGTGGTTTTGAATGTCTCCCGAGAAGGAGACTCCACAACCTCTGTGGACAGCCTGCTCCAGGGCTCTGTCACACTCACACTAGAGAAGTTTCCCCTGCTGTTTAGGTGAAACCTGCTGTGTTTCAGTTTGTATCCATTGCTCCTTGACTTATTGCTCCTCTCAACCTTCTCCAGGCTAAACAACCCCAAGGCTCTCAGTCTTTATTTATAGGGAAGATGCTCAAGACCCCAAATCATCCTTGTGGCTCTCCATTGGGCTCTCTCTAGCAGATCCCTGTCTCTCTTGAATTGGGGAGCCCAAAACTGGACACAGTATACCAGCTGTGGTCTCAGCAGGGCATAGCAGAGGAGAAGAACCTCCCTAGACCTGCTGGCCACGCTTTTCTTGATGCACCTCAGGATGCCATTGGCTCTCTTGTCCAAAAGAGCACATTGCTGGCCCATGCAGAACTTGCTGAAAGACCTCACACTTTGTGTATATATATGCATTTATACTTTGTGTTTGGCTCTCTTTTTCATTGTTTACTTCTTAGTTTTCCTCTTCCCAATTTTTTCCAAGTGTGACTTGCTCCTATTTCATCCAAGATAGAGAGCTGGTGAAGATGTCTGCTTACTACTCCAAAGGGTTGGTGATGAAAAGGGTGGCTTCAATGCAAACACTAAGGCCCAGGGCTTTTGGGGGATTTTTTTAATCTCACTTCTCCCCCATCTCCCTCCTTTCCTCTCCATCTCCTGATTTCCAATATCTTCCTTCTTTCCATTTTCCTCCTTTCCTCTGTACCTCCTTGCTTTCCCCCCATCTTCCTCTTTTCACCTCCACCCTTTTCCTCTTCATTTCCCTCCTTTCAGCACCACCTCTCCTTTTCCACCATCTCTGCCCCTTTCCCACCCCACACTGCACTTTTTCCCCCAAAGCCACAGCACCTGTGTGCAGTTGGAGTCTCCTCCTACCCCAGGTGTGGCCACTTTGCCCTCTCTGCCCATTCCCCTATTTAATGGGCCCCAGGAGAGGCAGAAGCAAGTTTGCCTGTTTGGGCAGAGGATCCTCCTCCAGTCACCAGAGGTGAGTCCCTGTGGTGTGCGCTGGGTGAATGGGAGTGGGATCCGAAAAAAGCTGAGGGGCCTGGTGGCCCTCCTGGCTGGTTAGGGACAAGCTCCAACTCAATGATTGCTGTAATGTCACTCATGGGTGCTGGCTGCATCTCCTTACTTAGGCTGAGCTCCTCTCTGTTTTACTGCTTTTGTCTACCCCCTTGTAAAAATGTCAGGAATAAATCCATGAAGCATTTTGGGAAGCCTTGAGCGAGCACAGAAGGAATGTCAGAGGATCCCTGAGAAGGTAAGTGGCATAAAACTCAAATCTCATGGATGCTCTTTTATGTCAGAGTGGCTAAAGCTCTGTCTTGTTTTTTGGCTAATTTGAAACTAGGTTTATTCAGTAGGAGGTTAAATCCTGGCTGTGTGAAAGTAGGTCATGGTTCTGGATGACTGTGGTGCAGTTCAGGATTTGACTTGATTGAGCTGCTTGTCAGCCAGAGGTTTTTACAAATTATCTCAAGCCATATGTGCTTAGAATCATAGAATGGTTCAAGTTGGAAGGGCCCTCAAAGCTCATCCAGTTCCAAGCCCCTGCCATAGGCAGGGACACCTCCCACTAGATCAGGACACTCAAGAACTCATCCAGCCTGGCCTTAAACACCTCCAGGGAGGGAGCAGCCACAACCACCCTGGGCAACCCAGTCCAGTGTCTCACCATCCTCACTGTGAAAAACTTCCTCCTCACATCTCATTTAAATCTCCCCTCTGCCAGTTTGAACCCATTCCCCCTCGTCCTGTCATCACCTGACCTTGTGAACAGTCCCTCCCCAGCCTTCCTGGAGCCCCCTTCAGATACGGGAAGCCCACTCCAAGGTATCCTGGAAGCCTTCTCTTTTCCAGGCTGAACAGCCCCAACTCTCTCAGCCTGTCCTCAGAGCAGAGCTGCTGCAGCCCTCTCCGCATCTTTGTGGCCTCCTCTGGGCTCTCTCCAATAGTTCCATGTCCTTCTTGTGGTGGAGGCTCCAGAACTGCACGCAGTACTCCAGGTGGTGTCTGACAAGAACAGAATAAAGGGGCAGAATCCCCTCCCTTGCCCTGCTGCCCACAGCTGCTCTTGCTGCAGCCCAGCACACAGTTGCTGTCTGGGCTGCACTCACACTGCAGCCTCATCTTGAACTTTGCATCCACCCAGACCCCCAGGTCCTGTTCCTCAGGGCTGCTCTCAGCCATTCCCCACCCAGCCTGGAGTTGTGCTTGAGATTGCACCCACCCAGGTACAAGACTTTACACTTGGCCTTGTTGAATGCCCTGAGGTTGCCCTGGGCACAGTTCTGCAGCCTGTGCAGGTCCCTCTGGATGGATCCTGCCCTCTGGCAAGTCTCTTGTGCCACACAGCTTGGTGCCAGCTGCACACTTGCTGAGGCTGCACTGACTCCTCTGTCCATGTGGCTGACAAAGATGTTCAACAGCACTGGTCCAAGCACTGACCCCTGAGGAATGCCACTTGGCACTGGTCTCCAGGTGGACATTGTGCCCCTGATCACTACTCTCTGTGTGCTGCCATCCAGCCAATTCCAGATCAGTCCTCTTATTGCATATACTGACCCAAAGGTATTCTGTATCTGGAGATCTGCCCTATCCAGCTTCATATGTGGGAGACTTAAAACAACTTGTGGAAAAGGAGGAAGGGAGGGAAGGGGAGAAATAACAGTGCATATTTGCCAGACTCTAGTACCATTGTTTCATGGTATCCACTGCTGCTCTGAGCTGCAGGGTATCTGCCTGATTGTTGCAGCCTCAGAAGGGGCAGCTAATCTTTCCCTCCAGATTATTTGGGAAACATTGCGCCAAACACTTAGATGTTGCTGAAGCACCACTGGCTGGAGTCTGCAGAGTGTGGAAAGCTGCTGCCAGTTAAAAATCCAGAGGGAAGAGAAGTGGGCTGAGCATTTTGTAAGCCTGGCTCTCCAGACAGACCTACCTTTTGGATTGTTAAATCAGTTATGGCAGTGACTGAGCACCCTAAGCGAACTTTCTGGTAGTAAAATGAATTACATTTTTATTAGTTAAAATTGAGTTCTTGCACCTTTTCCACCAGAAACCAGCAGTTGGACCGCTTATCACCATGATGAGGCATTTTGAGGAGTTACTCCAGGGAAGAAACATTCCTATGAAGGTATTACACCGCTTCCTGCAATGCCTGCCTTTCCTAGCCATGTCTGTCCAAGAGCAGGCTCCACCGAGACCTTATTGGAGCCTACAGGAAGGCCAGGGAGGGACTTACTTCAAGGGTCTGTGGTGACAGGACAAGTGGCAATAGTTTGAAACTGGAGCAGGGTAGATTTAGGTCGGACATTAAGAAGAAGCTCTTTACTATGAGGGTGGAAAGACACTGGAATGGGCTGCCCAGAGAAGTTGTGGACACCTCAGTCCTGGAGGTGTTTAGGACCAGGCTGGATAAGGCTTTGAGAAACCTGGTCTAGGGGGAGGTGACCCTGCCCATGGCAGGGGGGTTGGAACTGGGTGATCTTTATAGTCCCTTCCAACTCAAGCCATTCCATGAAATGTACCTTCTCTGTTCCTGGGATGTGACAAGGCTTGAACACAGTGTCTGTATTCTCATCCTTGTTCTTATCAGACCAGGCAGTGGGAAAATGACTGCACTGTACTGTACTGTGGAGAATGCCAGTGCACACACGGCTCAGAGAGCCAACTGTGTCCTGGGCTGCATTAAGAGAGGCATTACCAGCAGGGCAAGGGAGGGGATTCTGCCCCTTTACTCTGCTCTAGTCAGACCCCACCTAGAGTACTGTGTGCAGTTCTG
>VWZI01012392.1:0-23758 GCA_013396835.1 Psilopogon haemacephalus | reverse complement strand
CTCGGCGCCGCTTCGCACTCTCCTTGGTCCTCCTATCTCCATTCCCCATCCCGCTTTCTCTCCTCCCTCCACATCCTCTCCATTCCCGCTCCTGCCTTCCATCCCCTACATCCACCCTTTCCCCTTCCATCCTTCTCTCCCTCTTCAGCCTTTATTCCTGTCCATCCGTGTCCCCCTCTTTATCCATACTCCCCATCTCCCCCATCCATTCACCTCCCTCTCCGATGGCCCCCGTTGCGCGCAGGACAGCCTGGGGACCCCCGGGGCAGGCCCCCTCCTTGCCAGCCCAGCCCCGACCCTGCCCGGGCGCGGAGCATCCCTGCGGAGTCGGCGGCACCTGCGGCTGGGAGCGGTCTGAGCGCCGGCGAGCCGCGGACGGGCAAACCACGCGTGCTCAGAGGAGTTTCAGGCAGCTCCAGACTGCTGGCTTTTCCACTCTCCCGCAAACCAGCTCCGGTTTCGGTGATGCGGCTGGACCCTTCTGGCAAAGAAACCCCCGCAGGGCAGAGCCGACCCCAAGGGTCCCATCCCTCGTCAAGGAAGGGACCACTTCTGCCCAGGGCTGTCACCGAGCCTTGCATGGCATCAGGGTGGGCAGGAAGGCGAAGGAGCAGATTGTGCCGGCCCCGTGCCCAGGCTAGAGCGCTGCGAAGCAGCCAGACGCTGCTGTGGCACTTTGAATCCCACAGAATTCAGGAATATTGCTAACATAATCCAGAGCGACTTCAATTTAAATGCTGATAGTTCTGCTTTTGTGAAGTCCATGATATTTGGCATCATCCTGGCAGATGCTTTTTAATGTAGCTGAAGCTCAGTTTCCTGACCTCTGAAGAGAAAAGGCCAGCACTGAGGGACAGGGGAATTAAACTCTTCTTCCTGTGAGCTTTGGTCTTTGTCACTGAGGCTGGTATCCAGGATTGCTGGATTCCAGTTCCCTAAGAGACCCTTGTTGTATCACTACACCTCTACACATTTGCTGTGCTGTGTGCTTTTAGAGACACATAAATTCACAGTAGATGCTTTTTTATCACTGCTCTGGCTGACATAGATGGGGAGATGGAAAGGCTCTGTATATTCCATTGTAGCATGATATGCCTGGTGTGAGCTCTGGTGCATGGAATGAAGTGGGTTTCCCTGGCCTACACCTACAGCCAGCAGTCACCTGGCCTTTGGCCATATTTATGCTCTGCTCCCTGATTTATTCTTGCCGCCTCCAGCCTTGGTGTCTGTGTCACCTGAGTGACATGTCAATAGAAAGAATAATCTGACGGAGCTTCAGAAATTCAGATTCAGGGTCTTGTACAAAAGGGGAAAGTTTATCTGACACAATGGCAAAGAAAGCAGAAGTAAAATAGTCAAGGACAGTACAGGTGGTTTGGAAAAATGCATTTAAAGACATTTTCCAGGAGAATAACATTTTTGTTAAACAGCTGCAAATGCTAATACACTAGGGAAGAGGGCAGCAGGAAGGAAGGAAACATTTTCATACAAGAACTGAGAATGTGGGCTGCAGGACTTTTGTAATACCCTGAGAAGCATACTCTTGGTAGCAAAGTTTTCTAATATGCAGATACATAATGAGAAAATGTTGGTTGAGTGTGTTACTAGCAAAACAAAGCCTTGCTAAAAGATCCTGCAAGTAGACCAGGTGGTCTTGTGGTTGCTGTGGTGTTTCTAATGTGCACTTTGCTCAAAATCTTTCTTGGTCTGCTCTAGGGCAAATTGCTGTGATCCTTCATAGGTTTTGATCCAAACAACCGATTTGTGAAAAAATTTCACGTGGAGCAAAGAATGGCAACAGCTAAACACACCAGCAGAACCCTGTACTTCAGTATGCAGGGGACAGCTCCTGTTCCTAGCATTATGCCAGCGGTTTGGAGTCTGGTTGAGGGGCAGGCATGACCCATGAGTAGTTTTGTGACTAGCTCTGGAAAGGGTTAGTGCTTCTCATAAGATCCTGTCTGCTTGCTCTTAAGTCTGCTTCCTGCCACAAAGGGCAGGGTGCCAGGATACCTCCAGAAGTTGCTGACTCCTCTCTTTCATCAGATTTGATTGGTTTGAACTCTGAACTGGTTTGCACTGGTTGAAAATGTAACACATGCGCTGCGACAAGGTGGTGCATTGTTCACCCAGGAGTGTAATCTTGAGCAGTTCAGACTCATTGTGGACCCCAAAGACTCTGCTGCATGGACAATTACGTAATGATTTGAGTGTAATAGTGAAAAAGAAACAAACATCTGTGCAGCAATCATTATCTTAAAACCCCCCAAAGTATATCTAGTAAGAAAAAGACTTCTGTTCTCATTATTGTCAGTTTAAAAGACAATTGAAGGTACAACTTCCGGTAGTGAAATGATGAAAAACTTTAGGAGCATTGTAGCTGAATGCAAATAAGAACCATGAAAGAAATGCTTGGAGTTTCTCACTTTATCCTCCAACCCTCCTCAAAGTGGGGAATAATCTGTATTACAAATGGAAGAAGAAAGGTCAGTGCATGTAAACATGCTCAGGAGATCCTGAAAGGGCAAATCAAACTTTTGCAGCTGAAAGGGGATCTCCACTTTCGCCAAGCATCTGCTGCAGTGAAGCACATTGAAGGCCTGGAGGCCATGCCACATAAACTGCTCCTTTGAACAGGCAGTGTTCAGCACTGAGGAACTGCCTTTCCAGGGAGACTCTGTGACTTCCTTGACTAAAGATAAATTGACACATCCATTCTCATTACTCAATTGCTGAAATGAACGAAGCATGTGCCTTTAAAGAAAGTCCAACCAATTTTTAATGAGATGACTTCTAACAAAGAATTTCCTTCAAAACCAAATCCAACTATTCGTATGGTGTGTGATGGATTTTAAACATCAGGTGAACATCCTAGGCTTATGGGTCCCCATCCAGCAGGTGTTTTAAGTACGTGTTTGTATTTAAGCAAGCTCATAACCCATTTTAAGTAGGGCTACTCTATATACTTCCCTAGTAGATCAGAGCTATCTGGCCTGTTGACGTCTTATTTTCATATCATTCCAACACAAACTAGTACTTTCCCCTTTTAATGAAGCTCTGTGTATCCTAAGTGTTATTTCGAAACCTCTTTATTATGTGGAGGCATTCTGTTCAAGATGAGGTCTGCTTCATTACAAAGCATTCTTTCAGGACATTTTTCACACTCTTTTACCTGCCATCTTTTCTTCATTAGGGTCTATTGTTTGGGCCTTCTTTTTTAATATTTGGGTATCTGTGGCCTTAGCAAAAGATGTTTTCTGTCCTCAAACTAAGAATACAGTACTGGTGGTGGAGGAGCAGGTTGCCCTCCAAAATGATACTGAACTAAATGCTTGCTTCCTGGTAGGTACAATTTCAGAAACCAATACTGTCTTGTAAGTCTTTACATACAGCAGGTCTTCTGATGTTACTTTGATATTTCCTGGTTCATCCTGGAAGTATGCACCCCAAGAAACCATGTGCCAGGGAGAGGTGGTTCAACAGCACTCCTTTCTGTCAGTGCTCTGGCAAAGCCCAAGCATGTAGATGCATAGGAAGAAGTCATAGGGCAGCTAATCTCTTGCGTCTCTCTCCGTAAGGATACCTGGGACATCTGAAAGGCTTAAGATACGGGGGAAGGTCTGTTATGTTGCATGGGTGGTCAGGTCTGCCTTAACATTATTCTATGGAAGCATTTCAGTTATTGATGGCTAAGCTGGTGTTACATGTCACAAAAAGTGAGATCATTTACTAAAGCAGGATGGAAAAAGGATGGAATGTGCATTTATAGCCACAAGCATTGCTTGGGATAGCAAAGAGAGAAAAGATGGAGGGCAGCTGTGATGAGCTGAGTATAGTGGTAGCCACCTGTGGTGAATATTGGTAGATAAACACTTTTTAGATGTTTCTCTTTGCCTTAGTGGAATAGCACTTGGGGCAGTTGCAGACTGATGTCATCGCTGCCTGAGGACAAATCACTGTGCCTGTGGAACTTTGCATCGCCTGCAGTGATTGGTTTGTGATCTCTCTCTCACAGCCTGCCTGTCAGAGACAGGGTAAGGACAGCTTGTCACTGGCTAGCCACTGCTGTTAGCATTTAAGGTGCACTGCCAGGAATGTGTCTGAGTCCTGTAGCACTGCAGCACTCCAGGATCCTGCAGTTTGGAGTTAATGCTCTCTTGAGAGCTGTCAGTAGAGAAGGAAGCTGAAGGAACATCCCTTGGATGACATCTCAAAGTCTAGTGGGGAATCCTTCTTTGAAAAAGAGTAATTCAAACAAATACTGTCCTTTGGGGATTGAGATGAAATCCTTGACCCTCCAGGAGCCCATTGACTAGCTAAACTAGAAGTGTCCTAAAGTGAAGCTTGCTTGTGTCAAAGTTGTCAGCGTTATCTTCTCATCTTGGTCCAATTCAGTACAATATTTTCTGTCATAAGAATATAACTTCTTCCTGATTGTGAGCACCAATGTGACTTTTATGATACTTTGCTCACTGTCTTCACCTTACATTTGTGCTCCTTACATCAAAACTGATAGGAAGGGACCTGTCAAATATATGTCACAGTCTTGGGCCCTGAAGCGTTTACATCCTAATCAAAGGCAAGAGAAGACAAGTGAAGAAAAACAAAGGGAGTGGAGAAGAAGAGATGGGGAGTTACAGCTACAAGGTGATTAATATTTTCTCCTGGGCCCACGGTTTGTTACTTTGTAGAGTATCTTTTTTTTGCAGTACTTATTTTTGCAACAGGAGCGAAAGGATTACAATTGCAGCTGCCTGTGACTAACATCGCAAACAGGCTGGCTGTTACCTAGTTACCGCAGCCCCCCCAAGACTGCAGGGAACACCAGATTTTGAAGCATGGTTGAGGTGTGTAGACCTCAGAATGCTGTAGGGCAGGGAGTCCAGAAGTCAGTTCCTGGAAGACCAGTCTGTGTTTGCACTTCTTGCAAAGGATTACAACTGTTTAATACTCTAAATATGTCTTTGACGCTCACTTAATCAGATGAACATCTGATTTTCAGCAAAGAGCCCCTAGCAAGAGCATCAGTCCTCTCAGGAAGATTTTTGTGCTTCCATTCAGGGTCATAGTGCCATCAAGGCTGCTCTGATGCATCAAGGTTTGGAGATTTCTATTGCTTAGCACTTTTGTTTTTTTTTTTTTTAAAAACCAACTATTTGTAGGCAATGGTACAAAATTTGAGAGCTTAGGTAATATCACAGCTGGGTCCACACATTTCTTGCTGCCATGGAGATTTTCTTTTCTTCTTAGCTGCCTAGGTGCATAATTCGCAAATCTTTGTTCACTTTTAGCCTATGTCTTGGCCAGGCAAAACTTCATTTAATGTAACTTAGCTTGGGGCGTGAACATGTCCAGCAACATGTTTCTCTTGACTAAGTGGGCTAGGAGCATCCGGCACTCCAAAGCACTTGGTGCCTGTATTTGCACAGTGTCAGTAGAGCTCCAGTGGCAGCAGAGAGAGAAGTGCCTGAACATACACTGTGACTTACCTGCTCCAGTTGGTCTTGTTTTATTCCAGCCTTTCACATCCTCTCAGCAAGCTGTCAGTTATGTAAAGCATTGGAGAAAATAACATCACAGAGAATGAAATTGTGAGCTGGCATCTGAAGGATGGGTGCTTCAGATGTCACTCAAAATGAGAAAGCACAAATGAGGAGCAATACCACTTGGGGTCAAACATTGCGCAGGTGTAGAAGTGCAGTTAGGGAAAGAAAAATTGTGCAGTGAGTCAAAAAAGATGAGACTTGGCGTAAACAAAGTCAGCAGCAGTTCTAGATTCACTGGGACCGGAGTGGAATTTCACTTCTGGAGGGTCAGCAAACACTCTGGTAAAGTTCCATCTGAAAGAGTAGGGTGAAACTGCACTCATCTGGGGAAGTATTGGCTGACTTCCTGCATCTGACAATACATGCGAGTCTTCCTCGGCAGCAGATCATTGATGAGAGAAAAGGTTATGACAGTGATGTCTACTGCCACCTCTCAGCTTTGTTCTAAAGCACAATTAATTACAGACTGCATTTTTATCAGGGCCATATACTTTGTGCAATGTGCTGCATGAGAGGTACATGCAGGGAGGAATCCAAACACCCACTTCCTCTCAGGATCTGGATTTGTTTTGGTCTCTCTCCAGTCTCAGTCTTGCTCCAGGCATCTTCCATCCCAGGTCCTTCTCTTAACTCTGCAGCCCACTTATCACTGGGGGCTTTCTGGCTCTGGTTAACTTTGGCTGCACCGATTAGCACAGCCACTGACCTGAGTGGGGCTGGCAGCTGTGTTCTCCATTTCCTGCCCAGGCATCTGCTGCCTGATTGGAGGAAAACAGTTCTCAAACCTTCTTCAAAACAGGAAACTTCTCTTCTCCCTGCTTCCTGAGGTACAGGAACCGTCTCACAGCAACCCCTGGACAAAGAAGGCTCCTATTAACCACTGGGGTGCCATAACGGATACAGTGGGAGGTCATAATTCAATCATAATCTACCCTGGAGGTTGGAAAGTGCCTCTTTGTGCATCCCTGCTCCCACTCCTCTGTGTCCATATCGCTGCCTCATTAAACAGTCTGGAGGTTAATTAGCTTGACAGGGTGCTGAGCCATCTCATTTAAACTATATTCCTGCCCCTAAAGGTCAGACCATATGATCCTTGAGGTCCCTTCCAACCTGGTATTCCATGAATCTCTGAATCTATGATAATCCTGTCCCCTGGAAGCCTTTTTAAAGGTGCTCATCTTTATGATAAAGTACTGATCCTGTGTCAGCAACCTCTGGAACAGAAGCTTGTAATATTGTCCAGGTGCTAAATATGGCAACAATGTCACCCACTCATGTTTTTGGCAGGATGTCTCTTAGTATCATGTAGTCTTTTTAAATGAACACTTCTTGCATTGTATGACTGAAAAATGTTGACATCTCATGCCTTGCTCATTGAGTAGTTTCCCACGTGTGGTCAGGCCTCCTTTAAAAGTCTGAAATGCGTCTTTCAGAAGATCACTTGTAGCTCAAATGCAGTCCATTGCAGTCCAGAGGAAATGCTTGGAACTGGCAGCTTGCATCACTGAAGGACGATTGCTTATCACAGCCCCTGCAGCATAGCTGAAATGGGTATTAACTTTTGAGCCAAGCAGAGAAAAAGAGGGACAATTTAATCGAGTGACATTATTAGAAGTTGTTTAATTTTCTTAAGTGTTTTGATTTACAAAGACAGGTATGACACACTAACACCTCGTTATTCATATGTCTGTGGAGCAGTTGGCCTCTGCCTGCTTTCTCTTCTCATATATTCATTAATGTAATTGATTCCAGTAATGGAGACAGTGTCATGATTGTCTCTTTTCCTCCTCAGTGCATGTAACCAGAAGACTCTGGTGTGCTCCCAAATGTTCCTGCTCTGCATTAGTTTTCAAACTGTTCAGAGCACCCACTAGCTCATGTGGTATTGCTGTGGTTAAAAGTATGTTGCGTAGTTAAAATCAGGTTATTTGATGTATTTTTTTCTTCCCAGAAATCTAAACAACATTTTACCTGTGTTCCAGTCACTCCAGGACACCTTTGGGTTCCTTTAGCTGTGGCTGAACCAGACTATTGTCATGGTAAGTCTGAGGATGTTTTTTGTATGCCAGGCTACGGTAGTGGAAGCCGTTGTGTACCAAGGTGCTTTTAGCCCATCACTTTCATATCATTACAACACAGATACTGTGGGCTCTTTGCATTTCTGACAGTGCTCTCCACACTTCTTTATTAAAGACACTAGAGTTCAAGACATGCTAGTTCCGGGACAGGTTTGAAATCTCTACACGTTTTCTAAGCATCCATTTTCCTGCCTGTGATGGGTTAGAGTGGATCCCTCCCCCAGTCACTTATTATAAACCTGCACTAGAGAGAGAGTAAATTCACTACAGCTCAGAGTTTAGGAAGTCAGAAAAATGAAATAGTATTTTTACAGTTTAAATATAACAGTATAGACAGAATAAACTATTGCAGAATATAGTAACCTTAGAGCAGATGGGCATGGGGTCACGTGGTGGCGAAGCAGCAAAAGCAGCAGCTGAGACAGTGGCAGGGGAAGACAGCAGCAGGCAAGCTGTGTTTCCAGACATAAAGCTTTGGATGCTCCAATGAAATTATATGAACTTATCCATTGTTGCCATTTTATAGCCTGTCCCTGGAATGTTCACCTGTCCACTCAGAGACTGCAGTACTCTTCCACTTCTAAGTTGCTCTGTTGCGAATGTTTGTAAGCCTGAGGTAGAGATGCATCTCACACGGCCACGCTGCCGTAGTGAAGGGTTCTGCACAGCTGTGCAGCAGTGCAGCCCATTCCTGCATAGTGGACACCCAGGAAATGAAGTGGGGAATAAAGATATGATCTTGGGTCTATGTTTATTTTCTCCCTCCTTGGGCACCTGTTTGTGGGAGAAGAGTTTAAGTCCATTTTTGGCAGATCCTGTTGAGCACTGGCAGGGAAGGACTCAACAAACAAGTGCGTTTCCTTTGGGACTGACTTTTCCTGCTGCAGGCTGAACAGACAAGGGAGCCAGAGAGGCTGGGAAGAAAAAAGTCTGGGTTTGGGACTCACTGTGAACTGTAAGAGAGATTTGGCTCCTAATTTATGACATCACCCACAAAACCATCACGAACCCTGGGAGCTGCCAGGCTCCTTATATTAAGCTGGAGAAAGGTCTGGGGTTTGCCTTTGGCTGGATTATAGACCTGATGTATTCTACAGAGACTCCCCCTACCTTAGCTCCTCCGTCCTCCAAAAGGGAGCCTTCTGAGGGCAGTCTGCAAGTTGTGGCTGCTCTGCCTAGTGGGGACTCAGGCCATCTCTGTTTGTATACTTGTCCCTGACTGATCATTCTGCTAACCAATTATTTACAGCAACTGGATAAATGAGTGGGGGGTTATATTCTCTTTTCCATGGACAGCTCTGGTGCCATCTTCATGAAGAAGGAAGACTGCAACTGACCAGAGAACAAAACAATATATTGAGCAGTGCTGCAGATCTCAGAGTCAAAAGGCCTTGGTGACTTCTAGAGAGAAACAAGTAAAAAACATGTTTTGCACAGCAGAGACTTCAGACGTCCTCCATTTTTCAGTGGGGGAAAAAAAAAAAACCACAACAAAACCAAACCTATTTGTTTCTGGCTTTTAAAAAAGGAATAATATTTGTTGTGTGTTTTGCCAACAGCTGCTAAATATTTCTGTGGATGGACTTTCAAAGACAAATGTGTTTTTCAGCCGCTTCCAGCCTTTTACTTCCTCACTTTACACAAGTGCAGCAGAGAGTGAGCACTGAAGAAGGTGGGGGTAGCTGTGCCTTTTACTATATGTCTTTTCTTCCCAGATCCAGTTTTGCTTACAGAAAAAAGACAAGGCAAGACATGCTTTCCTTCAACAAGAGAGGAAACTACAATTATTTTTCTGCCGCCTTAAAAATGTATACATGTAGCCTTATGCTCCAGAGGCCAAACTCGTGAGCCACATTGCATTTGTAAATAGCATCTTCTGGATTGACAGGTGACCAAGTGCTTGAGAGGTCTTCTGGGACTGAAAAATAATTGCCAAAAACATTAAGAATGGTTTCAGTTAGGTTTCTGTTAGGTTTCTGTTTCTATCTGTAAACATGCTGTTCTTCCAGGTATTGGTATGTCTGTGCAAATCCATACTCTGGATCTAAACTCAGAAATGGACCTAAAGTTTCCAGCCGGGTAACAGCTGAGAAGCTGTGTAGTACTGGCTCATTTATATTGCTTTCATTTTAGATTACATTAATAACAGAGTAACTCCTAACAAGCCTCTTGGGCGTTCTTTAGACACATGCATGACATCAAGGGGAGCATTTTCTTGATGCATGTGGTGGAACTACACATGCAGATGCCAGTTACAGAGGTGCAAGACCTCAGCACCGCTGGTGACTGCTCATGTTCTAGAAAACCAGGTAAATACACAAGCATAAATTTACTGAGTGTGTATGAAACTGCCAGATGCAGGCACTGGGCCTGAATGCTTTGCTTCTGTTGAGTCCAGCCTTGTCTCATTTGCATCTGACATGTGAAATGCTGCGTGCATCGTTAGTGGCAGATGTTAGTGGGCTAAAAACTGACCTTGCAAAAAGCTGTAGAATTGGATTTTAGAAGTGGCTTACTTTGAGAGTCTCTTTATGGGTGTTTTCTTCATTTAGATTCTTCCTTGTAGCCTGACTTTACGCTTTCTATCCAATTAATATGTTTTTGCTTCTTGGTGGAGTCACACTTGTGAATAGAAAATGATGTGACTTTGGACAAAAACATTGTTGTGCGTTCCTGGGAAAGCCATATGTCTGATTAAGTGATCTTCTGCATATGAGCTATGATTCTGTGACTCATTCTGTATAAAACATGGCTATTTGGAATTTTATCAGAGGTAGAAGTGAAATAAGATCTGTGTGCTTGCCAACCAGATCACAGTGCAGCAGGTGTTGGTGAAATGAAGATAGAACCATAGAATAGTTTAGATTGGAAAGGACCTCAAAGCTCATCCAGTTCCAATCCCCCTGTGCCACAGGCAGGGACACCTCCCACTAGAACAGATCACTCAAGGCCTCATCTAACCTGGCTTTGAACACCTCCAAGGAGGGAGCAGCTACAGCCTTCCTGGGCAACCTGTGCCAGTGTCTCACCACCCTCACTGGAATGAACTTCCTTCTAACATCCCGTTTAAATCTCCCCTCTGCCAATTCAAACCCATTCCTCCTCGTCCTAACAAGACCTTGTGAATAGTCCCTCCCAGCCTTCCTGTAGTGCCATTCAATCGTGGAAGCCCACTCCAAGGTCTCCTGGCAGCTTTCTCTTCTGCAGGCTGCAGAGCCCCAACTCTCTCAGTCTGTCCTCACAGAAGAGCTGCTGCAGCCCTCTCAGCATCTTGGTGGCCTCCTCTGGCCTGCTTTGTCTGCTAAAACAGGTCTACAGAGAAACAGCAATTTTAACGTGCATTAGATGTCAGGTGCTGTGTCAGATATTCCCTGTTACCTGCAGGGCAGCTGACTCATCTGTCTTCTTCAGTTGATTATTTGCAGCAATAATGATAAAATATGAGGTTTGTATTTGGCCAGGGTGCAATGTGCAAAGGGATCCATTGCTTTTCAGCTGTTTCTTGGAAAAATCAAGCTTTGCATGGGGACTGTTGACCTGGAAGCTGCCCTCCTCAGGGAGAGTTCTGGGAAAGCAACAGAGGTCTTCTTCCTCAAAGCCCGGCACTTCTGCATGGCCATTTCCTCGGAAAAATTAGCTTCCTGTTTTCAGCCCCTGGGCAAAGGAGCTTCATGCCCCTGTGGCAGCCTGGTGAGATGATGCAGCATCTCTTCACCGGGAGACTCTGGGCTGCGCGCAGCAGCTGGCGCTTGCCTCTTTCAGCCTTGTGCCCCAGCAGGAGGATCCCTGCAGCTGCCAGCTGCTCGGCAGCCGTGGAGCAGAGGGTGGCAACTGCTGCTTGGGCTGTGTGGCAGAGACATCCTTCCCCTTTGCACCACCGAGGGCGTGCTGCTTATTGCCTTGTTTATCAAGGAAAGCCTTCAGCACATTGGGGAGGCTCAGGGCACTTCCACTATTTTTCTCGACGGTTTCCCCTGCCTTGGCGTTCGGACACACACATTGTGTTGTTTTGACGTAATTTCAAGCAAATATTTTGCCACCGAGAGGCAGTGCAGGGTCACAGAGGTCCTCCAGGCTTGGGCTTCGGGCTTTCAGCCCTCACCAGTAAACAATAGCTCTATAACTCATTAAAACTCTCTTTTGATTACTTTTTCCTGTTTCTGATTGTTTTGGAGCAGCAGGGGTGGATTCCACACTCAACAAACTTCTTTTTCCTGCTGCTAAATTTAAATGTCTCTGAGCTGAAAGGATTTGCTAATCTCTTTGGCAGTAACTCCATCAATTACAACTGTAAACAAGATTTTAGACTATTTATGAATGCTCCAAGGGAACTGCAGCTTGGTTTTGCAGAAGAGTGTTTGTCGCTAGGGGTTTTTTTTAAACTGTCTTTCCATGCAGGAAGTTTACCCAGACCTCTAGCACCTCCCCTCCTGGTGGCTGTAGCCTCCTCATTTTCAGGTGTAACTGTACTCCTGTTCTCCCACCTCAGCCTGCACGAAACAACGCTGGTAACTCTGTTCCTTGCTGGTCTCCCATTCTCTTCAAATTCATGCATTAATGTAATTTATCTCTGATGAAGTACTGCCTGGCCCAGTCACCTTCCTTGATTGATCATAGTAGCCGATACCTGTCCCTTTGTACACACACATATATGTATGTATCAAATGTTGTTTACAGATCTCTGCAGATGTACTTCTGTGGGGATTTACACACCTAGGTGGATCATAGTATGCATAGACCCAAACGTGTTTGCTGTACATAAATACAAATATGCACACACTGATAACTGTTTTTTTCAAGGAGAATTAAAGAAAATAACGTGCATGTGCTGTCCTGGAGAAACTTTGAAAGGGAAAATAATATTTTTTCCTGGAACAAATATTTTTGTGGAGTATTTTTATGTGTAGGAATGTGACTCCTGTTTTTGCCAAACACAATTTTTCAAAAGCACACAAATGAGATACAGATTTATGCAGCTGAGCTTCAAAACTGACTTTCCAACTTCATACCTGGAAAAGACTTGCTAAAAATAGGAAGTGTAATTACTCTCCCCTGTTTGCTATAGGTCTGCTCTCCAGTTGTGTTTTCTGGTTTGGTGCTGCCATGCTGCATGCAATGTGACCTTCAAAACACAGCAGTGAACTTCCTAAGTATGTTGGCAGTGTTTCTGGCCACACATGAGGTGACCCTACCAATTGTGAGCTCCAGACGTGGAGGACTGAAATGTGTGTTTCCCAGCAGCAGCATCTGGGTCCATTAGTACCTTCCTGACTGCTCTGTCACAAACACTCCTTGGCCAGCCCTGTGGCTTGCTTTGGAGCAGCTCTAAGGCTCGTGGTTAGGGTTCTGCATGGGAGGAAGGTTTCTCCTTGACACTGTTTAACTAAAGGAAGCATGGGGAGCTCATGTTTGTCTCTGGAAATCTTTACATTCTGCTCAGCTTCAAAGGAAATAAGGGGTGGGGGGCCAGGGATGAAATGATAACAGCTGGCTGGAACAAGGTTTGTTTCCCATAATGAGGTCATGTAGGATAAAAGAAAGCCTTTATATTTTCCTAGTTCTTCAAGACCTTCCAGAACAATCTTGATGAGATGCAGGCACCTTTCTGATTTATAATAGTTTTAGATGGGCTTCTGTCTCAGAATGGTCATCTTCTCCAACTAAGCTTTTCTCTCAGTATTTTCTGTCAGAGATTTTGCAGTATTCTTCTCCTGCAGCTCTGGAAAAGCATTCACCTACCTCTAGGTTAAGTCCTGAAACAAAGAGAATTAAGTCTCCTCTTCTGGTGGCATTGGAATGGGCCACTCAGGGAGGTGGTGAAGTCACCAACCCTGGAGGTGTTCAAGAAAAGCCTGGATGGGGCACTTAGTGGATACGGCTGAGGGATAGGTAGGGCTGGGTCAGCTTGGAGGTCTCTTCCAACCTGGCTGATTCTATCATTCTGATGTTTGTGTGTGAAGTAGTTTTATGAAAAAGAGAGGTGGAACAGGGAATTCTTCCAAATGGTAGAACTGCTATTTTATAGAGTGTTATAGTAACTGGTTCTCTATGTCCTAGCAGCTTAGAAATGCTTCACCCAGACTCATGATTCCCCAAAATTTTTGGATCCTCTTTTCCATATGCAAATGGCTCTACCAAAGCTTTAACTGGAAAAGTTGTGAAGGTAACATGATGCATCCACAGGGAGCTGACCATGGACCATTGTCTCTCTTTCAAAGCTCCCCATAGAATCTGGCTGGGAATCCACTGATGGAAAAAGCTTTCTGCTGGAAAAAACATGCGAGCTTTGAGCAAAAGATGTGTTGCTGTGAAGTATCTGCTTATTATGACAACCCTAAAATGTCTGTGAAAGTGCTCTGTGCTTTCAGACAGGACCAAATCTCCATTCAGTACCAGACAGTGTCCGTGGGCACCATGCACTTGAGTAGCAAGGTTCCTTGCACTGGCTTCTCGATCATGCTCTGAGGTGTCTTGTGGTGGAGGGGAGCTCCAGAGCAAGACTTGGGCATACTATAAGCCCCATAGCAAAGACAGACATTGTAATATACCTTTTATAATAGAAGAAAAAATCCTTCTGTCATACTTGTCTTAAGCATTATTGATATACAGGGGCTTGTGAGTGCTTTCTGCACTCACTAGGTCAGCAAATTCTTTGCCTTATCCTCAGGAAAGGGCATAAGCCTCCACTGCACAATGGAGGCATTTGCCATTTCACGTCTTCTTTAGGGGTAAAAGTTGTGAATCAGTGAACTTGCTTCTTCTTACCTAAGGTGTTCAACCAACACCCTCATCCAACTTGTCCCTGAATGGAAATCCACCTGTCCTTCCAGATTTCCTGACTCCCTTCCTGTGCAGCTTTGACTCCATAATGTCAAGGTTTGACTGCTTCCATAAAAGATCCTCAGGGACAACCATCTGAAAAAGAAGATGATCAAAATAATCCACAACCTATGTTCTAAAGGCATAGAAGCCACCAGCTTTGATGTTGAGAAAACAATCCTCCTGGACGTTTGTTTTAGATCAGACTGGAAATTCAATACCTGCAGCCATCATTTGTGGCACAGACTGGACTTTATGGAAGCAAGAATTGCCCTTGGGTTTGCCTTGGAATCTTGCTGTGGAACTCATGTGCTGTATATAGTCTACATAAATGATGCTTGACAAGAGCTTCAAGTAACTTGTTCCAAAACAGAGAAGCAGCTCCTCAGGGAAACAGTATGGTATTTATGTAGAAACAGTTGTCAGGAGCTCCTGGTGCTCTGTAGCCAGCAGTTAGCCTGTGATGATCCTTGTAAGCATGAGTACACTGACCATACATACGGCACCGCGTCTGCCACCTGCACCATGAGTACATACACTGACCATACATACGGCACCGCGTCTGCCACCTGCACCGTGAGTACATACACTGACCATACATACGGCACCGCGTCTGCCATCTGCACCGTGAGTACATACACTGACCATACATACGGCACCGCGTCTGCCATCTGCACCCCAGCTAGGGACAGGATGACAGCAAGAGTCAGTGGTGATGTGATGGGGCATGAAGAGATCCAAACAGCTGAAGATCTTTGTCTCAGATTTTCTCATTTTCCGTATCTGAATCTGTCTGAATTCCTAACTGCTCTGTGTGAAGCATCTCAAGCTGTGTAAACAGTAATGCAATAATGACAGATCACAATGCACTCATGCCAGACCATGAAGAATAGTTTACAAGCCAAGCAATATGCTCTCTCTAAATGACAAAATGCTTCTTGCAGACAGGAATATTAATCATCCCAGGAACTGACAGGATCTGATGGAAGAGACTGTTATTAATATTATCTCCCTTGGAAGCATTTGCAATGGTAATAGTAAATTTCAATAATGCCAGAACAGAATAAGCTGGGCTGGCTATTTGTAGCAAATGGGAGCAACTGAGAAAGGCAGCATGCAAACAGACTAATTCATGAAGGAAGTGTCTCTATTGACAGCTCAGAAGTGACTCAGAGAAGTGAAGTTTTTGTTTTAAAGGTTGCATTTTGCTTCATCAATCATCAAAATCTTGTTAAAAGCTTAATTCAGTTATCATGTTCTTGTTGCTGTCCAGAGACCAAATGTGTGAGAGGGTCTTTATATACAATTTCTGCCACAAGCAATTTACTATTATTTTATTATTCTAATCTGACTGGTTCCCATGGAGTCTCTGAAACCAAATTGTATCAGAGAAAGATGAATATTAACAACCCTATCTCTCTCAGGAAAACTAATAAAAGAGTGGCTCATGCTTTGGTTCAACACAGAGCACTATGAAAGGGGCGTGAAAGTGTCAACGTTTCTCATGATTGCTAGTCCACTTATTTACTGCTTAGCTTAAGCACAAGCCTTTTCTGCACCTGTGCCATGTAGATCTGGTGTTTTCCCCCATCTGGCAAGGAAAAGGTGGAAGGCCTGCAGGCAGCAAGGTGTTAGCCAGGATCAGCATGTGCTGTGAAATCCGAGTCTGTCTCAGGACCAGGTTGTCCAGATTTGATATTCTAGGCAAAGCACATACTGGGAACAAGTGGTAGAAAGACAGGCAGAAACTAAGCACAGACCTACTGTAAATTTGTTTTCTTGTTCTCATTTTAAGTTAAAGGGGCTTCTCATGGAGTCTATCCCATCTCCGTAACCCTCCTTCTTATTCCCTGGCCCTCACTGCCTGAGTTGTGGTGTTACAAAGAGAACTGCTTTGCCTTGCAGTTCTTTCAAGAGGGAACACAACTCCTTCAGCCTCTTCCCAGCCTCTGCCATCTCCAAAACTTACACCTTTATCATCAGCTGGGGCTGTGAGCAAAGAAAAACTCACCAAAGCAGATGAAAGGCATGGCTGCAAAACCATGCCTGAGTCCTGGGGCGCGGCAGGCTGCAGCGCTGTGCCTATGGCACCCCCAGCCAGGCCTTGCTGACAACTTATTACTGAATGGATGAAGTTACTTTTCCTGCGTGAGTAAGAGCAGTAGGTCTGTGGTGCTGAGAGTTTGTCTTTACCTTTCAGTAATTTATTATCCTGTTAACCACTCTTCACAAACATCTGCTCAGCACTTCCTTCCTTGTAGTATTGAAATACTAAGTGTTTGTGAAGCTTAAGCATCAGCTATGAGCTCAGTAAGCTGCTGTATGCATTAATGTGGAATGAAAGCCTTTATTTGGGTGATTCCTTTTAGGCACAGAAGTGACAAAGGAGCCCATAAAATAGTTTATTTTTGGTTGGTTGGGTTGGGTTTTTTGTTGTTGTTATTTGGTTTGGTTGGTTGTTTGTTTTGGGTTGTTTTTTTTTTTCTGCTGTAACATTTGCAGTGATAAGTTGTCATTTTAAAATGTGTTCAGGTGTTGCAGAGGACTTTTTTGGATTCTGGGATGAATGTGGGTAACACAACAGAACTAAAATGCTAGAAAGTGATGGTTTTGTTTTGTTGTTTTTTTTTTTTCAAATAAAATCTTAGTAAGTATTCATCTATTAACTACCTGCTTGTCATTACTTAACACTTGTCTATAATGAGGCAAAACTTGCAGAGGTGTGGCTTTTTCATACCAACTGTGTTGGAGCAGAATTTGAGCAGTATGTGAGTGGGCCCTTAGGGATCAGTGGAGGCAGAAAAAGTGGAAAGAGAGTTCAGAATCTTTCAGCTCCAGACTCCAGTTTGTACCTGACTGGTCTCTGAGACGACCAACAGTCAGATGAAACAACAGATTGTCTCCACTCTCTCTCACAGTAAGGATAATGCAGCGGGTAAGCCTGTAACACCCCAGGAAGGCATGGGAAGTTTGTTTAGCTTGTGGTAGATCTGACCAGTGACTCTGTGTCTTGTATCTGGTTAGCCAGAAGTGGAGGAACAGCAAAGAGTATGAAAATGTAAGGAGCGGATCACTGTCTTGCTCAAGAGAACTCTCACTCTCCAGCGTCCTCTAGTTAATTTGTAGCAAAAAATGGTATCTTTGTGTTAAAGCATTAGGTGAATTCTTCCTTCATGGATGTGCCTCATCAATTTTTTTCCTCTAAACTATTAATCTTTTGCTAACTTCATCATGTATTGTGTGGAACCGCTTCTTGAAATCACTTTTGTTTACTTAAAATCTAATATTTTTAGCCAAATTTTCTGTTTTCTCTCCTGCTGTTAGAAAAGAGTTGAGCACATTGTCTAAAAACAGTTAAACAAGCCAGGTGTCCTCACTCTGGGAAAGAGTTCTGGGCTAACCAGTCACTCTGCAGATTTATTTAATCCATTTATTCTTCTCTTTGCCTTTTTCTGGCATGGGACAGTACCCCAGTATTAAAGATGTTACCACAGCATCACTTTTTCTGTTGGAATAATGATGTCTGCTTCATTGTTTCTTCCCCTTCTAAATATCCCTGGCAGCTGAGCATTAGCAAGTACGTCTGCCCCATAGCAGGACAGGAAGCACTGCAGACAGTTCTGTATTTTCAAGAGCTATCAAAGGATCGGTTTTACCAAGACAAACAAACAAAACTGCAACAAGCACAGTTCAGACCTGTATAGAAGTGTGAAGAATCTGATTTCTAGTGTGTACCTCAGCCCCAGGTTGACTTTTAAAAGCAGGAGATCATGGCTTGTGTCTGGATTTCATGTATTCCAGGTTGAGAATTCTTCAGTTCTAAGGATCGAGCTGGGAATGCTCAGTGTGGCTGACTGATGGTAGTAACTGCCTGTGCCTCATCTCCTCTCCCCATTCAGAAGGTGTGCCTGTCCAAAACTGCTTGCTTGTCCTGCACATAGGCACAGCTCTTCCACGCTTCATCACTAGTATCTTGCACTTGGCCTTTCCTTGAAAGAAAAAAGGCTCATGAATTACTTCTGGTGAGAAGAAAGTTAAGGTTCCCTCAGCGCTCATTAATGAAGGGCAGAGCTTTCAGAGCCAAGACCAGCAGGCATTTGTGCTCTTTGCAGTGATCTTTGTTTTCATAATCTAATAGGCTTTCATTGATATATTAATGTGCTTATGTCTTGAGGCAATTGCTGGAAGCCTAGAGGACAACAGTAAATGTAGTCAAGCATTAGGCAGGGTTATTAGTAGCCCATGTAAAAATCCTGGCTCTTTTGACTTCTCACCCCACTTAGGAAGGTCTTGCCCTTGCTTGGGCATCCATATTCATAGGCACTCAGTTGTGCTCAGGCGTTTGATGCACTGGTGCTGACCTGCAGTTCCAGTGCAGTCCTCATTGCTGTGCTGGGGTTTTGCAAAGCGCAGGTGGTTCATACGTGTGCCACACTAGGTGGGTTTTGATCATAAATTACTAACAGCTGGCAAGATGAACAATATCCATACCATACAGCTACGACTCCTGCAGCACTTCACAGATATTAGTGAAGTCTCACCATAACCTTTACAGATAAAGGTTTATTGGAAAGAAGCTAACTCCAAAGTCACTCAAGGTGGTTATTATTTGGGGATATAGGTTGGGATTCCTATGGCATCTATCCTATAGGACACTTGATATTTAGGATCATCTTTAGGGCAGCATGCTCTGCTTAAGGTAGATAATTGTGTCAAAGACTAGATGCAAAACCACTGTCCAATGATCATAGTTTTGATCTATGTGACTTACCCAAGGAGACTAATATGCAGACCTAGGAGCTCTGTCTTGAGTGATGCTGGAAGGTTTAGAGGAATTAGAGGGCATTGACTTGCATTAGAAGGAGCAGGTTTAAATTAAGAGAGAGTATTCTTCCACCACTTGACTTTACATTGTGTCAACACTGTGTGACAAGAAAAAACTTAGGTATTGTCTTTTCCCTGAACTGAGTGTCACATGAAGCCTGGGCTAAATTTTTCCAGCATCAAACTGGTTCCCTCCAAAAAAGCCTCTATTTTCTGTCTATTTTATATATAAATATAAATACATAAATAAATTTATATATATATAAAATTGGTATTCTACAGAAGGATGGTGGTCCTTTATCTAAGAATTACTATCTCTTTTGAAGTCTTTCAATGCCAGAGGCAGTAAGACTTGCACATAACAGTCTCTCAGAGCCAGTGTATTTTCATTGCAAAGTCTTTTTCGTACGGCCCAGGTGTGCTTTCACCTTGTTGGCATCACAGTCTCTGGTCTCTCTGAAGCAGAAGAGCATTCAACACTCCAAGCTTCTCTCACTTGGATGCTGATGATCGTGAAGGAGAGTGGGACAGTTCATCTAGGCAACGACTATTTCTTGCTCAGGACATGTAAGTGGATGATTGCAGTTACCTTGTCTGAGCTGCTGGATGTATGATGACCCATTCTGTGTCCTTTAACTGAAGGAGGTCAGTCCCTCTGAGCAATTACTACAGTAACGATGAAGTCACATGATGAAGTTTGCTGCTTAGTCTTTCTGTCTGACAACTCTGACAACTCTGTCTGACAACTCTGTGCTTTTGCTTCTGCCTATAAAAAGTAGAATTAAGAGTGCCTCAGTCACTAGAAGCAGTGGGGTTGCAAAGCTTCATGTTGGAAGGTCATGCACATGGAGAAGCTTAGAAGTTGTTAAGTGTTTTCACATACAGTCCCAACAGAGCATGAGATTTTGCTCTTACAGCTCAGAATCAGCCATTAATCAGGTATTTATTTACTTTTTTAATTGTACATGTCTAAACATTTTACATCTGAAACATGTCCAGGTTAGTACTAATGTGAGAGATGCTCCATAGTCTTGCCCTGAGAGGAGCAGGAGGAGTGCCAAATGATCTCAGCATTTATTCTTCCAGGTGGAGCCTTTCTTGTGTCTGTTTCATTCAGTAAAATACTGTATTTTCTGTAGGGAAAGGAAAGGGTGCAAGAAAGACTTGAACTGCAGATTAAAAAAAAGAGACCATGAAGATTATTTCCTGCAGAACAATCAGATAACTTGCATTTTGCCCAGATGGCTATGAATATTAAGCATTGCTTTTGTCAAATGTGAGTTACTCCACCTCTCTCCCACATTTCCCATATGATCAGCGGAACCACAGTGACTCATAAACCAGAGATGTGGCACTGATTAATTTCCCCTCTCATACAGGCTGTATGAGCTTTTGAAATATGTTGTAAAATATATTGCAAGTATTGAAGACTGGCTGAAGCTTGGAAGGAACCCATGCCTTTTGTCAGGATGTTTATGGGTGATGAAAAGAAACAATGAATTGTCTCGTTCGTTAATGCTGCTGTGCAGTGACTAAGGATAAGGTAAAAATGTTCTCTAGATTTTTTCAAGCGTGCCTAAAACAGGAAGATTGCCTGCAATGCCTAGTATGAAGCTTATAGAAGTGCTTCCATTGTTCACTTTCTCTAATGAAAAAAAGGTCTCTACCTGACTTTTTTAAAACTGCAAGTTGTGAAGAACAAAACCAGAGAAATTCCTTGTTCAGGCCTGGGATACTGATAAAACTGGAAACAAATCCGAAAAAACCCCAGAAGCATAACAGACTTTCCTTGCCCCTACTGCAGGCACAAGAACGGGAACAGCTGCCTTGCCTTCATTTAGGGGGTGCTGGTGGAAGGTCTTGAAGTTGACAGCTGTAGTCAGTGTATGGATGGTCGGTGAAAAGAGTCAGGACAGTTGGATTCAGCCTCTCTTGAGCTTTCGGGAACTGCCTCCAGTCAGGTCTCCATGTCTGTCATTCGAGAGAAAAAGTATATTTGGAGCCGTAAGTTTCCACGACAGGTATGCATTTCCCATAGGCTGCTAAACAGTCGTTAGGTAGTAATGGCATTGCTTGCAGCTGATCTCAGTTGAATTTCAGCATACAAGTGCAAGTAGATCATTCTCAGACCTCTGAGCCATCTCTGTAAGCATATATTTCTGCTCTGTAGCCACACTCATGTGCAGCCATAAAATCTGTTCACTAGGCAGTGCGTGTCTGTGTCACCCACAGCTGTGTGCAGCTACATACGGGCGGTTGGGTCCGGGAACACTGCTTGAGTACTGCACTCCCTTATGTAATTTGTTTTTTTTTTTCTGGAAAACAGGCTCTGCTAGGCTATAAACATAAAATGCAATAGAACTGTTTCAAACTTTGTAGAGCTGTGAGATTCTGCATTGCAACTTGAACTTTATCGATTTGTTGTTACAAACATTAACAAAAAGGTTTTCAGAAGGTCAGTGAACTTAGACTGATTTCCTGCTGGACAAGGAATAATGATGACTGTCTCGCCTGTGCTGTAGTTTAATCTGTACAGGGGCAAAATCTAAGCATTATAAACAAATATCCCTTCCTTTCACCTGGGTGGATCTGCAGCTGCTTTCCATTGGTCAGCGTTTGATCAGGCAAGACCTGGAGCTCAGCAGCACCATTTTCTTGGGTGTCTGCTCAGGACTGTGTTTGTCCTAAACTTTCAAACACATTGAGAAGTAGAGAAACAGTTAATTGTTAAAGGGCAGACTGAGCCATAGCTGGGTTTAAAACAGCTCCAAGTGGGAGCCAAGACTACAGATGGTCCAAAAATGAAATCCCTGCAATGCACAGTTTGCTGAAAGAATGTTTGGTAGCTTTAGGTAATAGCAGCCACAAGAACTTTTAGACTTAGAGGAACGGAGAACAGGGGCTTTTGATTTTACTGCAAAGAAGCTCAGTGACCTCGTAGCTACTGGAAAGTAATGTCTGTACCAGTGGGAAAAAGTCTATTTGCATAAGGACTTGGCAACAGTGGGTGCTTTAGACCAGGCAAATGTGGTCTTAAAAAAACCTTATAATGCTTTAAAAGGTCATAGTAAGGAAACTGCTTCTCTGGAGATACTGTGCAGCCATAAGCTCAGCGTAACCAGTCAGCTGTAGACATTCACATCCCTCCCTGACACTGAGGGCTACCTCACTGCTTCACCTTCCTGGCCTCATCGGTATGTCCAGGGCCCTGTCTGAGGAGCTGTGTTAAAGCAGACCAGCTTGCACTGCTGGATCACAGAGGCCTGTCATGTGCCAACAATGAAAGGGAGAGGAGTGAGTGGTAGAGGAAGTCATCACACAGGACATTGTGCTTTCCCAGAGCATGACCACTGAGCAGGAACCTTGGTGTGGAGCACTTTGGTGAAACTTGAACCAATGTTTTATTTATGTCCTCTAGCTGTGAAATGGGGCTAGTAATTTTTATCAATTGCACTATAGTACTGCAAAATAATATCAACTGAAACAAAAAGGTTTTGCAGGCAGGCAGGCCAGGCAGCCCTGCTACTTGTGCAGTGCTGATGGCAAAACATCAACTAAAAGGCCAACATTTTGAATTTATGGTTTCTAGCACTACAGCTTGTGCTGTATTGTGCCATTTCAAAGGAAAAAAGGGAAAGGCAGGGGGAGGAAAAAAATGATTAGAAGTCACAGCCTATTTTAGACAGTTGTTTACTACATTGCACTCCCTTGACTATCTGCATTGTCAGTCCCCAAAGGATATAGGTAGCAGCTGGATAATAATTGAAAATTATAGCTTGGAAGGCAGCTTACAATCTAATGGATAGTTTATTGCACCAATTTTCTTCCCTGCTGATACTAACAAAACATGACAGGGAAGATAATCAAATAAAGACAAGAATAAAATGAGCACAAGCTGCTAGCAGGAGCCTCTTTCTCATCAGTCCTATGCCCTCTTTCAGCTCTGAAGGCCTGGAGGTGTTTCCTGTGAGCACTCGTACAGGGCTCATGCTGAGCATTCAGTCTGCCTTGGTGCCGCAGGTGTTCAGCACCTTTGTAGAGGAGCTGAGTACCCCCAAGGAAGGGGCTCTTGTGGGAGAGTGCACCTTAGCCATTTACTCTGCACAACCTATATTTTCTCTTTAAAAATGTACTTACACCCACTTTCAATCATTCATGCTTTTTGGTGACCTTTAAATGCACAGATTTAAAGGTTACTGTCAGTGCAGAAATAACAACATAGGACAAATTCCAAACCAAAAGAAAATCTGGAACCATATTTTAAATCCTGTAAAGAGGGTGAAACCAAAACAAAACCACAACACACTTGTTGCCTTTCCTCTGGTGATGGCCTTTTCCTTCTTTCTAGACTCCATGTAGACTCCTTCTAGGCTGTGCTAAGGCAAATGGCAAACAAAGCAGAGGTGATTGGTGGTACCCAGCAGCGGCTGCACCAAGGGCAGATCCTGCCTGACAAATTTGGTGGCTTTCTACGATGAAGTCACAGCAGCG
>VWZI01012391.1:79967-93804 GCA_013396835.1 Psilopogon haemacephalus | reverse complement strand
ATTTCTAATTTCCTGAGAACCATCATCTTTTCCTTTAAGCAATCCAATTAGCTCAAACCAACACAGGGGTTTACACCACAAAGGTAAATTACCACACTTATTCAGAATTTGGAAGTAAAATAAAATTATTATTTACAAAAGTAGGCTAAATATAAAAGGTAATAAATACATAAAAATTCTTATATACATATACAACTAGACAATAGGCCAGCTAACTCCCTGGACAAAGCCCAGGGGTTGTTACCAGCTAATACAGTATTATGTCTTCCCTGCTCCCAGTCAGTGTTCTTACTGATAATACAAAGGTGAGGAAGACAGGCAAGCCAGGGCAGAAGAAGAGACAGTGGTGGGAAAGAAGCAAAAAAAGAGCCCAGAACAAACAGTTCTTCAAACTGTATAAGGTTTTTAGACCAATGAAATGGGATAAATATACTTCTTATATTTTGTTCTGCCCCTTGAGAGTTCATCCTTCTGGACTCTCTGAATTCTCTAGTAATCTTTTATTTACAATTTACAATTAAGACACTAGTCTTGGAACTGTAACAGATTTCATAAAAATAGAGGCTGTTGAAGGAGCTAGTAAAAACACATGAAGAATGTGATGGATTTCTCTTATTGGAAACTGATCTACCTTTGAATGTATCTATATGTACTAATTCAGAGTCTGAACTCAATGTTTTGCCTTCTCTTATGAATGCTTCTGTGTTAAAAGGACTCTAGTAACAAATGCAGCAATGCATGTGCAAATAAACGACAAATCTGTCATTCTGGTTCTGTCTACAAGACAGTTAGTAATAAATATCAGGAAAACAAATTTTGCTCTCATTCTGTCTTGGTCCAGAGGAGAGAGATTTGTTCTTATACATTCCCATATGTGAAACTGGGGCACAAGTGGGGCCCAATATCAAAAGTGAGGCTATTTATTAAAGGATAAAGTGAACAGAATAGAGAAAGAGAGAAGGGCACATATTTTAATTTTCTGGATTAAGAAGTCTTTCTGAAAAGACTTTCTATGAAGGAGAGCAGCTCTAACGTAGGAGCCAGGCTTCTGATGGTGACAGAGCTGTCTCTGAGCAGTATTTTCAGTATCTGATGGTCAATTCAGTACACTGATGAGAGTGCAGCTTTGAAGAAGCTTGTAGCTTTGTGGATTTCAATAGTTGTGATTATAAATATGTGTATATAGTATAGTGGTGGTTTCGGAGTTACCCACCCCTACTCAGACTATACTCAGCCAACTGGAAGTTAAGGGATATTCACAGCTTAGCACAATACACAAGTAGATATTTACAATATATTACAAATATTTGCAGCCATTCACAGAAATATACAAGTTAAAGGTAATACAGAAACACAGTGCCCCTCCCAAAAATCAGAGACCCCAAGAGGGTTTCCCTACCGCCCTTCCACCTTCTCCCCACGTCCCAAATTTATCCCAGAATATGCCTTACTTGCAAGGTAAATCAGAGAGATCAGCAAGGGGGCTTAGAAGCAGAATTGATAAATTGAGTTGCACAGATCCAGCTAGAAGCCAAGGAGAGAGATACCAGACTCCACAGACAGAGAGAAGCACTGTCTTAACTATGTTTATGTCCTTGCTTTTATATGTTTCAGTAAACCTCTGAGTGGACATCACCATTGTTTTCTTTTCACAGCCCATAATCTAATTTTTCTCATTAAAATATTCCTATTAGCCTCAAACCAGCATATGAAAACGAAAGGTAATTTTGTTACTGTAAAGGCTTTAAGTATTCCTCTCCAGTTTAGCTGGTTTTGAAAGTTTCGGTCTCATATTAATGCCATATTAATTTGTTGTCTATATCAGTCTCCATGTTCTAAGCAGACCTTTTAGCTAAGTTTTATTCATCATTCAGCAAATGTTCAAAGGCTTAAATGCTTTAAAAGCCTTAAAAGGATATCTGTGCACTTTCAGACAGCAGATTATTTCAGAAGTGATTTGATAAACTTGGTTAAGCCATATCTGTAGATGTCTGAACAACTCCAAATCAAAATACCACCCACCAATACAGTGCTACCAGTCTCGAAAAGCTATTTTTTTTGGCATTGAAAACATGGTGACTAAGGAAATAAATCAGATAAATTGATTCAGTCTTGAATGATAGTGGTGAATGTCTTAATCCATTTCACTACTTATGTGTTGGAGCCAAAGTCAGTCAATGCAAATTCATAATTTCTCTTGGAAGCTAGAACAAAATATTAAGAGAATGCAGAATTTTGTATATTACAAATAAAAATAATATTCAATTCTTTAATACAGTTATGAATTCTGCTGCAGCATTTATAAACAGATGGCAAAGTAAGTTAATTTTTAGTTTACATTGTAGCTATGTAAGAAGTTACTGCAAATTGTGGTGTAGTTTTACAATGCAGTTCAGTATTCTGTGATAACTGCCTGCTTGTGTGATAAGAGCAAGCCAGTGCCCTGCAGTTACATTGGGGAAAGTCACCATGACTTTATAAAATGTCTGTGCTCAGTAATGCATTAGGTTTGGCAAATAACAAAATCCTGGAGGGAATTAACTAAAGCTTCTGAGTCAGGTACCACACGGAGCAAGGACAGCTGGCTGAATAGGCTTCATGAGATGACATGTTAGTAGTAGGTTTTTGAACAGTTTTTACTTCCTATGTGCCTGCTTCTGTCACAGTCTGTACATAATTGACCTGCTTTGGCAGATTAGTGCAATCTTGTTTGTCTGAAGTAGGACAGATTTAAGCTTATCAAGTAGGAGCATCCAAAACAGTAGCTGTTAGTTTAAAAGGAAGAATGTAAATCTTGCATGAGGCTAAGGCTTATTTTTAAAAATAAAACCCTCTTTCTTAATATCTATCAGACATGTAAGATGAGTCTTGCTGTCACAGAACCATCCAAAAATCTGTAAAGCTAATATAAATCCTTGCCTATCTTCAGTATACTTTATAGTCTGGATGTAGTAGTGCAAAATTGACTTTTGTATGTGGCCAAGCACATATACTGAAAATTCATGGTAAAATTTATGTCAGTTGTTCTGAGGTGTCCTGTTCAATTCTGGCTGTTCAGTTTATTCGTTGTTCAAACTAAAAATTGAAATGACAATTCACAGAGTACACAATAAGTACAGTGTGTGAGGGAGCAAGATAGTAAATGAACAAAAGCAAATATTTTCAAGAAGACTTTTTTTTTTTGTATGATACATGTTTCTGTTGAGGGAAAATAAGATAAATTGATGGGTCACATCTAGTATCAATGTCATCAATTTTTATTTTCTTATGATTGCTGACTTTGCAATCATCAATAAGTCTAATTTGAATTCATACTGAGTTGAGCAAAGCAGAGCTTCTGTGCAGTAGTAGAGTTATAACATGTACATTTTCGGAGTTTATTTCTTGAAAACAGAAAATGCCATGTGAAAAAAAATAAGCCAAAACCAGTAGCTGACAATATCTGTCACAGTATGTCATGCAAGCAGCAGGATTTTCAGTGTTTGGCCTCAGGTATGTAAAAGTCAGTATTTGCTATCCACCTTGGTTTTGTAGAAAACTATTTTCCTGCTCTTCACTTGAAAAGTAGTGTGGCATGTGGACAGCATTCTATAGCTGCCACTTCTGTGGCTGCTAAGTGATTGCTCCTGGCTTGGATGGTATAATAGTGGGCAAGGTTGTTTTGTTTGGTTGGTTGGGGGGTTTGTTTGTTTGTTTGTTTTTTTTAACAGTTTATTAATTTTGATATTCAGGAATCTCACCACAATACTTAACTTTTAATAATAGGTTCTTTGAACAGTCATGAGAAATATTATACAGAGGAAAAACCAGAGGCAATCTAGAACACTTAAGAAATAACTAGAAAAATACAAACATTAAACTATTAGAACTGGAAAAGAGGTTCTTCCAGTCAGTTATACTGCTTGCCCACTAGAGGGATGTGAGAGGCTACTTTCTGCTTAAGGCAGAGACTCAGAATTATTTACAGAATTTCTTACAGAGAGGTTTTTAAATATTGACTCACAAAATGTATCTCCCGATTCCTGTTGCTAAATTGTAGATTCCAGACAGTACCCAAACACTTGAAGGGAGTTTTGTCGGTATCTTATTAACTGTTGAGACTTCTGTATCTTCCCAGGCTCTAACAGGGAAGATGGGAGAAAAATGCATGATCTCTGACATGATCCTGGTTCCTCTTGGATGATTGTGTCCTTTCCAGGATTCCTAGTCTCAGCAAAAGACCTGCAGATGTGCAGACTTGGCACGATGTCTTGCAGATGTGCAGATGGGCACTTAATGTTTATTCCTGGTAAGCTGAAGCAGTTCCAGGTATACAATAGCAAGCATCAAGGCTTGTTATTATGCAGCTGTATTGATTGTGGGCTATTGAAGAGGCTGAAATTATAAATTATGTAGCTTTTATAATTTCCAAAAGCCCCACCCACAATCTGTGTGTAGATTAGTTTAAGTTTGGGTTCTAATTCGGTCGGGAAAAGTCTTCACAATGATGCCTTTTCTTGTAATTCAGGAAAAATCAGAAAAATGGAAAGGTTTGGGCATGAAACTTGCCCTACTTACAGATGGGAGATTGTCTCAAAGTCCATGCGAGGTTTGTGTCTCCAGGTCCGTGTTCAGGTCCCAGTGCAGGTCCGTGCAGGTCCCAGTGAAGGTCTAAGCAAGTCCTTGCAAGTCCAAGCAAGTCCAAGCAAGTCCTGCTGCAATCTGTCCAGCTGCCATATATATACTGAGGTGATCTGTTGCCTCCCTGTTCAAGCCCACAGAGGGTGGGAGAAGGCACTTCACACCTATTGTACTAAGCCTCCGGTGACAGAGGTGGGGAGGGAGGAAGACCGTTTCCTGCCCCATTCACACCTCTGGTGGGGCAGTGGATTGGGGTGCGCCCTTCCAAAGTTCACACCCCATTCAAACCTCCGGTGGGGCAGCGCCCTGCTCTGCCACAGCAGCAAGCAGAATATGACAGGGTACAACAGCAGAGAGCACATATGCAATAGCAGAGAGTATGGCAGAGCATGTTGCATTTACCTGCTCATCTCTTTTATCAATTCAGCCTGAGACTAATGGCACTTTGGCCACAGAGCTTACCCAGTCAAAATGGTGGTTTGCCAAACTTGACCATATTAGGTGAGGTAGGCCTTGCTTTTACCCTTTTAGGGCAGAACACAAATAAGTGTATAAATACCTGTGGGTACCTTGTTTACAACTTTGGAAGGAGAGAAGGAGACTTGATGGCACCAGGCCTTTGTTTTCCTTTCCCATGGTTGCTTCCCCCATCAGCAGAAGGAAGGGAGAACAGGGAAGCATGTCTGGACAAACTGGGACATCTTTAGGCCTGTTTTGGCCTTCCATGACAGATGAGTGTACTCTTCACTGGATGAAAAAAATTACTGGTTACCCAAACCAAAAGACCAATGGTGAATGGATTTAAACCCAGCTGCAGGCCAGTCACAAGTAGTATTCTTCAGGGCTCCATACTGGGGTCAGTTCTGTTTAATATGCTTATCAATGGTTTAGATGAGGGGATTAATTGCATGCTCAGAAAGTTTGCACATGACATCAAGTTAGGCAGGTGTGTCAATCTGCTTGAGGTTAGGGAGGCTTTGCAGAGGCACTTGGGTAGGCTGGATCAATGGGCCAAAGCCAATTGTATGAGGTTCAACAAGGCTAGTTGCTGAGTCATACACTTTTGGTAACAGCAATCCCATATGATGCTACAAGCCTGATGAAGAGCGTAAAGCTTCTCCGGGATGTTGGTTGAAAGGCAGATAAATATGAATCCACAGTGTGCTCAGGTGGCCAAGAAGGCCAATGGAGTTCTGAACTGTATCAAGAATAGTGTGGCCAGCAGGAGTAAGCAAGTGACCATTCCCCTGTACTCAGCACTGGTGAAGTCACACCTTAAATATTCTGTTCAGTTTTGTGCTCCTCACTACAACCAAGACATGGAGTTGCTGGAGCACTTCTAACAAAAGGAAGCTGGGGAAGGGTGTAGGGCACAAGTTGCATATGAGGGAACTGTAGTTGTTTGCCCTGGAAAAAAGAAGGCTGAGGGGGGAGAGGTTGTAAAAAAGGTTGGTGTGAGGTGGAGTTTCATGTGTTCTCCCAAAAAAAACAGTGAGAGGACCACAGAAAATGGTCTTGAGTTGCCTCAAGGAGATTTAGGTTTGGATTTATGAAAAAAATCACCGAAAGAGTTGTTAGACATTGTAACAAGCTGCCTGTGGAGGTAGTTGAGTAACTATCACTGAAAGTATTTAAAACATACGTATATATGGCATGTAATGATATGATTTAGTGGGAGGCTTGGTGGTGCTAAGTTAATGGTTGGACTCAATGATTTTAATGGTCTATTCTAAACTAAACAATTCTGTGTTTCTAAGGGGCAATGCTAATATAGGGGTTTGTAAGTCGACAGATAACAAGTTGGCCCTAGATGGGGTAGTGATAAGGACACTTTCTTAGGATGTCAACAACTATAATAGTTGTTGCTAAATACAGAGATGCATCTGCTTGGGAAGATTGTGACCCATTTCAGTTGGTTCTTGTTTTATGAGCTCTCTGTGCCATTGAAAGTACATTTAGAATAAGTCATTTCTCTGTCCAGGGGACTACTTCTTTCCTCAACTCTGCATAGGTCAAAAAACTCATAGTAGGAGACATTGTGAAAGCAGCATAGACTCTCTGTGCTTTTTCATACCATACATTTTTTCATATCATACCACAGATATCTGAATTAAGATGTGGTGGTTTGGCAGTTACTTGCCCCCCCACACTTTGAAATAACCCAGGCTAGAACTCAGTCGGCTGGAAGTTAATAAATGGAGCTTTATATTTACAGCTTTGCACAATATACAAGCAGATATTTACAATCTATAACAGATATTTACAGATATATACAGTAAAAAGGTAATACAGAAACACCATACCCCTCCCAGAGATCAGAATCCCTAAGAGGGGTTTCTAACCACCCTTCCGCCTTGCCTCTTTCCCAGTCTTATCTCACTATCTGTCTTACATGCCAGATAAGCCAAGGTAGATCGGTCAGGGGAATTAGCAGCAGGAAAGTAGTTAGTGAAGTTACTCAGACCAGCTAAGAAAGGCAGGGAGAGAGATGTAGTAGCCAGCATGGCTCAAAGTGGTCTGTCTTATCTTTTGTTTGGGTTCTAACTTTACACCATTTCAGTTACCTATGAGTGAAGTAGAATCAAATTTTGTTTTCCTTTCTCAGCATATAGTCTAATTTCTCATTCAAATCCTCCAACTAGTTCAAACCATCACATAAAATAAGTTTAAGTTCCCTCTGTAGTTATCAGAGAAGATGTACTCTCCTGTGCTATAAGGGGCTAATTAGAATATGGCATATTAGACCAAATGCAGGTATTATAGAGTGATGTATAAGGGACATTATCTCTCCTGACTGTGTAAGAAGCTTTGTAAAACAATCTGAGGAATATTAAAAATCATAGCTGCTCTATGTGTGACTGCTCCTTAACAGAAGAAAATTTTCAGCATCTCCTTGAGCTGATCTGTACATTAACCTTGCTAAGTCAGCAAAATACATCAAATCCAGAGATGCTTAGCCCAGCTCAGTGAGCTGGCAATGTTGTGAAGCTGTCTGGTAGAATTCAGCACAAATAAAGATGAAAATATGGTTTTGTTTGTTTTCTTCTTCTATTTAGCTGGCTAGGTTGAATTGCTTAGATTTCCATTTACAGATGCACAGATTGCATCAGGTTGGATAGAACCGTCAAAGGTCATCCTGTCCACACCCCCTGCAGTCAGCAGGGACACTTCCACCTAGATCAGACCATTCAGGGACACATCAAGTCTCATCTGGAATGTCTCCAGGATGGGAACTCTACCACATCCCCGGGTAACTTGTTCTGGTATTTTACTACTCCCATTTTAAAGAACTTCCTCCTTGTGTCCTACCTAAATCAGCCCTTCCTTGGTTTAAAACTGTTGTTCCTCCTCCTAATACTACAAGCTCTTCTAAACAGTCTTTCCTCAGCCATCATGTAGGTCCCCTTCAGCTATTCAAATGTAGCTATTAGGTGTCCCCAGAGCCTTCTCTGCTCCAGGCTGAACAACCCCAATTATTTCAGCCTCTTTTCATAAGAAAGGTGCTCCAGCCCTCTGATCATCTTGGTGACCTTCCTCTGGACCCACTCCAACAGGTCTGTGTCCCTTTTGTGTTGGGAGTCCTGTAACTGGGTACAATACTCCAGGTGAAGTCTTACCAGCATAGAGCGGCAGAATCTCCTCTCTCAACCTGCTGGCCACGCTTGTTTTGATGCAGCCCAGGATTTGATTTGCTTTCTTGGCTGCAAGTGTGTATTGTTGGCTTGTGTCCAGCTTCTTATTAACCAGTATCCCCAAGACTTTTTCTTCAGAGCTGCTCTTAATCTCATTATCCTCCAGCCTGTACTAATATCAAGAATTGCCCTGACCTAGGTTTAGGACCTTGCACTTTGCCTTGCTGAGCATTATGAGATTCTCTTCAGCCCACTTCTCCAGCCTGCCTAGGTCCCTCTGGATGGCATCCCACCCATCAGACATCAATTGCACTGCTCACCTTGGTATCTGCAAACATGCTGAGGGCACACTCAATCTTACTGTCTATATGATTCATGAAGATATTGAAAAGCCCTGTTGCAATATCAACCCTTGAGAAACACCACTTGTCAGCCCACCCGTCTCAATCTGGGCATCAAGCCATTGACCACTACCCTTTGTATGAAACCATGCAGCCAATTCCTTATCCAGTGAACAATGAACCCATCAAATCCATCTCTCTCCAGCTTAGAAAGAAGGATGTCATGGAGGACTGTGTCAAAGGCTTTATCAAAGTCCACATAGATGGCATCTGTTGGTATTCCCTTGTTCACTCATGTAAGACTATTTAGGATAGTTCAGAAATATATCAACCATTAATTAAATAGTGCAACATCAGGAAACTACTTCTAAGGTCAATATTGCTCAGTACTTGTGGAATTAAAGGCTTTTTCTAAAACTTGTCAGGATGTTAATAGTTAGCCTTTCTCCTTCTTGTATTGCATGTAATGTCCAGCTCTTTTGACACCATCATAAACATGAATTTGTTAAAAAAAAAAAAAAAAAAAAAAAAAAAAAAGAACGGTGGGATATTTATTTTTTTTTCTGGATGGAGAGATTTGCTGAAATTAATTCCAAATGAGCTTTTGCTTGCCCAGAGTAGGACCTGGAAAGTCTGCTGTATATTTTAACTTCCAGCTGAGTTTGTCCCAGAAATGAAAATTAATTAAAGTACAAATTAGATTTACTAAAATAAGAATGAAACTTACTTAAGACTTAAAATGAGAATTGATCAAGTCTAGATTGGTCAACAGATATAAAAAGAGGATTGATCTTCCCTGTCTTTCAGACCTGACCCTAGATCAAGTGGTTCAGAAAACTGAGCTCTGAAGCTTTTTCCATTTGATCTTTCCTATATAAAGTGTTCCTCGCAGCCCTCGCTCCTATCTGCTATGGGCTTTTGCTTTTTCTTCATAGTCATTTTCTCATTACATTAATATCCTGAACTCAAAATTTAGAAGAAAAATATCTAAGTAATTCACACCCATAATACCCTTTAGTGCCTACAGCTATTAATTCCAAAAAGGAGTTTGGTGAGCTGGATGGCAGATGGTCTCTGAGCAAAAGAAAGGGCAGCAGCAAAGGAAGTAATACTGTCAAGAGTAAAAGTAAAGTTTAAAAAGCCCTAAACATAGCTGTGGCCTAGGCATTAGTGAAGAGATTCTTCAAGAGGATGGAGTTTGGAAAAATACAAAATCAGAGAAAGAAGTCATGATTATTCCCTAAGGCACATCCATTTTTATTTTTTATGCAACATCTCTTACCAGCAGATTACAATATCTATGTAGTAGGAGTAGGTAAATATTTGAGTAGTAGGTGGCTGGATTAAAAAAAGACAAAATCAGATCAGGAGGAATACAAGAAAAATGCTCTGTTTTAATATAAGTTTTGTGAGGTTTAATTGTCTAAGACAATGGAGCTGTAGAGTTAGAAGGACCAGGAGGAGCAGATGGAAAGTTGTATTCAAGGTGATGGATCTCAACACATTTGGACTTCAGGCCTGTATATCACTGATGGCTAAACTGCTTTGGGTTCATGTCAGGACCTGCCTCCAGGGCTAGGCAGTTTGCTGAAGAGAAACTTTGGGATGTTCTGAGAGATTTCTGAGTATCTTAAATTGCTGGCCGTAACAAGCTAGAAGAGAAAAGAAAATTAAAGTAGACAGCTGCTTTGATCAATGCACTAGGAATGTTACTCACTAGGTTTTGGCTGTAGAGTGCCCTGATTTATATCTGCTTATCCCTGGTATATATTAAACTCAAAATGCCGTTTCCCTGCAGAGTTGTTAATGGGAACTGTGTTCGGACAGCTTTGACTTTGGTACAGGTTTACAATCAAGAATTCAGTTCAGAGTGCTCCTCTATACAGTTATATCTGTGGTTTTGATTTATTAAGGCTGAGAAGGCATTGCATAAATCTGTCAGTTTTGGATTAGGACTGCTGTGGTTCTTGGTCTCTTTGTGAATGAAAAATGTGTACACAGAAATGTGTATTGTTTTGATTTCTAGGGAAGGTGGTACACCTTCTAAATGTTTGGTTTTGCTTTGTTTTATTTTGTTATTTTAAAATTTATTTACACACAAAGAAAATGCAAAAACTAGATGTTGAAATAAGTCAAGTGACTGGGAAAGGAGGAATATGTGTGTAGTACAACAGTTGCTATATAGATGAAGAGTAGTTGTTTTGTGTGCAAAGTGGGCTAGGCTGAGATTCTGAAAATGTTATTTTTTTTTCTCTTTTTACACAAAGTGATTGATATGGTTTCTTTATTTTTTTTATTGGTATCAATGCAAAAGAATTGCAATCCTTTTCTGCTTTAAATCATTCATTGCTTTAGAAAACAAATTTCTATAGTATGCTTTGTTCAAAAAGGAAAGTAGTACATTACCATGTCAGTGCAGGACTAGGAAATGCATAACTTATTTTTCCGAAGAAGCAGCAGTACAGCTGACTGAATAATTTTATTTTGCTTTACATTTATCTATAAACTTAGATCACTTGTCCAGCAGTTTGATTGACTGTCAGAACTTCTCTTTGATATGCATCCAAATGCACTTGTTTATTGTGTGCTTTTGTTACTATCCATAAATCTCTCATGGTTTAGGTACTAGCAGCTGCACTGCTATTTGAATGTAAAACCATGCATCTACTGTAAGAATCCAAAATCTCTTACACTAAAGGAAGAAGTAAAGGCAGAAAGTGCAAAATCATTAGTGTAATTCCAACACCTGGGGACATTTTATAGGCACCTATATGTCTTAAGACATTTAATATATATATATATATATTTATGATCTGTGAAGATTAACTCCTAAATGACTTTGAAACTGCTTGGATTAAAGATATGATGAAAAATTTTGTACATTACTTTAGGGCATGGGAGTTTTTCTTTCTTTTGAGTCCTAAGTAGTATTTCTATTGAGTGCCTTGGTTTGCTTGATGGTGGATAGGATATCTGGTGATAGATAAGGAGGGGAGATAGCATTTTTCAGGTGACGTAGCAACTATTTGTATCTGATTCTCTTTCCATCATCTGGCTGTCATGAGGAGAGACACCATAGCTGGGAGACCTTACAGACATACTAGGGATTATGGAGAAACAGCCAGCCCCATAACCGTAAATAACTTCCCTAGAATCTGCCCTTAAATTTCATGTGTGTGTTTTGTCTGTTCCTAAGTGCAAGTCTTTCAAATGTAACAGATCCCAGAGCTCAACAACTCTTTCTAAAGAATATCATTAGGTATGTGGAGTAATAAGGTTACAGTAGTCTTACTGGAAAGTCATTATAGATACAAAATTGGTACCCAAGTGCTTGGTGTGCAAGTCACTCTATGCAAAGATGTGAAAACTGCTATCACTTGTATTAATTAATAACCATTGTTGTTAGTTTAAAAAAATCAAACTAACATTTTTTTACAGAATCTGAGCCTATAACCTGATTTCTCATTAAAATCCTCCAATTAGTTCAAACCAGCACTATCTTCTATCTGGATCTGTGTAACTCTACTAATCAGTTTCCTACTTCTTAACCGCCCCCCAGCCAATCTTCCTCACTTACATGGCACATAAGACAGATAGTGGGATAAGATCGGGTAGTGGGGGGAAGGTAGTAGGATGGTTGGAAACTCCCCTTGGCGACTCTGATCTCTGGGAGGGCTGTGGTGTTTCTGTATTACCTTGTCGCTGTATATATCTGTAAATATCTGTGATATAATGTAAATATCTGCTTGTATATCGTGCAAAGCTGTAATATATTTTAAAGAGCGTGAGGTAGGGTGGAGGGTGGGTAACCCTTGAACCACCACATTATTCCTTGAGTTGGTAGAAGTTATCACAGAATATCATATATGCATTAGTAAGCATGTATATCACAGGATATACATGTTTTCCCTTAGATTTATAAATAATAATAGTATTATTATTTTTAAGTATTATTATTTTAAAAATTTATTTATTAATTAAAATAAGCAAAAAACTTGGAAGGTGACTCTTGCTCACTAGAACTGTAAGATCTGGCTGCGTTTTATATAAAAATTTGTTATTTTAGCTCTTGACTCAATGTTCTTCTGCCTGCAGTAATATCCTGTGAAGATTCAGGAGCTTTATCTGTAAATAAAATGTGATATTTTTCTGCCTTATAACATTGCTTTTGTATTTTTTTTTTTCAAGAGGTACAAAAGGAATGGAATCACTATGTTTCTCCTGTCTGCACATTCTGCCTTCATGATACTTCTTTGCTATAAAACCTGTTATCATACAAGGGAATAGGAGCAGCATCTTTTGGCAACATTTTCAGAGAGCAGGCAGTCTGTAAAAGACATTTGTTATCTTACATGTCAAAGTAACTCTTACAGGCTTTTATAGCTTGTGCATACATGAAAAATTGTAAGACTGAGAAATCAGCCTGATGAGTACATTGGAGAGTATGAGGCTTTTTGGTATATAAATGTAATTGCCATTGATGCTGCAAAGCACTTAGATATGCAGAGTCCTGTAACTTAGAAGCTTATTAGCTTCTGCTAATTGCCATTGACAGTAGATTTAAATTACTATGCCAGCTTTCTAAGCGTATTATATGAGTTTTAATATAGCATTTTCTGATTTGACTGATAAATTTTGTGCTGCAACAGTATTTTATGGAGCTTTAATTTCCTCATGAGAAATGTATTTGGCATGGTGCTGTTCAACTTTACAAGATCATTTCTGGAGTGCTCTACATGCTACGCTTATCCTGTGGTTGAATGAGGAAATACCCAAGCAGATTGAAAATGAATTGGGTCAGGTTGTGGAAGCAGTTTAGCTAAAGCAGCACAGAGCTCAGCAAAAGCCAATTAATCTGTGTACTTGCATAAATACAGCTCTGTCTGCCGCTTTTGCTAAAGAAGAAAAGCAATTTTTTTCCATCTTCAACCCTGTAACTCAAATGGGCTCCTTTTTCATCATAGTTTGTGTGTATTAATCACAGCCCAGTTTTCTTCCCTCATTCCATTATTCTGATCTGGTTTAAGTCAATGACAAATCTAAAAACAAAAGCACAAAGTTCAAGGCAAAAAAATTATCTTTTGAATTGTGAGGATATCTTCAGAAGTAAAAAAGAAGAAATCTCTAGCATAACGAATCTGAAGAACTTACATCACTATAAAATCACTTCAGGGAAGAACTGGGTTACTGTGTTTTGTAAACTTTCTGTTACTGTGATAAACCTCCCTAATGAGATTTTTCTTT
>VWZI01012391.1:59753-79951 GCA_013396835.1 Psilopogon haemacephalus | reverse complement strand
TTTTTTTTTTTTTTTTTTTTTTTTTTTTTTTTTTCATTATTGGCTAATTAAGGAAAGTGTTCTGTTCTCTTATTGCCTTTACTCTCACAAAGATCTTTTTAGTATGTGTTCAACATGCCCTTTAAAAATAGATTTACTTGTTTTTCTAGTCTTCTATGCAAATTCCATACTGCATTATTTGATAAAATAGGGGCTTCATGTCTGTTGCATATAGTTGTTGCACATTGTTTTTTACCTAAAAGCTTATCCAGAACTGAAGATTCAGTGAAATTAGCATGAATGTTGGTAACTTGTTGGTAATACCTAGATATATTTGATGCAGCTATGGTTACAACAGAACAAGCAAATGTATTGCCTGTGCAGGATACATCAAACACAAGGAAGCTGTTCATGGCTCCAGCACTAAAGCTGCCAGAGAAGTATCTTTCTCACCATATTTTTTTTCTAGGCTCATATTTGTGTTTTTCTGCCTTTCGCATACCTCTGTTGGTACTGTCTTACTGCTTCAGTCTCACATAACTTGCCACAATTTTGCCAGTGCTGTTGCTTTCCTCTTGGAAAACTAGAGGTCTTTGGTTCTGTTTTATAGATTTCACTCTCCTCTTTAGTGTGGAACAACCAAAATACTTTCTTAACCCATAACTCTGCTTTTTGGTTTTTTTGGGGGGGGGTTGTATTGTTTGTTTCTTTGTGGGTTTTTTGGTTTTGTTTTGTTGTGGGGTTGGTTTTTTTTTTTTTTCATAGAATCATAGAATGGTTTAGGTTGGAAGAGACCTTAAAGATCATCCAGTTGTAACCCCCCACCATAGGCAGGGACACCTCCCACTAGATCAGGCCNCTTTTTAAATTGGCCATTAAAAAAAAAAAAAAAAAAAAACAACAAAAAACCCAACTATTAACATCATCAAATCTTAGTTGTGCTCAGGTGAGCAAAATATATCCAGTTTCTAAAACTGTGTCATTGCTGATAGATTTCCCTAATCCACTTTGCACAGCTGTAGCAAATTAGCTTGGTTTCTTTTCCTGAACACATACTTTATGCTTGCATGTGCTCTTGAAAAATCACCTAAAGCTCTGTGGAAGCTGCCATTGTAATAGTTGTTAACAGTTGTATAAAATTTTGTTGTCATGCTTTCTGTTGCAATTAAACTCATAATGTTTTTGTATGGAGTATACAAATCTATATAGTAGATTGGAGAGAATGAGTGCTTGACTTCTGTTAAAAAGTAGATTATGTTTCTTCATGGCATAACTTGAGAAAAAAACATAAACATCCAGCCTTTTTTTTTTTCATAAAAATGTACTGAAATACACAATTTAACAGTGAACTGTGTTCCAAAAATACTGCAAAGATTTTTCCCTTTCTGTCACAATCACAGAAGCATTTTTCAGTTACACTAAACACTACCTTAGAGTCAAGGACCAGTGTGTACTAATAGCACGAAGGTAATCTGCTTGTACTAGCACATTATGCTTCTCACTGCTGAGTGCCTTCTGGTTCTTCTTTCTTAGCATTCAAAGACTGGGACAACATCTGACGAGACAAGGCACAAGCTGTGGTGTCCGTTTTTACTTTTAGCGTGTTTTGCTGTTCCACTTTGATTATACAAATCAAAGTGGCAGAGCAGAGCATCCTGACACTGAAACTTCTGCAGACATTAAAATACTACTGCCACATTTCTCTCACTAGCAAATGTGAAAAAGTGGAAAGTCACATTCCTCTGCATATGTGGGGGGTGTTTGTTTGTTTGGGTTTTTGGGTGTTTTGGTTTTTTTTCATATGCAGCCAGTAGAAAGTGGAGAGGAAGATGCAATGAGAGAGAAGAGAGCCTGAACAGTCCAATCCTCAATCCCAGTTTTCCTGTATGAATTCATTACAAAATATTGGAACAATTTGAAATTAAAATTACTTCAATCTGGAGTAATTTTGTTTGCTGTCGGCTGATTTAAGCACCGTGCATGCTGGCACCTCTAACTTTTATCACTCTGGTTTTATAATCTTTGAGAAGTAGACCAGACTAGAAAGCTGAGTGGCCTGTGAAAAATGTCATCGTTATATCTGCTTAGTTCATGACAGATGAAAGCTTCAAATCAAATGCATTCATTTTGTAAGAGAAATTTGTAACAAAGAGGACAAAAATAAATAGATTGGAGTTTGAGTTCTTTGAAACTAGTGTATCATTCACATAACATACGGGGTACAGGGGAACTGTGCTGTGGTCCCCTCTTTCAGAACTCCTTTGGTAACAGCTTCAGCTGATGCTTCATCCCTCAGTGATGGTACATTTAAAGCCTTTAAATATCCATTGAAATAGATGAAATGTCCTAACTTTATGATACATCTTGCACACTAATTAATTTGTTTTTAAACACTGTTTTTGAAAAAAAAAACAAAAAACAAACCAAAACATAAGAGAACTGTTGTGCTGCTCTCTTCTCACATTTTTATAATTAATTTTCCCATGTTATGGTAGAAGTGTCATTTAATAATATCCAGTTAGGCATGATGCATTTTTGGTGAATTAATTTCATAGAAACAAAATACCTCTGCTTTCCCTCATCCCAGTTCTATTGTTATCCAAAGGGGAGAACTGGAAAGAATGGTCTTTACTTCGCTCAAGAGAGACACATTTATCTGAAAAATTGCACTTTCTTAAGAAAATGTTTATAAACACTATGAGTATTTGGTTGTGGTTTACTTGGTTATTTTGCCCTGGAGTGTATTTAATTTTATTAAAGTCAACCTAATGGACTGTAAGAAAATGAAAATGTGCAATTGCAGAGCAGCTACTGAGACTCCATCACAGTGACACTGACTGCAAGCCAGGCAGACAATGACTGTGGGCTTCCTACTACCCCTCCCTGGGTTATTGTTTTACATAATTTGCATATCTGTCTGTTTTACTTTGGTCACATATATAGTGCTTAATATATGACTTTACCACTGACTGAGATTACCTTCTGGGAGTAATATTCATGATGCAGCCCTCTGCTTCTACTAGTTCTTTAACAACCATTTCTTCTCCAGGCATGGTGGCAGTTGTAGACAAGTATTTAACAACTCATATGTAATTATTCTGCATGTATTTAAACTTGCTTAAACAGCTTACTGAACACAGAAGCAAAGTCAACAAAACATAAAAATTACTACTATAACTTTTCTAAAAAATTGAAACAGCATTAGTGAAAATTATAAAGGAAAAAACTATTTCTGCTGTGAAGGTCTTGTTCAGCATCTACATGAAAGACAGAAGAAAGCACAGCATATGACTGCCTTTTTGCATGTCTATATATACACATAAGCAGTAATTATCACAACATGATGTTGTAGAAGTTGCTTTTAGAAATGAATTTTTAAGATTTCTGTCATGGATTTTGTGTTCTGTTCCAAACACAAAAGATTTTTGTTCTGGAAATTGTTACTTGGTTATGGAAAATAGTTAGATCATCACAGAATGCATCAGATTGGAGGGTCATCATATCTGAAAAGTCATCTTGAACTGTTTTGATTTATATTGAAGCTGTCACATTAATATGATGGGAACACATTTTCTACATTAAAAATGTTTTCTCCGTTTAGTAATTATAGATAAATTTCTGCCTAATCAGATTTTCTTTGCTAGACAGAAGGTATATAAAGAAAACTGCAAATTCATTATGATAGTTTTTTCACAGCTGGACAGGTAGTGAAGCAAGCAGTCATAACAGCCAGCACAGTGCTAGTCAAAGCTTTTTATATTTTTTTGTTATTGCTCAGTTGTTTTGGTTTGGTTTTTTGGGGGGTTGTTTGTTTTGTTGTTGTTTGTTTGTTTTGTTTTATTTCTGTTGATTCTGGCAGCATCAATAGGTACATACTGTGGTTTTAAATTCTTATAGGAATGTAGGAAGTGATGGTAGGAGCAGTGATCAACCTTTTAAAAAGTGTTTGTACTATTGTTTGAGTTAATATATTGCTGATCCAGTGCAGTAATTGATAGATGTTCCAATGCCTGTCTGGAAATTGCAGCAGTATAGACTGATGGCCTGGGAGATGTGCCAGAAAGACATTGATGGGTCTGTAAATAAGTGGATAAATAAAAAGGAAAGATAAGAGTGATTGAAGCTGAAAAATATGTTGGTGCAAAAATGGGTTTTAAATTGGTGCAGTATGAATTTAGACTGAAAATCAAAATAAAATTCTTATACATTAGAAAAATAAGGTTTTGCATCTCAAACCCCAAGATACATTTAAGACCTCAGCTGGTCAGTTGTATGATCGTACAAGTGACTCAGAATCTCTTTTTCCTGCCATGGTTTTCATGTCCATAGACATTTTCTACATGTGACTGTGCAGACTCCCACTTGGTGTCTTACCTAGCTTTCTGCCAATGCAATTATTTGGCAAAAGCAGGAGTATTCATTTCAGCAAAATGGATATTTCATAGCAAGTTTAGGTGTCTTGCAGCTAATCTTGCCTACCTACAATGAACAACAACAGCTGTACTATGAGGACAGGCTGAGTTAGTTCTGACCCTCAAGTTAAAATATATTAGAAATCACAATAGAAATGTGTCTCTGTCTCATTTCCCTTCACTGTATTAAGCTTTGTGAACGTTTTACAGTATGTTTTACACTTTTATAGCTATTTGCTCTGTAATAATGTCACTGAAAAAAAAAAAAAAGGAATTTTTCATGTGGGCTCCTGCATACTAACTAGTCTTGTCAGTTGAGAGGTACCTCTGTTTATAGCAGGTTCCTTTAGCAAATAAAATGCAAGTTCATTCAATAACCTACCGTGCTGCAGCCAATGAAATTGTATTTGCAAATGAATTAATTACTGATACAGTTCCATTTAGCAGGCAAATTAAAAAGATGCACAGGTAGAAGGATTGCTTACTTTCTTCCTGAAATGTTGACTATGTTATGTAGTTATCTTCTAATTTGAAAGTATTTTCTTCTTGTTGGGTTGTATACACCTTTGTTTTAAGGACTCGCTTATAAGATAAGATTTTTTAGTATTGTATCTTGTATTTATGCTAGAAATTCATTACAATATTTGCTACATATTTTGTTGGAATTGACATGTGAGAGGCAGTAGTTCTTACTCCATAAATATATACACATCTAATTACTTAGATGAAAATGTCTCAAAGGCAAAACCCCATATTATCTGGATACTGTATTAGCAGAAGCTATAGTTGTGTTCACTCATTTTCTTCTTGTACAGGCCTTGGATCAAGATTCATTTAGATGTCATATAAAGGTGATTTCACCAATGATGAGAGAATAAACAGACATTTTCTAAGTTTGCTTTATTTACTTTTTAGAGTTATAAATGCTTTGGACAGTACAGGAATAGATGATAATATCAGTCCTACCTAGGTATTTGCCTGTCTTCTCTAGCATGTATATGACAGTGTTAACCCTGCACTCGAATCACAGTTGTCCTAGGTCAGTATTTCCAGTACCATACCTGCCCACAAGCATCTTACCTGCTGTGCTGGATGATTTGTTTTGCAAAGCTTGTGAGTTGGTCAAGCTGTGAAGGTGCAGAGTTGGAACTAAACATGGAAAAGGCAGCCTCTCCCTTTCCACACTGATAATGCCTGAAAGTTGAATAGTCCACAGAGAAATAAAAAGTTCTGATTTGAGCAAACAGCTTTGCTCTGAGCAAAGTCCTACTGCTTTAAACAAAAAACAGAAACAAGCCAAAATACCTCAAAACCAAACAAGAACCAAAACAAACAATTCTAAGCAGGTTATAACATTATTTCTGTTTTCTAGATCATCCTACAGAACTAATTTACTTACTGAAATACCTAGGTGTCCTGGTAGGACATAAATTCTGCCCAGGGTTAGTTCAATTCCTGTTCTTCCCTCCCCCTGTTGTAAGGTCCGGGGATAGCAGGTGAACAGACAGCGTGGCTTTGAACCAGGAAGTCCCAGGCCACATGGACAAGTCACATGAACAAGTCAGGTGACCTGTGCTGTCCCTCAAGGTGTTAGGGTCCACCCCTGGGTGCAGGACTTTTGAATCGATTGGCCAAACAATGGATGCTAATTGCCTATTGGCCAGTTCTCCCCTTCAAAATGGGGTATTTAAGGGAAAGCAATCAGCCATTGCTCTCTCTCTCTCTCTCTCGCCTCCTCTCTGAGGAACAGACGTCTTTGCACCTCATTCAGCAGTGGCCACGTGTTTGCAGCGTGTGTTGCAGCATTACAGCATTTTGCAGCAGCGGCAAAGGCAAAACCCCTTCTTTTCTCCTTTCCTCGGGACAAGCTCTTTATCTATTGCGTTTTTCGTGAGTATTTTCAGGCGTGGTTAGGATTGCTCTCTGTTATTAGGCTCCCTGTTTCTTAAGTTCTGATTGTTTAAACTGTTTAATTCGGTGTTTTAAGCGATTTCGTGTAGTTTCTTGCCGACCGAACATCCAAACGAACCCCGGGGAAATATTCCCGGAAACCCTGCGATTATTAACGGTAATAAAAATTAATAATTGCAACACACAGAGTAATCAAGAGTAAGTGCAAATAATTATTTTGCTACATTTTATGTTATTTAAAATGGGACAATGTAAGGGTCTTCTGTGTACAGCAAATAATGGTTACTGTTGTCAAAGTTGGATGCCTAAAGAAATGTAGTTTGCCAAATCCAAGCAGATAAAAACCAACATCGTCCTAAAAACGTCTGAGAAACACTCATCTTTAGGTCTCCCAAGTTCTTTTGTGAAAAACTCAGACCAGTTATCTATGCAGTTAAGTATGGATATAAATAAATAAGTATGAAAACTTTGTCATTAGACATGTATAATTCACAATCATTAAAACTTTCTCTCAATATTGTAAAAATCTTGATGTAAACACCTCTACTCTGCTGCTACCAATGTTGGATTTTTTTGACTGCAGTAAAACGAAATTACTTGGTTCATTAGGGAATAAAGCTTTTTTTTTTTTTCTTTTCCATAAAATGATGTACATTCCTTGTCCTGAAATTGAAGAAAGTAATTAAGTTTTAAGAAATTGACAAAAACTTACAAAATTTTTTCTGCCTTTAGAGAGCAGTAAACACAATTGCATCTGAAATGTTTTCCTGTAGTAGACAAGTGAAGGACAATTTAATGATCTGTGGAAGGAATAAAGTAACATTTAGCATGAAAAATGTTTATTAGATGTCATATGTTTATAAGTTGAGGGAGCTATTAGCAATTTCTTGAATGTTTCTGTGAGGCTGTTTATATTTTGCATACCCATGTTATCAAATACCCATCTGGTAATTTCTAAAACGCTTGTAGACTTATTCTTCTTTAATAGACAATGCTTATTTGTCTATTAAAGTGGAATTCTATTTTTTGTGGAATTCTTTTTCCCACAGAGCAGTCAAGCAAAATCTTTCATTTCTATGATGAGATAATCTAATTAATACATGGTTCTAAAAACTCTTTAGATCGTGTATTTTGAAAGTATTGAATATTCATGTAGGGTATGGTTTGTACTTTTTTCTAGGTTTTGACCAGAAATGTGCCTCTTCCATCTAGCTTTATGAGACCTAGTCACAACATAGCTGGGAAAGGACTAGTTTCTCCAGTGTAAATAAAGGTTGGCATTTACGTAGAACTCTGCATGAATAACTGTGCCAATTCCTACTGAAATTCAGTGAAAGTGCCTAGTTTTTTAAAATGTAAGCTCAGCTTCAAATCCAGTCACCAACATTCATACAAGTAAAGGTGAGCTCCGCTGCAGAGGGAACATAATGCCACTATGCAAACCTGGAATAACATGAGAGGTGGGCCTGGGATTTTATTCAGTGCAAGTTCTCAGCTCTGAAGGAACTGTTGTGTTAGTGACACAGAGAATAGAGGAATGTATTACTCCATAGCCTAATTCTGCTGACAGTTCTTCGCTTGTGACAGTGCTGTAATCACCAACTATGCAATTGTGACTGTGGGATAAGTGTAGTCATTGTCAAAGTTGCTGTAGAAGTCTGGAAGAAAAAGTTCAGGACTGTAAAAGTAGGTCAAATAGCTATGTCAGTGCTTAGTCTTTATGTAATCCTTAGCACAGTCAGAGGTTCTGCTATATGAGGCTGGACTTCTTGATAGCAATATGGAAGATGTGTAATGTATGGAACTTTTTTTTTTTTTTTAATGAAAAAAAGAACTTTACAGGAGATGATGATAGGCTTCAGTAATGAATAGGAACAAATAGTGAAAATTACATTTTTACAATTGCAATGGTAACACAGGGTTTTACTGCTCTGCTGGAACTGCAGAATATAGGAGAATTCTTGATTTTTCCAAGGAATATCTGTTAGAATCATTGGTTATAGCAGTTTATGCTCGTATCAGTAATCAAGTAATCAGACTATAATGTGCAATATTTACTGCTGTCTCATTGCAGGGGTGGAAGCTGATTTCAGAGTGCTCACATTGTTTTATAATTTTCAACATGTATTTAGAGAAAACCACATAAATAACCTTGTCACCTAATAACCTTGTCATCTTGAGCTATGAGGCTCTATACTGGGATTAATTTTCATTTCACATAGTTAATAATTTTCATGGAAACAAAATTACATTTTTAGCAAATAAAATAAGAAAGCATCTTCAATCCATCTGAGCAAAGACAAAGTATTCTGAGTAGACTTCAGTGCTTGTATGCTAATATTCTGAGATTAATTGAAGACCTTATATGTGTTAAGCATCTCTCTTGGTTTATGAATATTAAGTAAACCAGCAAAAAATATATCTGCATATAGCAGCAGCATCTAACAATTACCTGCTCTCCTCTCTCATTAATGAAAACAATGGGCTATTGAGAAAAAAATAAAGCATTGCTGCATTTGGCTGAACATTACCTACTTTATGTTAGATCTGGTAAAATTCTTAAAGACAACATTTATTTAGTAAATTAAATGGCTATTCACTGATTTGCAATTAAACATGTTTATTAGCTTTGCTGAAATTATAGCCATTATAACACAAAGTAACCTAGGGTTAAAATCTGTATTGTTTACAATATTGGGGATATCAGTAAAGATTGCTTATTTTGTTTGATGAAACTATTTTTTTTCCTTGAATATCCATCATAGTGCCTCAAAGTCTGTTAGTTGTAGAGATAATTTAAGGTCTTAAAAGTTGCAGAGAAGAGGCAAGCTTAATCTTATGAGCTTGCATGCTGCAGATGATGTAAGCAGTTTAAATCTCCAACTTGTTTTCAACCTGTGAAGGTCGGAGCAGTGCTATTACTTGTTTTCAGAAGTCAGAAACAATATTTCAGTTTTGGTGGTATGAACCACAACCACAAGCTTTGGTCAGTCAAAGGGAAATCAATAGTGTATTCCATTTGTCAGCACTATATATTATTTATGCAATAACAGGCTTTGCTGGGTGTTTTTCAAGTGTTCATTTATTATGGAATTGATAGTGGGCAGGGAGATTCTGTCCTGAGGCTATACTATAGCCTCTTCATAGCCATACAAATATTTACAGCAACAATAGATTTTTTTTTCTCCTTTAAAATACAAAAGAACAACAACAAAACAATAAAGCAATTAGCCTCTAGAGGTTGTCTCAAATATTTATTTTAATATTTATTTTCTAGATGTTGTCTTCAATATTTGTTTGAATTCAGTTTAAAATAAATTTAAACCTGTCAACACAAAGTGAGAATGTAAATAATTTCTCATTGTTTATACGGCAAAAATATTAGACTGTGCAATTTTCATTGAATTATGGCCTTAGGGTTTTTTGTTTTTTTTAAATCTTGCTATCATTTCTGCAATCATGATTTATAATTTCAAGTATTTTGTAGTGGATGTGCTTATGCATGATTTTCATCACTGTGTCTTGATATACATGGAGCAAATTATTGGTATTTTCTATGTGCTTATTATTTTAGCAGCTAATGTGTAGTGAATGGCCTATTACTAGGGAAGTTTTATATCTAGAAACTTTTTAGTAGTCCTCTTTTCTAGAGACAATAAAGGGAGGCATCAGGTATTTGTCTGTTCAAAACCACTCTCAGAATTTACTTCGGGCCCTTTTTATGTGCCACAGAGGGAAATCAGAATCAGTCAGTGTTGGAAGGGACCACAAGGCTCATCCAGTTCCAACCCCCCTGCCTTGGGCATGGACACCTCACACTAGATCAGGCTGGCCACAGCCTCATCCAGCCTGGCCTTAAACACCTCCAGGGATGTGGCCCCAACCACCTCCCTGGTCAACCCATTCCAGGCTCTCACCACTCTCATGCTCAACAACTTCCTCCTCATGTCCACTCTGAATCTCCCCACCTCCAGCTTTGCTCCATTCTCTCCCTAGTCCTGTCACTACGTGGTAGCCTAAAAAGTCCCTCCCCAGTTTTTTGTAGGCATCCTTCAGATACTGGAAGGCCACAATAAGGTCACCTGGGAGCCTTCACTTCTCCAGACTGAGCAGCCCCAACTCTTTCAGTCTCTCCTCATAGGAGAGGTGCTCCAGCCCTCTGATCATCCTTGTGGCCCTTCTCTGGACACGCTCCAGCATGTCTACATCCCTCTTGTAATAGGGGCTCCAGAACTGGATGCAGTACTCCAGGTGGGATCTCACCAGAGCAGAGTAGAGGGGGAGAATCACCTCCCTTGACCTGCTGGCCACACTTTTGATGCAGCCCAGGCTCTGGTTGGCTTTCTGGGCTGCAAGTGCACACTGCTGGCTCATGTTGAGCTTCTCATCCACCAGCACCCCCAAGTCTCTCTCCACAGGGCTGCTCTTCAGCCAGTCCCTGCCCAGCCTGTATTTGTGCCTGGGATTGCCTCGACCCAGATGCAGGACCTTGCACTTGGCCATGTTGAACCTCATGAGCTTGGCTTGTGCCCACTTCTTCAGCCTGTCCAGGTCCCTCCAGATGGCATCCCTGCCTGTCTGCTGTACCACAGAGCTTGGTGTCATCAGTAAACTTGCTGAGGGTGCACTCAATGCCTCTGTCCATGACACCCACAAAGATGTTGAACAAGACTGGTCCCAGGACTGATCCTTGAGGGACTCTGCTTGTCACACAGGCCTCCACTTGGACCTGGACCCTTTGACAGCCACTCTTTGAGTGCAGCCATCAAGCCAGTTCTTCTTCCATCTGGTGGTCCACCCGTCACATCTTGGAGACCAGGATGTGTTGCAGGACAGTGTCAAAGGCTTTGCTCAGGTCCAGATAAATGACATCAGTTGCTTGCCCCTCATCTATTAATGTTGTCACCTGTTCAAAGAAGGCCACCAAGTTTGTCAGGCAGGATCTGCCCTTGGTGAAGCCATGTTGATTGGATCCAATCACCTCTTCACTATTCTCCTGTCTCAGTAGTGCCTCCAGGAGGATCTGCTCCATGATCTTAATGGGAACAGAGGTGAGACTGACTGGCCTGTAGCTCCCTGGCTTCTCCTTCCTACCTTTTTTGAAAATGTGGGTTATGTTTCCCTTTTCCAGTCAATGGGGACTTCACCAGACTGCCAGGACTGTCTTATCATTCAGTGAAGATGTTTGGAAATATCAGTAGTTAAACTATCTTGATTTTACATCTCTGTTGCACCTGAACTGCCCATCTGACTCAAAAAATGTGGTGTATCCTAATCTACCTGCCTTTTGAATGGAAAGATTTTTCTTCATTTCTGACCAAATTTGATTGGTCCAATATTTAGCATTTGTACCTCTTCCTTCCAACCAGATAATCTGCTCAGAGTACTTGAGCTGTTCCAAGGTAGCTTATAGAATTCTATCCTTTTGCATTTTGTGTTCAAGACAGTAATCTACTAAGGTTAATTTAACAAATGTTATTTTGCAGATGAAAATGCTTTTCTGTTGCACTAATTTCCAAAAATTGTCTCCTTCATGTCTTTTTCAACCTATCTCTAGAACAAATTGAATAATCTGTGGTCTACAATAAGTATTTTCATGGCCAAAGTTTTTCTTCTCTGAATCAGTGAAATTTACATGTTGGTTTGTATTTCTGTTCATAGTGTAGCTTAGAATGTAGCAAGGAGAATGAAACTTATCTTTAACTGGGGAAAAATCTCAATATGACTAAGAAAAAAGCCCCAACAAATCACAATCAAGACATGAAGCTGCATGTCCTTTGTGAAACACTAACAAATTAATCCATTACAGAGTGTGTATTTATCTTCTCCTGTGCTTGTTATCAAGTACTCCCAGGTGTGTATATATTCATAAAGTATAAATTAAAATGGCTTTAATACTAGCAACAAATTCACATAGTGTGAGGACCATAAGGCAGGGTATTTTCCCCACATCAACAACAAAATACAGAAATATTCATAAAATAAAATATAAAAGTGAATAATCTTCCTGTCTGAGCCATATATTAGTTCCTAAGAACATAACAATACCAGAAAGAAAGAAGAAATCACAATAACAAAAATAAAATGCAGTTGCATTATTTGCTTAATGACCCCATCTTGTAGAGCAGCGCCCACGCTTCAGCACGTTAATAGCTCTCATACACATTTTTGTTGAACTGAGTCCTTAAAGTAACTGCGCTGCTTGATGGTGAATTACTTTGTATTGTGCTTGCTGTGTCTAAGGAACTATTCTGCAGGCAATTTATAATTTATATATTATGAATGCATAGCAATATAACGTCTTTTGTTATACTGTGGCATGTCAGGGGTCAATAGCTTACATTTTTGTCTTAGGTCACTATCACAGGTTGCTTTCCTGCCATTGCCCTTGCTAAGCAGTTCCCTGTCCTATGCCTGTCTCTCACATGGACATGTTAGGATTGTTTCTTGCAGCTGTTAAGAGAAGAAAAGCCTATCTCTGAAACTGGAGCTTGCAAAATGTTTTGGTTTCAGAACAGCAGCACAAGTGAGAGTAACTGCTGTACTGATGCTTGGTCATTAACGGACAGCATAATTATGGTCGTAAACTTTTCAGTCTATTTCTCCTTTCAGAGCTACCAGCATGCACTGAATGTAGGAAAAAAAAAAAAAAAAGAAAAAAAAAAAAGCAGGCCACAGAGCCCTGGGGACTTGTTGTTCCAGCAGAGAGGTTTCTGACCACTTTTACCTGTATGAGAGTCCAGTTACAGTGCTGGAAATGGCAAGCTGGAGTATTGCCCTCACGGTTTGAACATGTCTCCCAGGAAGGCCATAGATACCCTTGGTTCTCACTTGCATATTGGCCACTTAAAGATGAACTATGAGATTTTTTTCAGTCTTTTAAAGGAAAGGTGTATTTTCTATGCACTTTTTAAGAAAGTGGCTTTTAACCATGTTGCTGAATGCACATCAGCTTAAAGACACTTCTTATCTACATAAATTTAATAACTGTTTTATTTAAATTTAAATCTGCTTGGCATTAACTCATCTGTCTGCTAGGGACATATGTTCTAATTTGTCATATGAAAAAAAGAGTCCTGAAATGTTTTGAACTCCATGAGGTAAATTCAGTCAACACTCTAAAAACATTAACATTTTGGCTTAATTTCTAAATGTCTTGAAATTATTCCATCTTAATGCTTAAGATGAGTAAGAAAGGAACATGGCTACTGTTTCCCAAAGTCAGATTTTGTGTTACACAACAGGTAGCAGTTATGAAATCAAGTGCAATACAGTACTGTAGTGAAAGCTGCAAAAGTCAGTAAAAGCCTTCCTTTCATCTCTTTTTGCGTTTGATTACTGTCACAGAAAATGAAAACTGAGCCTTGTGTAACGAACAATAGCAGTTAGCATGTCGAGATTCAGGAGGAAGAGAAAATTAAGTTCTTGTAGGTAGCTGGCTTGAGGCACTTCAGCCAAGTATAAATATAATGAGTAAAGACATTTGTGTCCTCCCCAAATACATTTCCCATCTGTGACAGCTCTGTGCCCTAAATTCATGTTTTAGCATTATCCTTCAAAGGGCAAGGTTCTGCTTTTCTTTTCAACCAGTACCCTACGTCATGTTCTCTAGCTCTGCCGTATAAATATTGAATGCTACCAATTATGATAAAGGTGATATTTACTATTTACTAACATTTCAATCTCTTTTTTCTTTTTCTTGTTTGTTTGGTCTTGTTGTTGTTTTTTGTTTGTTTGTTTTACATGCTTTCTTGGATATATAGCAGACCATTTAGGAATTGAATTCATGGGTAAGTTTTCGTTTCTCTTACTTTCACTTGCTAACATTTACCTTGGAGCCTTATCCCAAAGCACATGAAAGTTAATGAAAGACTCCCATGACCTCCATCAGTAGATTTTGAATTGGACTCTTTATATTTACTCATTACATTTGAAATTATATTAGGAATTAATTTTTCCCTAGTCCACTTCTAGGAGTCTTAAAAACTGCATAATGATGGTTTGGCATTTTAATAGTGTTTAATGAAGCATAATAGAAAGATTATATGGCCATATAATGACATTTGAGGAATAATAATTTATATGGGCTTTTAGGAAAGAGTTAATGCCATCATATAAAGGAATTTTTTCTTTTCTTTTTATAAAGGAAAGTACATTTTAAATAAGAATTTTATTTTTTAATTCTTTTTCAGAACTTGTGGTTGGTTACAATGTAAAATTTTACTAGATTCTATATGAACCATTTCATTAGCACTTAACAGACAAGTCAAAGGAACTCTTTTAAGAAAAGGGACAAATATCTGTAATTCTGTGAAATAAATTAACTTCAGGCTAGGAGAAACCTAAAGCAGGAGTAAATAATTGTTTCATGTAATTTTAGAAAGGTGAAGATGATGTTCTATTGTTTCATTTGCTGCCATGTAATGTATTCATAGCCTGATGCAATTATAGGCTTAGCCACTTCACCTCTTAGCTGGTGATCTGGGGAGAGCCAAGGTTTGTCTCTAACAGAGTTAGTAGACTGGTGCATTCTTTCTGTAAAAACAGCTTACAAAAACCATTAAACATGACTAAAAATGTTATAATAAAAAGCTTGCAAATTCACATCAAAGTAATAAAAAACCCCCAATCACTTGTAATATGTCCTTTCCCTATGTTGTTTTACTTAATTTGTTTTTTAGTTTAAAAAAAATAAATTTGGTAAGTATTACCTGTGTTGCACGCTGCATTAGCAAGAGAATAGCAAACAGGTTGAGGGATTTTTTCGTACTGCTTTTGGACTTGTGTGGCATACCTAGAGAATGGTCTCTTCTGTAGAGAAGAGTTCTTGCTGGCAAACTATTCTATGATCTCCAGGAAGTGTAGTGTTTTAATGAAATTTAAAAGTACCAGTGGAATCTATACAAGTGTTTTCAGAGGCTTAGTGGAAAAGTGCAACTGGGAAATGGTTACATGGAATGCTCTGCATTTATCTCATATTTACTATTTAACTTTACTTATAAGCAGCAGTTTAAAGATATACAAATAGAAGGACAAGCATGTAAATAAAAGGAGCAGGATAAGGTTCTTACAGTGATCCATTCTATAAGAAACAGGAAAGTGCTACCCAGGAGGCAAAGATTAATTATTTTAACTTTATTTTGAACATTTTAGGGTGTTGTTGTTGTTGTTTTAAGGCATCTCTTTAAGACTTAAAATAAAGCCAACCACTGAACTATTGGCTCAGAGTAATCTCATATTAGCAGCTTTCTGAGTTTCTTACTTAATATTGAACCAGACCTGGATAGTACAGAAAGTAATGAAGTCTTGATACTGAAAATATTACATCAGCAATCTTGCATGAGAATTGAGCTATGTTTCAGAATCATATACAGAAGTAAAATGCTTGTGCTTCTTAAACCCTCCAATCCTTTTGAAGAATTATTTCGGAAGTGTAAGCACATGAACTCATTACCATACACATAGTAAAGTTCAAATCTGTGCTTTGTATATAGAGACCAGGTGACAGTGTACTCATCAAATTAGTGCCACTCATACAAAACCTGTCCCATGAGTTTGGTTCTATACTGTAGAAGGTAAATGCAATTAGTGGGAAGAGTATTTTGCAATTACAAATAATAAAAGGGAACATTCTTTCTAATGCTTTTGTTGCATGTGGGCTCAGTTGCCTTTGAAATTACACTTCCATCACCATATTCCAGAAACTTTGCATGAAAACCTTGTAAACCTGGATTCCCATGGAAGGTTGCATCCTTTCCACAGTAGGTAACAGGTAATGGTAATCTTTCTGTAGAGGTGCCCCAGGGGACGGATATATGCATAGTAACAACACGTCTAGTTTATTTGCTAAGGAAAGTTCTTCAAGCATAATCTTTTTTGGTACTCTAAAGAATCATTGGAGTGTATTTGCCTACCCAGTCCTTTTACTGACCTGTTAGGGACCTGTTTTCCATGAATTTGTGTACCCTTTTTCGAAACAGGGTGCTGTCTTCCCGTGCACACTCTTATTGCAGCTAGTTCCAGAGCTCAGTAGTTAGAGGCTGTGTTCATTGTTTTTCCACTACCTGTTACAATCCATTTCCTACCAGATCTGTGGCTCTCACTTGTGGGACTTGCTGAACAAGTTAGGCATTCAATTTACCTGCCACGCTGATTTGTCATGTAAATCATTCTAATGTTCTCACATCCCCTTGCCCTTTCGTGTATCATAGGCTTTATGTTCAATATTGTGTTCTCAAAAATTAATACCTGATACTTTATAATGTTGCTTGCTTTGGCTTGCAGAATTTGTTTCTATGCATGGATAGCACATATAGATCTAAGCATATTGAATTAGCATATCTGTTTTGAAATGCTGCAAATATGACAGTTAATGTACTGTTCTGCTGTATGCATATGTGGCTTCTCTTGAGTTAAATACAAGTAATGTGTTCAAGGGATGTCCCTGCCTATGGCGGGGGGTTGGAACTGGATGATCTTTGAGGTCTCTTCCAACCTAGACCATTCTATGATTCTATGATTCTATGTCCTTAAAAATATGGTTTTAAGTATTATGATCAGAATATTCAAGATTATGAAATCTCTGGTGCTAAGGAAATGATTCACACTTCCTTGTATCTTAAAGAGAAGGAAAGACGGGTTAAAAAAAAAAGGTGTTTTGTGTTTGATACTCACGAGAGCTAGATTCAAATTTTGTCTCTGATATGATGTCCCAGAAAGGCTTTGGGCAAGGTATTTTCATCTCTCCATCCCTTAGATTCTTGATTATAGTAATTTTTGCCAGGCTTTCTACATTTATATTTCTTAGGTCTTTAGGGAATATCTTTCAGTAGTGTGTAACACAGAAGCTGTTTCTTCCTTGCAAGAGGATGCAGACTTGGTTGTATCCTTACCTGTGCTCCCCTGTACCTCATAAAGAAAGCATGGTGCTGCATGGGAGAATCATGTGCAGCTCAGGCAAGAGTGCAATGCACATGGTTTGGTTTGTTGCACACCTGCATGGTTCCCTGTGTCTCACAAATGATGATGCACATATGCAATTTTAGTAAACTTCCAAGACAAAGGTAATTAAATATTACCACAGTGTCTCTACAGACTGGAAATCTACTTGTATTAAATTTCATGTCAATGGAAAGCAGGCTGACTGGTTCTGCTTATGTGATTCTTGAAAGATGCAGATGTTACTAAATAAGAAAATTAAGTAATGTATTGTTAGCATTAGACAGCATGGGGATATGACTATTTGCAGATTATTATGTTTTGGTTGTTGTTTGGCTTTTGTTTCTTTGGTTTTGTTGTTTGCTTGTTTTTTGACCCAAGTGGTTAAAAGCACTTCAGAGCTGAATGGTTTATTTTTGTCTAATGAAAAATGTGATGATGAAGCCAAATGTCTCTGACAGCCAACATGGTTGATCAAGTTGCTTGGTGCAACAGGTAGCAGTTGAAAGTAGAAATGTGGAGACTGACCTTGTGCATGTGGTCTCAGCTGCATAGCGAAATCACTGCTTTAACTGCCAGATATCAGGAGATGCAAAAGCCTAGGAGTGTTCTGGGAAAAGACTCAGTGTCCAAGAAAAGGTGTCATCAATTTTACTCATTTCTAACACTGAGAATGAGTAGAGTTAAGGTGTTTTAAAGAATGAAACGTGAAAGTAAATGAGTATTCAAATAACCTGCCACAATACATGAAGAAACTTGACTATTTCAGCAGTTCTACACCACCTAACCCAAAGTTTTGTGTTTTCTTCTGTAACAGTAGTTTACAATAGCTACACTTGAAAATAAAATGCCCTAACAAAGTGCAGCAGGCAGGTTGCTACAATTTTGATGTAAATACAATCATTATACATAATAATCCTCATCCTTAGGCTGCTTAGCAGTCAAATCGATATCAATGGTGTAAACAATTATGATACAATTACCTGAATCTCCCCATGCATGAATTACAAAAATAACTCAGTGGTTGCTATATTAGTCACTACTTTTAATTTGCTGGTGCTTAGGTCTTACACAGGAAATTAATATTTTTCCTTATAACTAGTTATCTTTTCTGGAACAATCAGAAGAAGCTTCACTGAAGTCAATGGAGTATGAATGATATATAATACCATTGTAAGCGGTGAATCATTAAATAATATTTAATTGAGTAGAGCAATGAAGTAACTCAAGAACAGAATCCTATTAAAATGTATGTCTCCTTGCAATGACTACAATGTGAAATGTATTCAGGTTTCTGTACTCTGAGCAGCTGTTAATATTGGTGAAGATGGTGCATGATTTATTTTCACTGTGCTGATTCTTAGTGCCTCCTTATTGCGATAAGACAGTTCTATGGCTGAGACTCTGGGAACACGTGATCTGGTTGACTAGATTGATTCTGCAACCTTGTGTCATGTGCTGTGACAGATGCAATTTGATTTTTCCAAATTGAAAAAGTTGATTTTGCTGTTGGGCAGTTTAAGCAAGGCTTCAACAATTTAATGTATTTTCCCATTTGCAAAGAAATAAACAAGCAAAATTTGCTACTTCCTCCACAGCTCACAAAATGTGTAGCTAGTGAGCTGTCCTGTGATACTCATTGTCTCGTAGCAGCAAACAGATCACAGAAAATAAATAGCCAGTGTTTTCATGGATGGTCCTAGTCTTAGATACCATTTAGCAGCTCTTAATTGTTACAAAACCTGGCAACACTTCTGTGCTAACTGCAGCAGGATAAGAAATGGTCAATTATATGAGCAAAGAATGTACATGTTCAAAATGATGTATGTTAACAAAAGAAAGTTTAGTTTTCCCTGTATTCCTTTTCTAAAGTATAAAGCAGGTTGATCCTTTTCCAGTAATATGTTACACTGATTGTTTTAATGCACCTGTTTACACAAAATCTGTTAGTTGAGATTCTGACCATGATCATTCCCCAGTAGTATCAAAGCATATCTGTAATAATTGTATTGTTGTTAATTATCAGCATTTGAAATGTTTAATCTGTACTCGTTCAACAAAGTTCCTGAAGAACTATTCAGGGCTGTTCAGATAGGCATTGATATTTGTAATGTTTACTAATATTGTTTTCACCTCCCCTTGAATCCCTTTGTTTTTCATCCTGCTCCAACTTTCCATTACAACCTTCTTATTTTATTTTATCAAATTTAGTAAAAGCTTTGCTCTGGAAAGCTTGTCTTTCTGTTGGCTTTGTGAAGTACCTATTCTCTTTACGTGTACTGCAAAATAACAGTATTATCTTAAGGCATGAATTTGCTTTAGGTCTTCAGCACTTTCCATGGGATTCTTTTAGCTGGAAAGAAGAGTAACTTACCACTTCTAGAGAAAAGAGACATGAGCACTAGAGTTTTCTAGAAGCAGATGGGGGTCTATGTGCTATGAAAGTAATGGATGAAGCAGAGGTTTCTCAGGGGCTGGAGGAAGCTCTGCTGATGGTCATACCTGCTTAGAAAAATGTACTTCTTAAATGACGGTCGACTCGCATCTGGTGAACATGCTCCAGGCTGCCTTGCAACATCTTGGCTCAGTTTGGGGCATATGGTTTGGATTTGGTTCAGTGGGATGTTTTATAACCTAGCTACCACCTTGGTTCAGCAATACATTATGTACTCTCAGCACGGCATGTTTCCAGTTTATCTGTGTTTTCTGTATTGGCAATGAACTGGGTTGAATTAACCTGCATTATTTTAAAAGACAAGGCTAACATTTACCATGTGGTTAACTTACATGGGCTGTTAATTACCAGTAATGCTTTATCAAAATAACAATAACTGTGTAGCTAAAGAAATGTTAATATATGCGACTGAAATGGTGACCTTCCCAAGTGGTTTCTTCTGCTTTTTCTGAGTGAAGCAACTAATGAATTGTAATGAAACTTATAGAAGCTGGGGAAAAAAA
>VWZI01012391.1:0-59725 GCA_013396835.1 Psilopogon haemacephalus | reverse complement strand
AAAAAAAAAAAAAAAAAGATAACACAGCATCTTGATAAGTTTAGAAAGTAAGAATTGGCTTGGGATTCTTGGTTTTCATGGGGGATGGCTTGGGAAGAGGCACTAGTTGGGTTAGTCAGGGTATTGTCTGTGGAAGGGGATGTTACGTCACTGGTAACACTATGTGTAATCATGAGCCTGTCACTTTCCTTATGATTGTGTACTGTGTATCCTTATGTGCTGTTCAGGTGGTACTTCTAAGGTCAAAGTGTTATGTGTGGATTAGAAAATAAGAGCTTGTGAAGCTTTAAAAGTGGATATGATGTACGTGCCTCCAGGTAAGTTTCCATGAAACTCACAGTGCCTGGTACAAACCTTTCAAGGCTGAATTTCAGCTGAGGACACAGCATCTCATCTGCACAGAGGGGCTTTGCTGTCTTATGCCTTTATGCAATTTATGTGAACCTTTTGGTTTGGGATTAGGCATGTGCCCTGGGTTCCTGCCTTACTGGTGTATCTCAGAAGTAAACACTTTTTACCATGAAATACGGGTAATTGGATGACACCAACACTGAGTAGCTGTGTATTTAAATGTGACCTTATACTCAGTCAGTCTTTTAACTTGCATTTTGAATGTGGTATTTAGGTAAATGCTTCACTGAGCTTGAGGAATTGTTAAAACAGACAGCACAAAGGAATGCTAATGCAATTAAGTGACTTGCAATGTTAAGGTTTTACTCTTGGCCTTGTTTGGACTCAGTTGCAGTTTAACCAGATGCAAAAATATGTAGATAGTGACTTGTATATATTGTACTCTACTGAAACAAGCCTAGAAGGACAAAGGTGAGAACTTCATGTAAAAAATGATGGTAAAGCGAGCTGCCAGAGGACATGCCAGTACAACTTCTTATTTCCAGTTGAGAGAGGACCCAGGAGGAGGCTTCAAAGTAGTAAGTACAATCTGCATATGGCCATATGTACTGGGAGTCCATTATTCAGCTGATCAGGGGCAGGTGGAAAAGGAGGAGTTGGGGTAAGCCGAATTATTAGAATATTGTTTACTGTGTCCTAAAGTTACCTTGCTACAGGAAAACAGACTTCACATGCTTGAGCCGTGCCATGTTTCATGCAACCGTGGTGAATCAGCATTACTTTGTCCTCTCCCTACTTGGAGGTGTTACGTGGATGTCAAGTTTCATCCAGTAAATGATGCAAGGATTCAGAGAGCAGAAGGTAAGTATCATAGTAAATGTTCTATGATAGTGGTGTGCTTGTCATGTGTATTATAGTTGTATAGAAAATTTGATCTTTGTGATAGTGAACTAAATCTTTTTGTGTCCTCTGTGCCTAGAATGAGTAGAGACAGTATCCTACCAATAATTGCTGGAAGCAGAAGAGAAGGGTAAGCAGCGTGGAAATATTCACAGTATGCTATCTAGGGCACTAATTTTTTTTTATTCTTGTAATCCTTATTCTTTTCTTTTGCAGGAGCTGTGGGATATTAGCACATGGAGAAGTGCACAAAATCTATTCCTACTCTGTCTGATCTTTTTAATAAAGTTATTTTTATAATAACTAAGAAAATGTGCCACGATCCCATTTCCTGCCTTATGAACATCATTTTGTCCCTAGCTCAAAACTAAACTCCCCATGCTGAAAAGTGCTTGGTCCAGTTACCCGGAGTATCTATGAGTATTTGCTTCTGACTAGGCAGCCCAGCAGTTATTTGGGAAACAAGCCTGTGCAGCAGAAAAGGAGAGGGGAAGAAACTGGTGTGTATTAGTATATATAGTGTGCATATATTGTTCTTGTGTGCTCAATTCTTATGACAGCTTAAATAATCACAGAATTGCAAACTGTAGCATGCAATCAACAGAGAAGCTTTTTTTTTCTGTTTACTACTGCTTACTTTTCATCCTTGAATGGTAAAATCAATCACCATAAGGTATTTTAATTTAGTATGGGTTCAGAATTTTCAAGCGTTATTTGGATTATGCTCATGTAGTGTAGTCACTGTGGTTATATTTATTGTATTAGTCATCTACAAATTCTCATGTGAGTTAATATGATCCTTTTTTATCTTTGTGTTAATTATGTACTACTCCATGAATGTGTTAGCAAGTAACCTCTATTGTAATATAGTATGATTCCATGGTCATTCTTTCAGGTCCCTTTGTAATTTTGCATTCAAATAGAAAGAAAAATAAAAATGTGAATATAAAATAATAACCTTGTAACGGAGGAGTGTAAAATTTGATAATGTCAGATTTCTCATCAGAATTAACTGTAACAATTTAGGGTCTTAGCTATTTGACAGTCAAATTAAAAAAAAAAAAAAAAAAAGTAATCCACTCAAATTAACAGATGAAAAGCTAGACAAAAGGAATTAGACCAAGTAGTATGTAGACAAGAAAGAAGTGAAGGAAGAAAAAAAATTAAATTAGGACTATGAATACTTCTGTTACTAGTTTCCCACACCTTGCTGTTAATGACTAGAACTGTATGTTTTTTACATAATTGAAGTAAGGATTTTAGTGTCCAAAAGTACAAGCTTTTAAGCCATGAAAGGAACATGGAGTTAAATCAGCTGAAGAAATTTCATACCACAATGCTGAATGCTGCTCTGTCTCAGCTTTCACGTGCAGTGGCCAGCTGCATTTGCAAAGTGCTTGAGAGTCCATTGTGGTATGGGAAAAGCTGAGTTCTTCAGTGCTATAAAGATTTAAGTCTCTGCAAAGTAAGAGTATTTAAAGTTTCTACCTATAAAGGCCATAGGTGTTTTCAGATTGTTAGTTGTCTGGAAGCTTTGAGAATTGTAGTGTTGAACTTATTAAGAGGGGTTTTTTTGTGGTTTTTTTTTTTTTTCTTACTTATGATTTCAGTCTAAACCACATGGAATTAAATAAATATTTCTAATGTAATCTATACAACTTGAAATCAAGATCAGGAATCTGACTGAACTCACATATGAATTGAGCTTTTCTTGATTGGCTCCAAATCACCTAAAACAGAAAAATAGATTACTTCAACAGCACATACAAAACTTAGCATGTGTAAATAATTCTGTGTAATTGTACCTTCCATTCCTGTCTTGAACTTTCATTCTTCTTCTCCCCAATATTTGTCTTTCATACCCACCTCATTCCTTTCTATTTTCTATACTCCTGCATACTTTTCTTTGCAATTAGTTTCATTAATTTACTGGTCAATGTAATTTACCCTATTTATGTGTATGTTGTAGTTTACAGGAGTAAATGCAAATCAGTTTTAAGTACCACAAGTGCTTTGTTTAGCTTTAATGGGGAATATGACCCATATACACTGAAGTTGTACTCATTTATAATTTTAATGTTCCCTTTTGTTTTCAGACATGATACAGCATTTGAGAAATGTGAATCACAACACGCACTTATTTTCCCAGCTCATAAAATATGAATGCTAAGAAAATTAATACAACTTCTAATAGAGTTAATCAGCTTTAGAAAAAGAAGAAATGTATTTATCAATGTAATAAACCCTTGCAGGGCATATTAATGAAAAAATACCAGCTACTTAATTTTCTGTATTCTACATTGTGCTTACTACTGTCATTCAACTAGTTTAAATTTGTTTTCAGGATAAAGACAATTTGCTTCTGATGAGAAAAGTTCAGGTGTCTTTTATGCCATGTTTTTCTTGGAGTCTGTAAGCTGTGCTGGAAATTTTATACGTTACATTGGACTTACAAGCTACACCTTTAAAACTGTTGAGTTATAACTAGTATCTTGTTGTAATAACCAGAATATTGCATTCTTAGAATGTATAACATAAAAAAAAAAAAGTAAAAATGAACCTACCTCACTGCAAATAGCACTGTGACTCCTAATTTTGCTGTGTAACATTTATTTATGCTTCTTGTACTTTGCATGATGTGCTTAACACAGAATCAAAGAAGTGTCCTCAATTTACTTTTCATTTAATGAATGAAGACAAAGTCATCAAAACAAGTAAACATTTTATTTCTTTTTTTTTTTCCTTGTAAATCCCTCTACTATGATTTTGAAGTTTCTCTTGCCTGATGGAGAGTCTCTCAAGTTAAGGTAGCCTTTCAATTAGTAATAATTCCTATCTTGAAGTAAGATGGGTGACCATTAGTGGGAAAAGGTGAGCGAATCTTATAAAAGTCCTATACTAGCAAATTGAGCTATTTTATATTAATTTATTCCGAGAATTAACTTTATTCCACAGGTGGACTGGAGAGAAAAGGTGGATGCACTTGTCTCAAGTTACACAGTTTCTTTGAAATTAAATGTGTGTGCTTTTCCAAACATATGACTAGATCTGATTTGTATGTGAATAAATATGAATTATTCCATTAAATCCTCAACAAAAATACTGAAATTGTATTACTTATGAATGGTTTGCTGAATACAACTAATGATTTATGAGAACTAAACTAGAAGGACATTGTCTTACTTCTCAGTACTGGATCAAGGTTTCTGAATTGATTGTGATGCAGTTGGTATGGATAGACAGTATGTGAAAGACAATTAAAAATGCATGTCTTGTAATCAATGCTGCTTTATTCAACATTTACGGCAGGAGTGATTCTGCTGGAGTGATGGGTAGTGCAATATGGTTGGCTTGCTTCTTTCCAGTGATTTGTTGTTTTTTGTATATCCTTTAGGACTTGGTAGTATTCATGTATCAGCTATTTTTATTGTTTGATTGCCTCAATACTTTTATGAATTGGATTTAGCATCTGGAGGTCATGAATCTGTCCGGTTATCATCCCATTCAGTCTGCTCATTCATGTTCAGTGAGAATTTAACAGTCCTTGTGAAAAGAAAATTCAGTGTCACCTTTAAGTTTGTATCTCTGACTGTCATTGTGACAAACTGCTTTGTGAATTTGTTCCAAATGCCCTTTTGCCTTTTTGCCTGTGTTCTGGATTCTGGTGGTGCTAGTTTATCATCTCACCCATGCAGCAAAAATTGGCATATAGTTTGTTTCCCTTTTTGGTGCTGTGAAGAAAGTTGTGGATAAACTGTTCATGTTTTAAAGAAGCCCATTCCCTGCTACACAGTTTCCCCAGCTATGATTGGTTTCTCCAAATATTTTCTTTTGTAAATTGTACTTTATTCTCTCAATAAAATATGCTAATAAAACAATCATGAAAATATATGATTCATTCACCTTGTAACTATCTTCTCATACACAGTCCATGTTTTCTCCCATTCTGTATTCCTTATTCTTGGTGGTATCAAGGTGTGTACCATTTCTCTTGTCCTTTTGTCATCTTTATTGCTTGCTCAGTCTCTCTAATATCTTCATTCTTTTGCTCTCAGTGTTCTGAAAACTTTTGATGCTTGTGTTTATAGCACGTGTGGTGATAGAACCTGCTTGCAAGGTCTTCTGCTGTTCAAAGGAGTCCATCCCTCACTGCCATTGCTCTTGTGGCAGTGTTCTTGGGAGAATAATTTTTTCGCCATTTGCTTCTTTAAGGTGTTTTCCTTTTATTTTTCATTGTTGGGCACACCTCTCTTTGCAGCCATCTGTTATTCTCTGATTATTTTGGTATCATTATTGCTTCTGTTGCTGATGTTAACTTTTTTTTTCTTTCCAAAAGTCAGTAATGTTAAATTTTCTGAATTATTCATAAGTTCATATATGAATACCAATATCTAATATTCAGAACTTCTTATTTCTTTTATGCTAGAGCCTAAAACTTATTTTTCTAATTTAGTAATAAATGCTAACCTTTAGGTTCTTCAGAGTCCTTTTTCCTGATCTCATGTGCATCTCCAAGGTCTCAACTGTCATTCGCTTGTTTTTGAGGAGCATGGCAGTGCAAAGGTCTAAGCACTTGTTTAAAAAATTTACATTATCCCTTCTTGCTTTCATAACATCTCTATGCAATATGTTTAAAGTGGTTCCTGATCTGCATTATTTGCTAGATATTATATATTATCTACTAGCATACAAATATGTTTTCTCTAAATCTTATAGATACTCTTATATGTTTTATCTGAGAATATGACTTAATTCTTATTGCCTTTTTAGCTTTAAAGAGGTGGTCATTATTTAAAAAAAAAATCCAAACTTTTCTTTTGCCATGTGCCACGTTCTGCTACCTTGTGTGAATGTTTATTAATGTTCCACATTGATATGAAACTTCTGTACCCTAGAGCATTAATTGGCATGCCTGTGAGCTTTCCTATTTACTTGAAAAGTATTAGTTGAATGGAAGTCACAGAACCACTGAATAATTCAGGTGGCACCTGAGGACTAGAAAGTCTCTAGTCTTCAGCTTTATACAAAAGTAGATTCTAAAATTAATGTGCTGCAGGGAATTGTTTTAGATTAGATCATCAAAATTGAAAAGCTAGGAAGTTATTCTACCTCAGACTTCTTTGTTTATGTAATACAAGTTTGTGATATAGAGAACTTTTCACCTAGTACCTGATGTAACATTAAATTCTGGATTTAGGCAAAAATGATTGAGGCTTCTAATGGTCACAAAGATAGGCAAAGCAGTTCAGCAATCTTGAGAGCTCATGGAAATACAGTATGTAATCTGTTGTGATTCCTTCTGTATGACCATGGACAGAATTCGGTCACAGGAGTACCAGGAATAATAGGATTCACCATCAGTTAATCCATTTTCCTTTAAAGGTCTTTTGAATCCAGCACAACAGAATTAAAACTGAGACAGCTTCAACAATGCAGTCTTATCTTTGAAGAGCCTTAATAAAAGATTTATGAGCTTTAGAGAATTCCATCAATATAAGCTTTTAAAGGTATTTAAAGTACAGACTTAGCTTTAAGCAAATACACACTATTTTGTAAGACAGACATACACTTTTTGCAGTAGCCTGCATCAGAAGCATAATGACAGTAGGTGGATTAGCAGCCATGATCGACTCATGCCAGTGTTGAAAATCCATGATAGATTCTTTTATTTAAGTGCACTTCCAGTGTTTCTTTTCAAATATTGTTGATAAATTTCTTTGTGTTTTATACTCCAAATATATGAAATTTATGACAATTTTAGTAACTTTAAAATAATTTAAATGCATTTTATATAGTATTTCTACTTTCATTTTCCACATCTTTGTTTTAGTGAATACTTACATAGCAAATATGACTGTAGCATTATTAAAATGTATTTTAATAAGATTTGTTATTACATCATTCTTCTAGAATGATGCATCTATTCCACTTACATAATGAGCAGCGGCAGTGAACAGGCAACTCAATAAATTCAAGTGTAGTTAATAGAGTATTTTTTCTTTCTTGGTGTCCTGCTACCAGCAAAAGGAAGAAGAGAATAGTGATCTCTCTTTATGGCAACTTTTCCTTTCCTACATAATTTTGAATATTGGCCAAACTTTCTTTTAAAACTTTTCATAAAGTAAAATGACTATAAAAATGTGGATTTATTATTATATATTTCTGTTAGCACCCGAAAAGTGCTAGTATCAAACAAAACAAGTGGCATTGGTGAGTGCTCTACAGTAAGAAACCTAGAAAACAAATAAACCCAAGAGGCAATAAAGTGTGTGGGTAAGATGACAGGATATATCTTTGCCTTATAGGCTGCCCAACTGACTTTCAGTATGAGCATATTGAAAGATTCTGGGTAACGTGACACAGATATAATTACGTAAGTATGCAAGTGCTCATAAAAGTGAACATATTTAGTTTTAATGCAAGAAAAGAATGGACATTCATTGTAAGTTTGAGATATTATTAAATAGCACAAGTGAAACAGGTTGTGAGAGTGAATGGTGAGTGAAATGTACTGAGATATGGAAGATGAAAATCTTGACTTCTAAACACTCTCTGCCATTCTGCATTGATGTTACTTAACAACTACAGTAGTGCTTTTTTATTGCACTTCCCCATTTGCGGTCTTATTTGCATTTAGGATGGTGTTGTAATCTCTGGCTTTTTTAACAGAGGCATTATGCTGCAATGTAAGATGCAACTTAATGAAGTTATCAGAAATATCAGTGCCGATACATTACCAAACTCACACTATAACAGGAGGATATCTTTGTATTTGGGACACATTTCTATAATACTTTAAAAGTGGTATATGAATCAGAAATGCTGCTTTACAGATGTGAATGATCATCTTTTTTTAGTTCATTATACATTCTATTGGGTTAATAGTTTGTTGCTTTTAACACTTTGCAGCACCCTAGCACTGGACTAGCTACTGTAAATGTAAGTTCATAATAGATATCAGTGCTCTGATATCTATTAATAATATATTAACCTATGCAGATAAAAGCATAGTAGTACAAAAATCTTGACATGGCTGAATTAGTTTTTTTTTAAATAATGTGTTTACTGGAAGAAGTAAACGTGGAAGAATTTACTTCTCAAGAAGTAGTGTCTAAATTAAACAAAAATAAATTTATGAAATAAAAAATACTGGAATTTCATATTGCTTTGTGTAAGTGTCCGGTCAATTTGTGAGCAAATGGAAATTTACTAGAACTGGATTTTACTCTTGCAGATGGATGTGTAAAAAATACAAAGTAAATCTACAAGCATTTGGAACTAAACGATGATGCCTTCTATGATGTTATTTGCCAGATTTTATGCCGTAGTAATGCAACTGGTTGCAGCACAGAATTATTCTAAGGCATTTATTTGCTGGTGCTAATCTAGATTATCAGCGTCAGAGCTGAGATATGGAAGGATGCCATAATTAATTTTTCGGTACTGTGCCTGCCTTAATCAATGACATTTACATTTGCAGTCATTTACACTGATGGATTCCCTGAATAAGGTGAGGGCTTCTGAGAATCCTTTTGTGACAAGGGGTGGATTTTTGCTTGTCATTTCAGGGTTTTTTCCGTCCCTCTTTTTTTTTTTTTTTTTTTTTTTTTTGTCTTTTCTTCTAAATGGCAAGGAATTATGTAACAGGTCTATCCAAAACATAATCAAAATCTTTCTATGAGTATAATGTCTTTCTATAAACCCTTTTGTTTTAATTTGAGATCTTTGTGCTGTACTTGCTGTCTTCCTAACAATGCAGGCATATGTATGCATTAACCCTGCTGCAAGGCTCATGGTCTGTTTTGGTTTATTTTCCAAACTTCTGAGGATCATTGTAGCATTGTGTGATTTCAGTGTCTTCAAAGTTAGAAACTATATTGAATGGTCATGTGGTCATTTTGATTTCTTTTCTGTGCCACAGATTGTGTGAACAATCTATGGCCTGAGCCTGTGAGCAGGCTATGGTCTGGCTCTCCAGTGTACCTTCCATATGACTATTAACTGCTGCAGATGAATTTGTTGAGCATCTTCCTTAACAAAACACATAGACAATTTAAGTTATGGTTGTGTGGTATAGAGAGTCTTGAGCACTTTGCAGTTTGAATCCATATCAAACTGATTCTTATTATTTTGAGATTTTTTTAGTGACAGTTTGTATTTCATGAAGATTTTTTTTTTTTTTTAATGGAGGATAAGAAACTTGTGAAATCTGTTCCAGGTGCTTAAATGGAAACAATTTTGCAGATTGGAAATTAAAATTTAAACAAATTCCATCAAATATTTCAGTGGTTTAAAAATATTTGTTTTTCCCATGATGGGCAATAAAAAAGCAGAAAATAATATTACATTTCCCCTTGTTTATCTCTTTCTGTTTTATATACATAGATCTTTTTTTCCCCTGTCATTTGATTTGCATGTAAAAGTACATAGTCATCTTCATTATTTTTCCTTTTTTTTCCAGCAAATGATCATGCATTAAATTCTTTAGTTCACTAAGTAGTCTGAATGCAACTGTGTGAGCTTTTTTAGTTAGCCACCCAAAAAGAGTTAATCTTTTGTAACCAAAGGTAATCTCTTTTGCTTTTAAGGACTGCAATTGTATGTTAGGTTTCTTGCAGGTTTTTAGGAGTTTGGCCTTCAGTTTGCTAGAGATATTTGTCGTCATTTTCAGTCATCACCTGGATGTGTTCAAGGCCAGGCTGGATTAGGTCTTGAGTGACCTGATCTAGTGGGAGGTGTCCCTGCCTATGGCCGGGGATTGGAACTGGATGATCTTTGAGGTCTCTTCCAACCTAAACCATTCTATGATTCTATGATTTAGATGGGAATAGCACAGAACGACTTGCCAAGATAACATGTGCTGTCCTTTACAGATTGATCAGTTTGTCTCTGGAATTAATATTAAATGATTAAAAGAAAAATCATAACCATATTGTCCTATATTCTAATTCCTATATATTCCTATATTCTAATGAGAATAATTGCCAAGAAGTAACGTAAATGTGATTTATGTACCCTGACCTTCACATCTTACATTACTGCACCTGTCAAGAGAGCTTCCTTTTACACTGGGATTGATTGAAAAATATAGCCTGTAAATGCACCTATATATTATGAAAATTTACTAAGTGACTAAATCTATAAATACATTATCTATTAAATTAAACAAAACTTAATCCCTGACAGAAAAGGAATCAATTCTAAACTGAAGTGTTTATAAGCTAAAATATGAGTGAATAAAAAAGAAATAAAGTTCTTAATTGAATTTTTTTTTGTCAGTGGAAGCACATAAACTGACTATCTAGTGTATTAATGCCTATTTTCTGTAATCTTTTCTGGTTTTTTGTTCTTCTATTCCACCTTCTGTTTTCACTAAAGTATCTATACACACATTTAATTAAAATTACATTTTTTCATTTGTGTTGTACACAAGCACACAGAAAAATCCCTATATTGTCATTCTAATCTAACCTAGTGATCTAATTGTGTGTCATCTACCAATGCATCCCATTTTGTCCAGGTGCAATTACAGCAATTTATGAAGTACATTTCCCTTCCTGTAAGAATGCTATTAATCTGAACAGTAATGTTGTGGATGCTTTGCTACATGTTTCTGTTCTCTGAACAGAAAGTAAAACCAAACCATTTCAAGTCATTTACTACTAGAAAATTTATTTTAAAAGGAAAATTAATTCATACTTTAATCAATTATTCTCAGTTACTGAGTTTATTATTAATCTGAAAATCTGAACTACCACAAATGGCAAAGGTTATTCAGTTCATTATTTTAATATTATTGAATTAGAAGACCTCAACTCTTAAGATAGACCAGCTGTACATAGTCCATTACAGGAGAAAGTTGTGTCCTTCCACTGCCGGCAAGGTTTGGCCATGTATTGATGACTGTAACTTAAGGTTTATTTCCTTGTCTGTGGATAGAAGGGGCTAATGTGAAGACAACCTACTAGTATGGGGATGCCTTTTGATTTTTAGAAGACTTTGTAGAAGGGTTTGCAAGCACTTAAAACAGTACCCACCTGCTCTGAAGGGTGCCTTCTCATGCCTCTCTTTCCTGCATTGAAGCAGCTTTTTGGCTTCATCTTATCAAATGCAGCTCTTGCTGCATGGAACCTGCAATGTGTGTGCCATGGTGTAAGAACAGCTTTGGCAGCTGTGTTTGGATTCCTCTACTTCCCTAAAGAGGCACAAGGGCAGTGATGAGTAGCTGAGCTGCTCACATGCTTGCCACACACAACAGGGTATGTTCGCATCTACTTCTGAAGGTAGGTACACTTTGATTCTAATGATTATAGTAAGGTTGAATACTCACAGGCAGAGTTGCCAGCTTTTTTGGTGAAACTGCTGATACTTTTTGGCTCAGCATAACATGTTGCCATAACTGCCTGCCAGGGAACATACACTGATGGCTCCTTTTTGACTGTATACCGCTGGTATCTGTCTAGTTTTTCTTAAACAAGGGTAAAGAAAAAATTGAAACTGTGTACAAACCCACAGGATTACATTCATAAAATAAGCAACTACCATTTATTTTATACTGTTAGTGTTACACTTCATATTTTCAAGATAATTTGCTGTGAATACATTGAAGAAATAGTGCTCTACTGTTGAAAATACTGCATATTAAATGTATGTGCCCTTCTCTTTGCTATGGTGCCTTTCTGTACCTACTGATAAATTGCTGTATGTAGGGAGGAGACAAGTACTGTCTGAACCAGCCTTGTCTGCTGGATTGCTTCCCAGGGTTGTTTGCTTAGCATGGGGCACAATGGATCAAGGTTGTAAAATGCTGTAATCCTTCCTGTTGACCCATGTTAGTACACCAAATCGATTAAGACAAGCTGATGTAGGCAGGAAAGGTAAAGTTGAAAACGGGGAGAAGTCCAGTGCCTCTTCAAGAAAACAAGGAGAAAACACTTATGTGTTGGCTAGGAGGCAAGGACCTCAGCTAGAAAAGGCAACGGTGGTCCTTTGAAACATGATTCCTGTTTGTTTCTTTTTGTTACCTTAAAATCAACGTCTGGAGCGCTCATGGCAAAAGTGAAGCCAGGAGTTTTGCTGAGGAAAACATTCATCAAATGTTACAGCCAGACTGCTTCTGAGTCAGAAGATGGTAGAATCATATAATTGTTTTGGTTGGAAAAACAACATAATATGCTTTTATGTGAATTATTAGAATGGGTTATTCTAGTGTTTATGATGGTTGTGTCATACATTAAACTACTACTGCAAGTTTCTGCTTTTTCAAACATGGAGAATGTTTTCTCTGGATGTTTTGTAGGTGAGAGGGAAGCATCTGCTTCAGAGGGGTTCATGGCTTTGTACACTACCTAGTAGATATACCATTGCTGTTTCATATTGGGATTTAATTAATCTTGGTTTTCATGTGATAGTACTTCTTGTCTGTGTTTTTATAGGCATTGCTGTTATTGAAAACAAATTCATATTCTCCCCTTATTTAATGTCTGTGACATTATGCTGAAATAAAACTCTTACTTTTGTTCTACAGTTTTAACATGATCTAAATATTGGGCTTTATTACTGGATAATTTTGCTGAACATCTCCTAGAAGGCTAAAAGGTTTTTAGCATACAAGACATTTCTGCTATGTAATTCAAAGTCTTAAGAGCAGTCCAGTTCTAAGGAAATGTAAGCTTAATCTCTCCTCTCAATGTCTTCAAAAGAAAATAGTTGCATGTTATGCATATTTTGGAATATGCCACTAACTTGCCAGTTTAAACAACAGCAGATGATCAGACGCTAATACTTAACAAGTAAAATTTCCAAGCTGACATTGAACCGGAGTTGGTTTGCGTAAGGAAAGAATATAGCATATATATAAAATGTAACACTGTAAAAGAAGTAATAATAGAGGAAATATTGTGGAAACCATTTATGTGCTTATCCATCACAGGTAACTTGTTGGGTGAAAGCATGCTATGTGGTGCACAGAGCACAAACTGTGTGATACTTGTAGCATGAAGGAGTGAAGGAACATCCAAGGAAACAAATACAGAAAAGAAGAATGCATTTATTATGTCTTTATTAAGTGAATGGTTCCTGCTTATAATCAGTGTCATGAGCCTTCTTTGTACAGAGGTGTGCATCAACATGGAAAGTACAGCCTGAATTTAATAGGAAGATTTTGCTATTGGCATTGGGAAAAGGCTTGGTAAATTCGCACTTCAGCAGAGCTCTGCCCAATTACTCCCTTTGAGGACCTGCCCCTCCTATTTTAATTAAAAAGCAGCAGACAAAATCTGATCATGCACAGCCTGCTCCATAACAAGCCAAGAGTCAAAATGAATACTGAATGTGCAGTGTAAAACTGAATTGAGCAGCCCTATCATGTAACCAGATCCTCTGCAGCATGCTCTGAAAGGCAATGTCATGGGAAGAACATCTCAGGAGATTGTGAAAAGGCAGCAAAAGAAGCAATTACAGCGTTAATTTTTCCTTTTTACTGTCTGAGTCATTCCAGAAATGTTGTTAGTGAGCAACATTTAATTAAATCATTATCAATTTAACTTTGGAGTATTTAATAATCTCACCCTTGGCATTGTCTTTTTATTAGGAGAAGGTGTAAGTGACTATGAAACATAATAAAAAGCTGTGGGGAGGGCTTGCACACAGCAAAGCTTCTAATCCGTTGGAGGCCTATGTGGGAAACTGACTTTTCAGTGATAGAGTAAAGCTTTGGAGGTTATCAGGACCTTTCAGCTTCTAGTCAATTTTCTCTGAACATGAAGCCCTATCTATGCAAAGTGCATCCCAGTGAATATCCAACAATCTTGAGGTGGAGTTGATAATTTATTTATTTATGCCTTAATTGTTTTATGTAGTGGGTAGGAACCAGAGTGAGAGTCCATGACATTAACCACATACCGCTCTGTTCATTTCCTGGAGACCTTATTGTGCAGATTCTTAGGTGCTATTCCAACAATGTGTTTTTTGACACTGTGAAGACAAATGTATGTTTTTCTCAACCTCAAACTAAAATAAAAGATTTAGACTGATCTGGTAATAGCAGGGGTGCAATATTTTCTTTTAAGGTTTGTTGTTTTTACACAGAATGTCTTCATCTGAGAAATCAGGAACAAGAACAGTACTTGCAGTTCACTTGTATATTTTGCTCCCTATAATTTATTAATTTTATGCAGCATGGAAGAGTCTGAGCCATAATGGTGAACAGTGTTTCTGGGAAAATCCTCGGTGGCCTTGATGCACATAGGCTGCTTTTATTTATTTCTTGCATTGTGAAGAAAGAAGTCAATTCCAAGATCATCAGAATGAATTTAATTATTTGGAAGGATGTGCAGTTTTTAAAAAGCCTGTTGGCAGAATTTTAAGTTTCTTCTGCTAAAGAGAGCTCCTTTGGTTTGAATTTTGCCATTCATAACCATACACAACAAAGATCACTCCAGGCACTACCATCTCATCATTTACTAAAAATGCCCATGCCAGGATACATTAATAGTGAAAGCAGTTTTTGTCTGCCCCCAGACAGTGAATAATCACATCATGCAAAATCTGTTACTGCCCATCAGCAGCAGTTAACAAAGAAGCAGAGCATAAATTAGTCACTGTAAAGAATTAAGCCCACCTGGAGCCTTCTGACTCTTCCCTGGGGGTGGTCTGACCTTTCCCTAGGTATCACGTTTAGCCCCCTCCCACTTCCTGCCAAGGACTGCTATAAAAGGGGAGTGGGGGAGACAGTTTGTTTTTTCTCTCTCAGTCCCTCCTCCCTGACCAATTCCTTGCTGTCCTGCTGCCAGATCACCATGTGCTCTCCAGGCAACATGTGGGGATAGCAACCATTTTCTTTGGAACTCTAACTGCATCTCAGCATCAAAATCCTGCATCCTGTTTCATCCACCATCAAATCATCCATCCCAGCATTTGGACTCAACTCCCTTTCCACGGGTTGTATTTCTACTTTGTGTCCTTTGCTCCCTTTCCCCCTTATCCTGCGTAATACCTCTCATTTTCCATACCCGGTATTTTTTGGTTCCCTTTTGCCCGTTTTCTGTAGCTCCCCTTACCTCCTATTATTGTTAAAGTTTATCTTTTTAACTTCCAAATCAAATTTATTATTTATTGGGCCTTTGAGCTCAGGAGGGCTAGCCTAAACCCAATACAGTCACTTAATTTAGGCCAAGATGCAGCTGAAGCAACCTTTCAGCTCCTTTGGACAATCTCATCCTAACTATTTAGGTTAAATACTTCTGCCATTTTTGGGGTGTGTGTTTTGTGTTTGGTTTTGATGCTACTGACTGTACTCGACAGAATGTTGTCTTGACTGAGCTTAACTGAATAGTATCTTTAGTACTACTTACAGAAATTCTCACTAGAAAGTAGGGCTCCCTAAACTATGAACTGAGATATCTCTACTCACCATCCAAGTGAGTTCTTCCTAACTGTATTCAGATGGAGTAGCAGCATAGTGATGGGAGTCACTAGTAGGATGCGTGCCCTGGGCCCTAAGGGAGCTAATGGCATTTAGCCTTTGGATGCCATACAGAGTAGTCCCTCACCTGCCAAGTCTTGCACTTGGCAGAAACCTATTGCAGGAGGAGTCATTGAGACAGACTGTGACATTTCTATGCCAAAGACAGTAGGTGGGAGAGAATACATATATGTAGGCACGACAAATCCATTCTGACTTGTTCATTTTGTGCCAGAGGATTTTATATGGATACTTCTTCCTTTCCAATATCTGAAAACTCTATGGCTGGGAATATGGATTCCTCTTCAAAGAATGATTTTGATGTGATTCGCTTGGTCATTTCTTAGCTTTCTAGCAGGAACCTTGCAAGATCTGTGCTTTAGTCTTTGGAGACTCTGTTTACCATGTTATGTCACATGCCATGTGACTCAGGAACTTAAATGAATACAACTTAAAATTTACTTCAAATACTACTGGTTCTAGGATTTTTTGAGACAGGCAAGCACTAGATATTCACAGGGAAAACAAAATAAGATTAATACAACTGAAGCTAATTCACTTCTTCAGTCAAATATATAGAGACAATTTTAGTTAATGAGCTTGCTCTCTAAAACATACTGAAAAGGTCATACAAATTACTATTAAATTTTGAAAGAGCATTTGCATTTCAAAATAAGCAGGAAGGAGATGCACATATTACCAGAATGGAATGCAATATCTGTAATATATAAAAGAATTAGTATGTGAGTTAGCAAGTATCTCTAAGTATATGTAAAATATAATTTTCAGTGAAATACTCTGTCTCTTCAGTTAGTATGTAGATTGGTACTGGAGGCTCTCTTTTTTTTTTTTTTTTTTTTTTTTTCCAACTAACAGAAAGAAAAGCTATTTCATATAATCCAAGTAGTTAACCATGAATTACCATGCAATGCAGATGCATTGTAAACCAAGTAAATTTATTATCTTCATCCCTCAAACAGCTTCACTTGCTCATTAGTGGTAACTATTGCTCATTAGTGAAAAAAGTTGTAACCCTTGTATTAATGTCATAGAAATTGCAAAAACATCTAATGTCCCTAATGCAGCATTTCTCTAAGATTCATCTCCCTTGACAATTCATTTAAATGGCTCTATACTTTATTATGTGGTAAAACTTGCTACATTTTTTTTTTTTCAGAACATCTCTTATGTGACATGGTAATAAATATCTGATTTTTTTTTTTTCAGTGCTGTGGTATTTTTGAAAGAGGACGGGGTTTATTTGAACATATAAGACAATTCTGGGGTTCAGTAAGCAGTTCTTAGATATTTTATATATGTATATAAAATCTATTTAATGGTGCTATTTATAGTTTGCCATAGACTCAAAATGCTTCAGCAGAGAACATTTAACAGAGTACAGTATGGGCAAGAAGGTAAAATTTATTAGGACTGGATTTATTCAAACATAGTTTTTCCTCTTCCTTCATCACAGTTTCTATGAGCTGCTAAATAGCAGATCTATTGCTGACATTAAGCTATTCCATTAACATAATGAGGCTTTTGCTTCATTTCATATCTTAGTATTTTTGAATATGTAAAAAAAACCCTTGTATTTCATAGTGGTTTGCAGAAGAAAAAAAATTATTGCAATTTTTTGGCATTGATACGTATCTCTAGAATGTTCAGGTTTATGGTAGAGGGAGAGTAGTTTGTGCCTATTAGGCAGGAGCAAATGGTATTTTTTCCGGTCTTTAAAGTGATCATACAATACTACAGAGTTCACCAGCCACCAGAGCTTTTCCCTAGAATCATAATATTAACTGTTTGCTTTCGGGCCAAAATTTTGATGTTGGATAAAACTATATAGTAAATAAAATTTAAAAGTAAAAACAACAACAACAAAAAAGTTTTGGGCTATGTTAAATTCATAGCTCTTACAAATTCTTGTGTCCTAAGATATATATCTTATATCAAGGCAATCTTGCTTTGTTTGAAACCAAGCAAAAGTATTTAATCGAATTATTAAATAGGAAAATAAATAGGTAATTTCTGGAAGCTTTGGAATTGACTTATGTTATTATTGCAGTTGTTTATTAAAACAAATGTTATAAAATACTATATTTACACTGAAATCAGAGGTTTGGATTAAAGGGAAATGTACATGGATTCAACTGTTCCTTTTTTTTTTTTATTATTTCCCTTAAAAGCATTGTCTTTGTGGTCTGATAAGTATATTTCTTTTTTCTTCTCCCAGAAGCATGGAAAATGTTAGCATCCTAATTTTCTGTACAAATAAAAAGCAGATAAGCTTATGAAAAGTCCCATTAGATATTTGGCAATTTTAACTATAGGCAAAGGTTGAAGGAAGTTTGTGAAGTATTTCAATATAAAACATTGCATTATTCATGAGAGATTTGCATTGCTACTTAGAGAGCAGTCATCGGTATTAAAGCAAGGTGTCATTTGATTTGTGAACTAGGTAGACAGGGCATTGTAGTAAAAGGGGATTTGGATGACATTAAAAATTCGTATTATATACTCTTGGGTACATATAAAACTTACCTTTATTAATACTTTGCTTCTTCATAATTTAGAAAGGAAACAAGTGTAATGTTAACCAAATAAACATACATTAGCATGCCTTGTTGTACCAGTGCATGCTTTCATATCAGCTAGTTAAAAAGTCCATGGTTTAGAGTTTGTTTATAAAAAGAAAAGGCTGGGGTTTTTTTAAGATTTCTGGTATCATCTCTTGTTTCTTCTAACCCCAAAAGGCTTCCCAGGAAGAACTGGAATTGGCATGGCAGATGAGAAATAGTAAATTAGGCAATCAGTATTAGATTTTTTTCTTTATTATTTCTTAGAATAAGGTGGTAAAGTGAGAAATGCCTGCTTTTACTTTGATGTTAAAGAATTTTTATATTCTGAGAAAATGTTACACGAAGTCACCATTGATCTCACTGCTGAGTTCCTCCTACTATAAATATAAGCAATATAATAATGCATATAAGTAACATATATATATATAAGCAGTATATTTATAGCATACCAAATGAGGCTGTGAGAAACACTTTTTACTTATTTTTGGTCTTCAAATGATAATGTATAAGACAATGTTATAGGTTTTCACCTTAAATACGGAGTCTATTCATATATTCCACAGAGTTCAAGAGCTAGATGTCAAATAATAGTATTATGCCAAAAGGTTTGTGACATGCTGTGCTAGTTACAGCTAGGAAACTTAGTTTCCTGTGAAAATATGATGTATTTTCTTTGTTTCACAGAAATATACATATGATTTTCATGTTAGGAAGAGCAGGAAAGAAAAAGCCAACCTGCACTTCAACTAACGTTATGATCTCTAAATTATAAAACATCTACAATCTGTCTTCATTCAACCAAGAGAAAGGAAAATTGCCTCTAGAAGAAAATACTTTATGAAAATAATTCACTGGATGAGCAAAAGAAGATTTGGAGTAAAAGACTTTCTTCCACTGAAGAAAATCGATGACTTTTTGGACTATTGACTTTTCTCAGGAAATGTGCTGCTTGTCTTGATAGTACTAGAGGCAAGCTTTCACCATTCGCCTAAACTTGGTCATACTGCCAGAGGAGATTTAATCTAACAGAACAAGTGTGCTTGAAAAAGACTGACAGTGATGCTTCACTGTATATATGTATACATAAAGATATGTATAAAAACCTAATAAAGATACATACCCTACTGGAAAATCTTTGGTGTTTATCTTAGTATTTTGTAACCCCAACCTTTTTTAAAGACAAGTTAATGTATCTCCATGTCATGTATGTCATATATATGTTATTTAATCTGTCCTCATTGATAGTAATGCTATTACTGAATTTACAAACATGCAAGAAGAAAAATATCTTTAATTTCAGCATCATGGTAAGTGACCAGTATGTGTGTGTGGGAAGCTGTGAGAAATCAAGTTTTCTTGTTTTCTTCAAACCATTTGTCCTTGACATTAGTCATTTTATCCTCCTTCTGGCTAATTCATTAATAGGCTATTTTAAATTTTTTGTTCTTAAGTTCTAGGAGTATTAAAAAACAAATTAAAAAAAAACCAAAAAACCAACAACCAAACAAAAAACCCCAAAACAATACAAATCAAAAAACACCGTGAATGCCTCCGGACAGGAATTTAAACCTTGAGATCTTTATCTCAGATGTTTTGTGTTCCATAATTCATAGGACAGGGGATTATGTCACTTGAAACTATTCAGCCACAAATTTGTTCTGTCATTTTTAACCCATTTTATATTAAAGATTAATTGGTAAGATTTGAATTTTCTTTAAGTGTTGAGGAATATTTGGAGAAAATCCTTGCATGTGTACCTGGTTGCAGTACAGGCCACAAGAACTTAAACACGATATCTAAGGTAGCAATGGGATTCAGCAGAATTTACACAGACTTCCAAAACATCTTGGTTTGAGATGATGCTTTCACTGTTCTAGTTCCTTTTTCTATGCATTCTGGAACAGTGACCTGATAGTGAGCCAACACTAACCCAGAAAAAATGTAGAAGGATGGGCTGCGAGCCATGGTAGGTTTTGACACTCCATCTGAAGACTGCTTCACATATCTTTATAACAAGAGGCAACAGCCTCCAGCTGCGGCGGCTTTTTCACAGAAAGAGTGGTCAGACATTGGAATGGGCTGCCCAGGGAGGTAGTTGAGTCATCAACCCTGGATGTTTTTAAAAGTCATTTGGCTGTGATGCTTGAGGGTGTGGTTTAAGGGTGAACTTTGTAGAGTAGGGATGATGGTTGGACTTGATGATCCTGAGGGTCTCTTCCAGCCAGAATATTTCTGTGATAATATTGGATGTTAGTTATAAAGTTGGGGTTTTTTTAATTAATTTTGCATAGAAATTATTTCAAAAGCATCTGCAGTGTCCCTTTTCTGCTTCTGGGTTTTGGTTCTTCTCTGGCTAGCAGTGAAATAATAACAGGCCTCATTGCAGTTTCTTTATATTTTATCTAAAAAATAAAAACATGCACATCATTCACCAACATTTAAAATACTGGTTTTCTCCTATTGAGGTGGATTTCAGTGAGAAGAATCAATGAAGAGCTTCTCTCCGTCCCATATGCAGCCATTTTTTGAGGGAAAGAAGAGAGTTTCATGTAATTGTACTACTAAAAATAATTGTTGTTGGTTTTTTATCAGTTATGTGGTGACCTTGTTTACCATAATGAGGTCTTGGTTATCATACATAGGTTTAACAAGTTAAAACAATTATGTACCTAAAAATATGCAATGAATAAACAACCAAAAAAAAGGCAAAAAACTATTCCAAGTAGTTGGGGAGTTTCCTACTGATTTAGTATACCATTTCATCAGTAGTTGCAGTGAATTTTTTGTTTGATTTAATTTTTTTTTTGCAAACGTAAAATAATATGGGTTTATTTATAAAAATATAAAGAATATTTTGATTATTTGAAGTGTAGTTTCCACGGTTTGCAAGAAGCTAATTTCCAAAATTATTTTTGCAGAGAAGCAACTTTTTTGTTAAACTTTATAGCAGATCTCAATGAACTGACCCTCNAATTAGTAAAAAAAAAAAAAAAAAAATTACATGAAGAGTCCTGGCTAATGTATAAGGAATTTTCTATTTACGTATTTCAATTTAGAGGCCTGCCAGAAGAAAAGTTTGACTTCTAGAGTAATTGAACTGATTGTGCAGACTGAGTTTTGTCAACAATAGAATCATAAAATAATAGAATGGTTTGGGTTGGAAAGGAACTTAAAGATCATCTAGTTCCAACTTGCCACCATAGGCAGGGACACCTCCCTCTAGAAGAGGTTGATGATTACAACCATTATGCTTCAAAGACTGAATTGTTTCTGTAGTGTTCAGAGACTAAAAGTTACTAATCTTTGTTTAAAAATCTGGTAAACCTGCTAATAAGCTATGAATGTACTGAAAGTGCTAGAGTTAACCATAAGTGATTTCCCATTGACTAGCTTCTGTTCATGAGTTTGCTGAAACAAAAATGCACACTTTGACACTGTAATTTACTGAAGTTCGATGTCTTATATATGACCTCAATGATTCAATGCATTCGAGAGCATCCATAACAGATGATAGAGGTGTCAGATATGATTCTCTCTATAAATTCAAGTAACATAGGTGAGAAATAATTGCAGTGTTAATGGTAGTCTGCAGGTTATGGAAATGAAGTTAAGTTTAGAATACCAAGAATATATTACCGGTTTTGTTAAAAGTTTGGGCTTTTTAATAAATAAAAAGGTAAGAAATTATTTAGTATGTGATTTCTTTATGAGATGCCTAGTGAAGAAATTACTCAATATTTATACATTATGAGAATGGATAACAGTAAAAACAAAGATCAGGAAACAGGTGTGCATAGATGAGCAATATATTCAGGGAACATGCTGTTCAGCATTTCTAAACTATTCAAAATGTCAGAAGATTCAAAAGCCCTTGCCTAGGACCTGCTGTAGTTGCTTCTGTGAAAATATTCTTCATGAACTGAAATTTGGCATTACCTAATAGAGGTATGATGGATGAAGACTTTGCTTAATTGAGACACATTAGCTGATAGTTGATTCTCTTACCTGTATTATCTAAGATCTGATTCTGCGTTATTGTAATATTTTATGTTCCATGTGCCAGTGAAGAAAATCTGAACATTTAGTTTTTTTGTTTAATAAGAACCATTTGAAACAAAATATAAGAGGAAAGCTCACATCCAAATGACAGATCTTGTTCCAGACCATGTATAGTAATGACAGTTCATGCCCGTCTTGGCTTTGCATCAGTTTTCAGTGAAATTTGCTTGAATGTTTTCATGTCTAAACTGAGAGTTGATGTCTCCTTTATTGTTAGCAACTGAGGAAGCTGTAAGTTCTTATGTTTTAAGAACAATTTATTTAATTGCTCTTTGTTCATAACTACAATTTTTGCATGCCACTTCTGCATTCTCTGACAATAGTGTGAAAAATGAAACTGCTGGTGGCAGCATGTTGGCAACTTGATGATATGTTTTCTGATTGTTTCTTAGTGTATGGATAAGATGTGTACTATTAAAATGATGAGTAAAGAAGGGTCATCTGAAGAAACTTCCACTGTGGTCCTGCTCAGAGAAGCAAAACAGATAGGATAAGTTGAAGAGGATAAATGAAGAGCAGTGTGGCAAGTCAGTGTGTTTTCCTTGGCTGTAGCAACACTTGACAGCAAAGGAAAATTTCTAAGACAGTTAAAAAGTGCAGAGATTTTTACCTAGCTGCCTTCTCGATGATAGTACAAATGGGATTCTTCCTGAATTATTGACAGGAGAATTAATCATAACTGCTTAAAGCTGCTAGGAATAATGAAGGGATATAATTTTAAAATATGAGTAACTTCAGTTGTATGGGAGAGAACAATGACTTGGAGCTATGGTCAGCAGTCAGCCATCAAGGAAGCCTTAATGTCTGGAACTTTACTTGCCATTTTAAAGGCATCTCCATGATCTGTCACATTGCTTCCACAGCTTTACTGTCATCAACAATCTCTTCTTTTGTACTCTTTCACCTTTTGCTTTCATGCTATGGCAATGCAGCAGCTGGTCCCTCCTGCTTTCCTGTCAGCCCACCAGTCATTCAACCCTATCTGAGCTTTTCACAATATGACTCAGGCAGAAAAGAAAACTGGGTCATAGGCAGGCCCAAGTAGGCTGAGTTATTTCTTGGTTTTCTGCTGGCTTTGTTTAGGTTGTGATGTTTCAGCAATGTTTGTTCAAGGCTCAGCAACTACTTGGTTGTACAGTCATAAGCTGTCCATCATGACTGCCATGGAAACCAATGTGAGTATTTTTAAAAGACATGAAGTTGAAGGGTACAGAAAAGTGCCATCATACAAAGCACAAGTCAGAAAACACATTGCCATAACCACTTGGAAAAGTGAGGCTTACGCTAAAATGTTAGGATGAACCAAAGGTAATGTTTACTTTGTGTATAGCATTTCTATTTGCAATTTTTAGATAAAAGTAATGACCAGTCATGTTAGAAAGCACATCAAAAGCTGCCCTGTACTGACAACACCATTATCATGTAGTGACAGCTCCTGACGTGTAACACCCACCTAGGCACTCTGTGTAGAAATCTTTATTACTAGTACCACAAATCAAGTTTCATTTAAAAACATTTGACATTGGTGTAATGTGTCCTTCAGCTTTCTACACAGTGACTGTGTAAAGCTGCTCCCTTTCTTGCAGTCATAAAATAATTCAGATTTGGAAGGACCTCTGGAGCTCCTTAATCAACTGTGTGTCAAAAACTGGCACATAAGAACCACTGGGCAGCCTGGTCAACCTTGCAGCTATCCTCATGGAGAAAAGCTTTTCCTCAAATTTGGTGGTAAACTGTCTCGTGTATGATACTGCCTGTTTTGTCCTGCTCTCCTGTTGTTCACTGCTGGCTTCATTTTCTCAATAACCTGCTCAGGGTCAGAAATAATCTGATCTTTACTTAGCTATTTAAGTCACATTTATTTTTAAATCCATTGCATGTGTCATTATGAAAATACTTTTCCTAATGTTGAGTTTAATTTACTCTTTCATGGATTGTAAGAGTTCTGCTGTACTATGTGATTTTGGATAAGCAAGCATCCTCTTGAAGTGGCAAGCTTACAATTATTTTTTTTTTTTAATCTGACACTCTTGGGGGAAAAAATAGAATATGTAAGGGATTTTGAAATTTAAAATTTATTAGTAAAACTGTATGTTCATGTACATGCTTACCTTTATGCCAGTGTTTGTATCCTTTTGAGCTGCAGTTTGAAGATTTGTTTAAACCCCAACTCATGACAGGCTGAAAGAATTTGGGCTATTCAGTGTGCAGAGGAGACAGCTCCAAGGAGATCCTATGTACTAAATTTCAGTATCTGAAGGGTACCTACAGGAAGGATGGGGAAGCACTGTTTAGAAGAGCTTGTAGCAATGGGGGCAGAGATTTTAAACTACAGCAGGGTAGATTTGGGTTAGATATCAGGAGGAAGTTTTTTACAGTAAGAGTGCCAGAATACTGGAACGGGTTTCCCACAGATGTGATTGAGACCCTGTCCCTGGAGACGTTCAAGATGATGTGGCACTGGGAAGCCTGATCTAGTTGGAGTTGTCCATGCTGAGTGCAGAAAGGCTGGGCAAGATGACCTTTGAGGGTCCCATCCAACCCTATGCAATCTGTGAATCTGTGAAAATACAACATACATGTATTTGGTCTGTCTCTCTTGAGAGACCAGGAAGAAGAGTTACAAGAATAAGTAAAACTGTATTTTTAACTACTTGAAGAACTTACTTTTAAGTAGGGACGTAATTAGGATGTATTTTTGATATATGAAATATGTCAATTGCTAAAGATTTTATTCCCTTTCTCCAATCCTTCTGAAGAAAAGGAATGTGCTAAGGCTTGCACTGTAGCGGTCCCAGCAGTCACGTGAATAAAGTTGGCACTGGAGCAGCTTGGTATTGGCAGCTCTGGGTTGAGTGCAGGGGGGTGCTCTGGTAGAAGGTTTTTGGGCCAAGGGCTTAACTGTGTCTTAATGCTGCTACTCACATTAGTAAACTTTAAGCATGTACCATTGCTAAGCCTGAACAACTGGATGCATTATCTCTCATGTTATCAAAAACATCTGTAGGATTAAGGGAAGAATATTGATGCTTACAGTCACTGTATTTACTTTTCTCTGTCTGCCAATACGGTCTGGTTTGCTCTGTGATCATTTATCCATCCTAGACATGAATGTTGTTATTCAGTGAGCAAACATACACTTGCTGTGATGTGGGGAACCTCAGCGAAAAGGTGAGGGGGATACTAGTGCACCTGTAGAGGCATGGGGCAGCACTCAACAGGCCAGACCTCTGTCTTCAGTTTCCACTTGCTCATGGTGTAGATAGGGAAAGTCAGCAGAAGAAATAATAGATACACAAGTATAGAGTCCAGTATGTGTGGCAGGTTTGAGTAGGGATGGCTTCAAGGGGATCACAATTTGGTACAGTGTTCTGTGAAGGACACTGCTCTGACTTCCTCTGGCAGTCTCTGTACACTCTTCCATCCTTGGTCACTGACTCACGAGGAGAGACCAAGTCAGGGAGTTGGGACTTGGAACAAAAAGAAGGCAATGCATAAATCCACAGTTCTCTGCCTGTAAACTCTTGTTCTGAAACTGCCAGACTTCAGTAGCAAGAAGAGTCCCTTGTCACATCCTTCCACAGCTGACTAAGCCATTGCCCTTATCCTTCATGCCCTCACTCTGCAGTGTATGAAAAAGAAAAGCAAAAAATACTTCAAGTTCTTAACAATAATTTTCTATGGTTCCCCTGTCAGTGTTCACATCATATTGTTTGGGGGAAAAAAAAAATCTATAAAAGCACTCTAGTTAAAACAGCAGCAGTCAAAACAGAGTTGACAATTATAATATTGCTTAGCTTACTTGTGAGCTCTTGACAAAACAGTGATCAACAAAAACTGTGAAATACACTTTGGCAGGTTTGATGTTAGCTTGAGATTTCAGTGTACTGTTCAATACTAACAAGTGAACAAGTTATAGAATATATAAGCCTCACCTGTGGGAGAAATTTCGGTGACAGGGTTTGTTGATAATAGCAGTGTAAACTCTGAGATTAAATAGAATATCAACTTGGAAATTAAGGTGTTGTTATATTAGATCCTAGTCATGCTTAGGGTCTTAGGTATATAAACCCACATCAGCTAAGGAATTACTGTGGCAGAATTAAAGAACATTATTGCTGTATAAAGTGATAATATTTTTACTTACTAAACCTCTCAGAAACTGTCTTTATGGTGTTGCATATAAGACAATATAAAGTGCAGATTATTATGTGTCTGCTCCAACATCTAATATATTTAATAGTCTTTGGATTAGTCACTATATTTATGTAAATATCTTAACAAATTGTGATAGACTCTACAATAACTCATGCAGGAAGGTTGTGTATAAATGTCCTTTCCCCTGCTTCCTGCATTTCCTAGCACAAAGTATTTTTGAACCAGGGCCACAGGAGAACTGGAAAGTTCTTCTGAGCATGGACTTTATAGAGATACAAGAGAAATAAATGCTGAATGCAAGTTTCACCTTGAAAGATTTTTCATGCTGATGGTGGGGAAAAAAGGTGACAGCAAAGACATTTTTCAAGTGCAAAAACTTGTTTTGTTACAAGATTTACAATAAAATTAAAAGAAAAGGAAAGATAACAAAATCAGGGAAAATAAAGGAATGTGCCAAGAAGCAGCAAAAAAATTAACATAGGAAAAAGAAATGAGTCAACATTATGAAGCAAGATAGTATATTATTCCCCCCAGCCCTGAACACTCACACACAATGTGGAGATTACAAACTGTCAGAGAATGATAAAGGGAATGATGCTTTCTGTGGGAAATCTTTGCTATGGAAAGTCTTTAGGACCTGGTAGAATGTTAATTAATAATTTTTTTAATTGCTGTGTATTTGTAATATTTTCCAATCTTTAAACTTTTTTTTCTGCCAATGGAAGTCCAAAAGGTAGCATTCATAATGTATTAGTTATATGATTTTTCTTACCTGAACTTCAAATAGGTTCAAAAACCATTTTATGAGGACAAATCAATAGTGTTGTCAGCACAAAAGTGGCTGGAACTTTACAGACTGAATTACCATCATCTTGCTTGCCCTCCTTTCCTAGTGACATAGTATGATCCTATTACCCAGAGCAGTCTGATAATGAAAGATCTCTTTCATGGGGTTGAATTTGCATTTCTTGGATGTCAGTACAGCTTGAAGGTACTTGGAGCTGTGATTCTTAGTAAGCAGAGGTAGATAATATCCTGAATATTCCATGCAAAACTAATGGCAATGCACATCGATTTTGTAAAGTCAAGTATGCAAAATCATCCATTCAGATGAGTTGAAAATTCATCCCTTTCTTCTCACTACTGTTAAATATCAGTACTCAGATTACAAGATCATGCAATTATAAAATTATTTTAATTTGCTCTCCTTAAGATACTTCTACTATGGACATTCCACAAGTAGAAGAAAATGTATTTTGTTAGTCTTTGTTATGATCAGAACCATCAAACAGTCCTTCCCAAGAAAGAATTACTGTAGAAACTATGAAGTGCTTTATGAACTTTTGCCAGCAGAAGTCTGCTCTGGTTGCAGCTTGAAATGTGAATCTGTGCAATTAACCTTGACTCTGACCTTTCTGTAAACGATAGCAGATGCAAACTTCCACTCCTAATTTGCAAACCAAAGTGTTTTAATGACCTTTTAAGAGGGAAATTCTGCCCAGACAGACAAAAGGTGAAGGGGAAAAACTCACTATCTAATAAAAGTAGCTGAGAATTAGAATAAACCATGATGTTTTATGTGAGGTAATGCATATGCTCTTAAAGACACTGAAACAGATATGTGGCACATTTATCTAGACTTCATTAATTTAAAAGTTAATATGTTTATATTAAATTTTCTTGTGTTGATCACTGAAATGGAGAAGGCACTACTATCCTCATGGCTACAGGAAGAACAAGGCTCTTGACTTACCAAAGTAAAAGAACAAATTTGTGAACTCTGACTTGTAGCATTTCAACTGCTAAATCCTTCTGCCTTAGCACAAAGTATAGCATATGGCAGTGAATCTGTACAGCAGGTTTTTGCAAGTGAAAGAACAGAGAAAATTCTCAGGAGAGTTGGAAGTCTGATGCTGAGGCAATCACAGATTTTGCAGAACATGCAGGCTTTTTTTATTCTCTTCTTAAACTATATTTAGAATGCTGTATTTAGTTCATTGCTTGTCACATAAAAAGTATATTAATAAATATGCTTTAACTCCTTTCTTGCCATTTAACTGATGGGAATCAGTATTTTATTGAAAATCTTGGTATTATGAACGGGATTTTGGGATTCCCATGTAGACCTCCTCTGTTGTTCTATCTGGGACTTCCAGAATGTGGGACACTAATATGAGCATAAGACTCAAATGATACTACAGAGGTTCACCTCAGTAGCAAAGTTAGAGCTTTGCAAAAGATTCCAATACATGGCATGCTGAGAGGTGTGTCAGAAAATGCATGGGCAGAGAATAAAGGGAAATGAAAGAAGTGTGTGACAGTGAGGTTACATCCAAGGTGACACTGCCACTTTACTGAACCTGCATGGGTTAGTTTTTGCATAGGGACGAAGAATGCCTACTTTCATGATGTCTCATGACTTACTGAAGAAAATCTGGTTTGATGTTCTATCCATTAGGCCATTCTGAGTTCTTCTGTTAACTCATAAATGGGAGGGAAGGTGAAGAAGATCATGTCTAATTGTTCTGATGAAAAGTCAGAGATTTATTTTCAGAAAGTTTTCACTGGCAATTATTGGTGGGGAAAAGTGCATGGAAAAAACTTTTTTGTCATACATCCCAATGACAAAGATACTGGGCTCACCAGTTTTATTCTACAGCAATGCAGAGCAGACTCTTTTAGAGGAGGGGAATGAGAAAGGTAAAAGACTGCTGAACATTTATGGATTCTGGTGCTTTTTGGGTTAGCAGTAGAAAATTCTGCAGAAAACTTGGTCTGCACATTCATTTGCTGGTTTTACCCTTTTTTCCTTTATAAAGCAAAGCCTAAGTAATGCATTTGTATGCTAAATGTCTTGATTTCTCTGTTGACTCAGTTTTTGAATATTCAATAATTATTTTCTGTGATTCATGTGACCACACTGAGATTTTATTCAAGAGCCATTGAAATAAGCACCACAAAGTGGAAAGCTATTATTTTTGGTTTGTTATTGATATTCTTAGCCACATGCACAATGTTCTGCATCATATTTGAAATATGTTTCAAAGATATTTCAGTGAATTCAGAAAATACGTAATAGAACTGGAGGATCTGGTAGTTATAGCTGGTAATGATAGTGTGCATTTAGGTGCTGACAAAGCCTAACAATCTATTTTAATTAGCTGCATTGTTTTTTCTCAGCAATAGTGTTAGAAATAAATGGTATCTCAAGGACCACGTACCTGTGTTCTTTCTTTTATAATAAAGTCACAAAGAAGAGGCAGATTTCACCTTGTTTATACAGTAAAGCTACTATGATCTGCCAAAGAACAACCATGAATCTGCCCTGTACCTTGTAATCCTGTAAAGACATATGTGTATGTTCTAGCAGGTCTTTCTACATGTGTAGTGCAGACAGATGACAGCTTTTTAGAATACATTTTAAAGAGCAAGAATAAAAAGCTTAAATAAAAAGAATAAAAGCTCCCATACACAGATTATGGCATAGATTTCTTATTTTGTAGTAGACAGATGAAACTTAACTGCAAAGAGAATACTGGAAGAAACTTTGCTTCCATGGGTAGTTTTGTGCTTTATAATGATGGCACATGTGTCAGCTAAGCTTAGAAAAGGGACTACTTAAGACACAAAGTTTCCTTTCAGTGGGGTAATGTGGCGGAAGTGAAAGGAGAGAAACAGTTTTGTAACAGGAATGAAAATAAATAGAATCAATGGCATAGATAAAAGTAGGATAGATGGCAGATACAGTGAATGGGGACTTGTCTATGGGAACAAAAACTTTCAACAGTCTTTCTGTCCATGTGAGTTTGTCTTGTCTTTATGCTCAGAGAAAGTCTTTGTTTCAACAAACAAAATAGGATGCATCTAAACTGTTTACTATGTTATTTTTACAGTCCTGTGGTCTGTGGTTGTATTTTATTCATATATTTGCATGCTTGGTGGATTTCATGTTCTGTAGTCTAACCCCCTCAACTGGATTAACCAGGAATATCCCTGGCAGATTATGTCTTGGTTTTTAGCTGAATTATTTTATTGACTGCTTATTAAATGAGGAATCCTCTCCCTAGAGTATTTATTTCAAAAGAATACAGTAAAGGTGTTTACTTCACAAGAAATATATGAATATATATGAATAAAGAGTGTGATGGAATGGGGATTTGGTTAATTAATGTGACATTCTTTTTCAAAATTAATATTGTTTATTAATTTTGATATCCAAACTTTTCCACCCCGACCACAAATTTTAATAATAAACAGGTTCTTTTGTAACAGTCATGGAACACATTACATAAACAACATCTAGATCTAGTAGTACCTATCAATATGCATTAAATGATCAATTCAATTGAGCTCAAATTAACTAATTAACTGGAAGAGATTTCTTGTGATTAATAGCGCCGCTTGGCCCATCTGCATAGGGCAGAAGTTAGATAAATGCAAAGCTTAAGGTATTTACTCACAAAATGTTTAGTACTAGCACTGTGATAATAATTCTTGAGTAATGAATACCGATTAGGGTACTGTACATAGTCATCAGTCATTCTAACACCATGTATTATCTGGCTGAAGTTCCAGTTAGGTGTAGATTTGGGGTGCTTTTGGTTTTTTTGCATTTGCCTAGATTCACCTTTGTGTTGTAATACCATTTTCACCTTATGAACCTGAGTCTTATGAAGCTAGAACTTTGGAGTTACTGTCACCTATTTGATGAATGTGTCCGGTAGTCATCCTAGAAATGGTAATTAGACACTGAAATGGTCTGCCTGGGGAGGTGGTGGAGTCACTGTCCCTGGAGGTGTTTAAGGAAAGATTGGATGTAGCACGTAGTGACATGGTCTAGTCGATGTGGTGGTCTTGTCATAGGCTAGACTTGATGATCTTATAGGTCTATACCACCCTCAGTATTCTATGATTCATATTAATTGGGGGGGAGTCTGCACCAAAGATCTCCAGTCTAGGAAAGAAACATAGGTTTGTCAGTGTACAGTGGTTGTACTGTGCTTTGATAATCCTACATGCTTGTTTGCTACCTAAAATATATGAATGAAACTACTGGCTTGTATACTGCATGTTTAAATAAACTGATCTTAAAAAAAAAAACAACAAACCAACAACAACAGTGTATTTAGCATGTTAGCACCTGGAAGTAGAGAAGTAGTTGAAATAATGAAAATAAAATGTAACACTTAAGGAGCTGTTGATGAGTTCAGCATGTGAAACTCTACTTGCCTCTTAGCCTCTGTTTGCTGTCGTGAATGTTTCCTCTTGTTTTCTAGTTTTGGGGGTTTTTTTAATTTGTTTTTTTTTTTAATTTTATTTTCATTCTGTTCCTGGTTTACTAGAGGATTGTGAGATTTATTAAGGAAATTTCTTCTCAAAAATTAGACTTCCATGAAAGCAATATCTGATGCATTGTAATATGCTAATCACTGGATTCTATCCATGTTGAGTGAATTAATTTTTTACTATGGTGTGTTGCACATAAATTTCATGTGCAGGGAATGACATGGATGTAAAGACGTAATTCAATCTAAAACCACTATACTTATTTTGGGTAGCTAGAAAAGAAATCTGAATTTTTATCTTGTGAGAGCTCTGATATGTTTTTGCCTTAATCCAGAAAAACTTCAGGGTTGTACGGTACTTTATCTTATTTACAGTAGTAGGTGGTTTTGTTTTGTTGTTTTTTTTTTAAGGCAGAAAAAGTATTAAGCTATCCTGGTTTTTATTATTATATATTGGAACTAATTTCTAAAACTTTCCTGGGAGGCTACAACTCTTTGAACCTTATCTAGATGACAGGTTCAGAGAAACATCCATTCTGTTGAGGAGCTGGCCAGCCCAGACCTCCAGATGTTTAATTTCTGTCTATCATTAGTGAAACCATGATGTGCTGAAATCCAGCTTTTGCAAGTACTGTTTGCTGCTGCTTTCATAATTCTCAATTTTGCTGTTCACAGAGAGTGAAGAAGTATACCAGCGCCAGGTGCTGTCTATTTCCTGTATCATCTTTGGCATAGTCGTAGTGGGCATGCTTTGTGCAGCGTTCTACTTCAAAACAAAGTAAGAGCCTTCATCTACTGTGTTTCTTATTTAGCTCCTGTGTGTTTTACAGCTTTACTATTCTTCTGTTTCTCCCCTCCTTTTGAAGCTGTTGCTTTCTCCAGATAGGTTAGAATAGTATCCCATGGCTACACTAAGTAAAAAGCAGAAATAGTAAAAAGGAGTAAGATGTGGTTCTGTTTCTCTTTTCTGACATCAGGAAAGAATAAATTATGTCATTCTAGTTCTTTTTTTGACAATAATACTTTTGAGTCTTTTACTATCAGTATGATAATCAATGCCCTCTATGAAAATAACAGTTTAAACATGCCATAACCTTTTTGCTTTTCACTTCATATTCCTGAACATCCCTTTTGTTTCTGTATGCTCAAAACAAAGGTGAAGGTAGAAATGCAGGAAGAGACAAGTTCTCTGCAGGCATTTACAACCTGTAGTAATGGTTGTAGACTGATGATGGAGTTGCAAAATTACTAGCTGCAATGCACAAACACACTGAACTGTCCATATATGGACACCTTTAAGTGAAATATTCACTTTCCACTATATCCTCCCGACTGAACATTATTTTATAGCATTTATTATTATGTGTGTAATTTGAGCTTCTAAAGCCTCATAGCAATTACATAACATGCTTGTCAGTGCAACTGTGTTTATAAATATGTTCTGTATGGTTGTTGTCCCTCATTCCTGTTCCAACTGGAGCTAATGAGAGAACATAAAACAATATAAATAGTACCTACATGAGGTTAGTCATGATAGCTGAGCATCAACAATATGGAGGTTTGCACTATTTAAAAGTTTGCATGCTTACCTGAATCCTCCTTTAAAAAAAAATTGTTTTACTGGATGTTGAATCTCATGAGAGCTACTCTTTAGTTTTTTTTAAAAAAATAATAAAAGTTTACATTTCTGTCAGAAAACAACAAAAAAAGTTGGAAAAATCACCAGGCCTTGGTTTTATTTCTCTTTTTCTTCCTTTTCAAGTTTCATGGGTGGTTTTTGTATGATCTGAGTGACAATTTCTGTTGGTTAATCTGCTGTCTAAACACCGGAACTCGTTCTCCTGTCTTGAGGGGTTTTGATTAATTGTTGTTTGGACCTAGAGTATGACAGTGATGGTGGGATAATGCTGTGGCCGGATGGTTCATCTCAACAAATTCCTTGGTTGTAGTATGAACTGTGAGCAGAAGCAGCTGTTTTGTCACTGAATTAGAAATGTCACTAGGTATCTGTAGAAGAATGATCTGTAGAAGAAAGAAGGAAAGAGAGTAAGGTGGTTTTGTTCTTCCTGGAGAGGCTTGGGACAGTTGTGCTTCATATTTCAGCAGGAGGTGGAGACATTTGGATTGCGTTTTTATCTGCATTATGAATATGGTAGTTAGGAGTTACTGCAAAGAGTGGAAGTGTGCTTTTGCCAGGTTCTGGGAACTGAAGTTTGAAAAGTAATGAGAAAATGAGCACCTCCATTTTAGTCAGGAGGTCTTATCAAATATGTGAAGTGCAGTAATGATAAGATAATAATCAATTGCTAAATCCCTATCTGTGAGTCCTTCTTGCAAACTGTCCTAAAAGTAACAGTGTCTAGATTGGTTGCAAAAAGGTCACGTAAGCCAGTGACATCTCACTGGTGCATCCTTTAAGAAAAAAAAGTTTCTATGAAGACATGAACTGACATTTTTAGCCTGACAATTGTCTAATACCTGCTCCTAGAAATAATGCTTCTCTATGCATCATTAAACTAATAGTCCTTCTTTAAAGTAAATTCAGTCTGAGGAAGTTTGGAGTGTTAAACCCTATGCTTTTCCAGTTACTCCTTTCAGGGTGGTCAAGAAAGAACTCTAAATGTTAGCAGCAGAGGGAGAGTACAGTAATGGACTTATCTTTATGGCTTAGACTTTTATAAATAATTTCACTCCTTGCTGAAGTAACAATACTTCATTGGGAAATACCTCAGAAGTAGAACTTCTGAAAACAAAAATTATGAAATAAATATATTAATCAGGGAGTAATTTTGAATTATTAATAATTTGTCATTTCATAACTGTGAATCCTATAATTTGGCAAAATTAATATATATAAACTTAATATTAATATTAGGCTGCATGAACATAAAAGTAAATTAATTATTAGATTGTTTCTCAGTAAATTACCTTCAGGAATTTCAGTTGTAATGTTAAAGATTTCACAAGTGGGGGTGAATATTGCACTTTACTGGCATGTGTTTACAGATGTAGAAAAAACTCTAAACCCAGGTTTTCTAAATAAATCCAAATAAGAGTTCTAAAAAGTTGTAGTTTCTTTTGTTATTTTCCTGATTAAATTCTAAGAACATTGCCTGTGTAAGAGAGATTCACAAAGTCTGGTGCTGTAGTCATGTTTCACTGACATTGTTTAGGCTTCCTATGAAGTTTCCACTCAAAAACAGTCATAAAAAAAGGCTGGATATTCCATGACTGTTACGCAAAGAAAGTGGCTGGCATCCCAGTAGGACATATGCATATATATGCATATATATTCCCCTGGAATTTTGTGAAAAACTAAAGAGTTTTGTTTAGAACTTTACAAATTAAATTACTCAGTTTCATTGGTTTGGAAAAGATCTATATATCAAAAAACTATTTTGAAAAGAGGTGTTTCAGAATCAACTGACTGATTAATTTAACACCATAATCCTTCAGATTCTATATCTATTAAAGTTATTCTGATATTAACTTCTGTTTGAGGAAGAATTTTGAAAGTTTATTAAGTTTTTGTGCTTGAGGAATTTATCCTCACCCACCCATATTCATAAATCTGACTAATGATGAGCTCCTAGAAATGCTCAAAATGTGCCACTCATATATGTGGCATTTTTACAATGTAAATTCCTTAATTTTGGTTTACTATGCTGTTCCAAAATAGGATGTAAGAAGGATGTCTAACATGTTTTTAGAGTCCAAAAATTGATTATAGTTTATGATGTGTATACAGAAACATGCTATAACAAATACCTGCTTCTAAGCAGGTGTTTACTGATTGAATTTAAGCAAATGATTAAATGTGCAACACTGAATCAAAACCAAGGGACTGAAAGGCAAAGGAAATCTCATATATTTAATATATTTTTTTAAAATGTTATTATTGAGTATCTCATCTGTGATATTTCTCACTACTTTCTTTTTTATTGAGGGGACTTGTCCCCTCTCACAATTTCCCACCTTGACCACTTAAGTAATTTTCCTCTGATTTCTTACACTTTCCTGTACTAGCCATAGGCTCCACTGAAAGGAGATAAAATGTCAAATTCATTGGCCTGAGTCAAGTAAGATGCTATCAAAGTTGATAATGTCATGAGGCTTTCAGCATCAAAGTCACCAGAATTTTTAAAAAACATTACTGAATCTTCTTTGCTCAGAGGTTCACTATTGAAAGACTGTATTTCTTTCATTTCCTTCTGACACTTCTTTGAAACTTCTTTCTTCTGAATCGTGGCTCCACACCAGTGGCTGTTGGTAGTGTGACAAAGTGGCAAGTCTTTGACCTTGCTGGGCAGTTCTCAGGACCTTTGTAAGTTCTCTGCTGGAGATGCATCTGCCTGGGAGAAAAATTTAAAACAACCAAAAAAAAAGTAACAAAGGAAAAATGGAGGGAATCAGTAATATTATTTTGGAGTTACTTCTTGTGATAATTTAAAACTGATAGTCTCATACTATCAAAAGCTTATCAAAAGAATGGAGACTTTAAATAAATTTTGCAAACAGTTTTTGCCCAGCTATCTGTTTGCAGAAGATAAAAGAAATACTTAGTTTGCTGCCTCATGTCCTCAATAATTTACAGAACTTTAAAACTCAGTTTGCCAGTATAACTTGGCAGAAAAAGAAAGCCTTTATTAGTAGTGTAGTTATCTCCTGAATGTTGTCCGTGATTCATCTAGTGGCTCCAACATACTGGATCGTAGTATAATATGTCAAAAAAACAGCCTCAGATACCATACTGATGGAATTTTTTTTTTTTAAGTTTAAGCGTTTAAGAAAAGCTGATCTGAACAAGAGATACTATGTTACAGGCCAAGTCTAATCATCTAGTACAAATCTTTGGTTCTCCAACACTTTCTATAGCCAAGAAACACTAAGCCTGCTGTACTTGCCAAAATCTTTGTTCTAAATTGGAGCAAACTGCTTTTTTAATATTCAGGCCTACTTACAAGCTATTGTTAAATATGTAATAGATGATCTTTACAAAATTCTACACTAAAAGAAATAGCACACTATTGCAGTAGGGAGTAGAAGATACTTTAAACAGAAGAGCTCTTTTTTGCTTTATCCCTTTCTTAAGCCTTGCCAGAAAATGACCACTACATTGAAATATTAATGAATCAGCTCAGCTTGTTAACCTAATACAATGAAGTTTTCAACAATGGGAATTATGACTATAAAAATATCATGGCTATAGTAGAAGATCGAACTTTCTTGCTTTTACATGAATTTTATTTCTCTCTGTAGGAAACAAACAAAGCAAATTCATGAACAGCTGAAGGAAACACAGAATAGGAAAACCTATAGCCTAAACGCTTCCAGCATGATGGCAAAGTCAGAGTGTGTGGCACAAAGCCGAGTCCAGCTGCAAAATGTAAGTAATTCTGCCAGCTATAGCACTTAATAGCCTGGCTGAGTTCCTGCTGCTGATGGCAGCACTTCGCCATATTGCTATTAGCATCTGAGCAATGGGAACAAGAATTACCATCTCTTTTATAAAATATTTTCTATCAGGCCTGTTAATGGAAAACGCCATGCAGGGACCATGCAGGTAAAGTGAGTGGTCCTTGACCTTAAGAGATGTCAAGTTTTCCAATGATTAATGGACCTGCATGAAAAAAAAAAAAAAAAGTTGAGATTTGTCACAGTTAGCTCTGAGTAAATATGGAAATAAATTTATGCATGTAAATTAGTAAACATGTAAGTAAATGTTATCATGTTTATTAGTGAAGGTATAAAATGAATTTTGTGCAGATGATCTCATTTTTCTGGGATTTTTGGTACCAGAAAGAGATTAGTTTGTTCAAACTATCTTTGAATTTTTTTGTCATTTTCTGTATATACTTATATGTAAGTTAATACAGTCCCACAATCATGAAATGTGTAAAATGTATTTAAAATAAGGAACTTGAAGATGATCCATTTTATTAGCTCTGGATGTAAGGTATTTTCCAATGCATGTCGGGTATCGGAGCTTTACTTAAAGGGCTGGCTACCAAATTGGCTGATTCCACCCATCAGAAAGTGGGAGGTTAGCAGAAGTGAGCACTCACTCCCACTAAGCTACAAATATCTCAACTCCTGGTTTACATCCAATTAATGTGGAAATAAGTATAAGCCCTTTTAACCAATGCAGAACAAGCAGAGCCTCCATGCTATGACAAGATTTGGCAGAGCATAGCTTGTGTTCACTGAAAGTTTTGTTTTCTGAGAGCACCACTCTGGTCATTATATGCTTTGTGGTTCAGCAAAAGTATGCTGTAGTTCTACTAAATTGACATAATCACAGTTTAGGGAACCTTGTGCAATTCTTTGTTTCAATCAGTCATATATTACTTTTCTAGCCCCTAAAAAAAAAAAATGCTTCTTGAAGTATTGTTGGATTATGATAGCAACAGAAGGTGAAGTCATAAAGAGCTTTTGATACCCTTTTGTTCTAACGTGTAAAGTAGGTCTTGGAAGTGCTAAGAATTTTTCTTTGCCTTTTCCTCACTGCAATTCAGAGAAATATTTTGTCAAGACAGCATCACAATGAACTATTTCCTATCTTCAGTTCAGCTGACAAACACATCAGCTAGCTTTATTTAAGTCTTTTTCTTTTGTCATAACAATAGCTACAATGGCTGAAGTAGCAGTTTGTAGATTCCAGATATTAGAGATTGAAAACCTTTTTCTTTAAAAACAAATTTAATCCAAATTTGCTTTTCAGCTTTTAATGCTGTTCAGACTGGCATTATCAGTGCTGGTAATTAACACACCATTTTCTTATTGTTGTGGCTGCTTTCAGGCAGCTGTTTTTTCCTTGCCATTAATGCATTTTCCCTTTGGGAACAAAGATACTAAGGAAGAAAAATAGAATGACCTTGTGCAGGATGTAGCATAACAGTGCAGGGTAATAATGGTTTCTATTGTTAGCAAGATTTTAGTGCAGGAATGCATGTAGGCAGTTCATGAAATATTTACGAAACTTGGCAAATTGGAGGAGGAAAAAAGGGCAGGGGGTATGGCAAGGCAGAAGAAAAGAACTTTGAAATGTTATTTCATAGAAATAGCTGAGTGGCTCTCCATCAGACTCCAGAGGTCTGCCCAGGGCATATCTGCTAGGTGGGATAGGGGCCAGGCAGTGGCACAAGGAGGGAAGCACTGTTCACTCCTGCAGCTGTGCTGCCAGTCACTGCCTGGATGTGATCTTTCTGTCATTCCCATCTGTGACTCCCACCACATGGGTCTGCAGAGAAATCTTAGTTCTCTTCATTTGTGGGAGCTAATAAAGAGGCTTAAGTAAATTAAGGTGGTTATTTTCTGGAGACAAGTCCTCTGGTCTGGTGTTTTGGTTTATGTAACCCCAGAAGCCATTTCTTCTCCCCTTCCAAGTGCTCCTTTATACAGAAGAGTGGTGCTGCTTGTATATCACCTTTGCCTCTTTCCCTAAAAAATTCTGTAGTATTTTTTAAATACACCTGTTTTGAATGGATCTGATGTTCCTTTCCACCTTTTTCTCTTCTACACAGAATACACTAGCATAGACCTGAGAATAGCTGCATAAGGTTCCTTATTCTTGATGTCTCTTGATAACTATTCTAATAATGTCTGTTCCAAAAGAGCCATCACACCTTGACTCAAATGCTGCTACTAATGAAGGATGAGTGCATCGTTCCAAATGCTGTGTTGTCCTAGAAAGGGGTTTTACTTATTTTCCATGACTCAGAGTGTAGCAGATAGTGTTTCAAGCCACTTCTGGTTGTAGAGAGCTTGGTAAGTCTGAGTGAAGTACTTTTTCTTCTCATTCCCTTTTTACACCTGACTGGACTTTAGGAAAATAATTACCTTTTGTTACTTTTTTTTTTTTTTTCAATGAGAGAAGCTGTGTGAGTGTATGAAAATTCCTGTTAGCAGGAAAAGGTATCATTTTTAAACCAAGTGTTAAAATTAATGACAAGTTTGTACTTTATTCTACCCTAACTCATTATACTTGCATCATGCTTACATTACTGCAGAAGGTAAAGGACTTCATGCCTCAATCACTGTGATATCCCAACTCTTTGCCAGTTAAAGCTTCATTGTAGTAGTGTGATTATAAGAACAAGATACAAGGTTAAAAGCTCTGAATATTTGCATTGAAACACTGTTGTTGCATCGTAGAGTACAGGTTACCATGCAGCAATCCATATTTCAAAAGGCAGTGTTTAACAGTTTTAAGTGTTGGACATTTCCCCAAGTCCATTAAACATCCATATGGTAGGCTTGCTCTTTCAAATGTGACTATTCAACCTAGAGCAGCTGAGTATTACCAAAAAAAAAAAGAGCTCACCAACTGAAAAATGCAGACTATTTAGAAGTCTTTTCATTTCAGCAGGGTTTTTGCCCTCCCTGATCAGCAGGGTAGACAGAAGTAAAAAAGAATGGCCATATCCCTTCACTTCCATTGGCCAGTACCTAGGCTGAGGAAGAACACAGGGAGTCAGACATTTGAGATAAAATGTGGATGTCTCCCAGCCTTTTGCTATATTCCAGGGAATAGTGCTTTTTGTTTGCAGTGTTCTGAAGCATCATATGCTTTTCCTTCCCACATTTAAATTCATTACATCCTCCACTCTCTTACTCTTTTCAGATGTAGATTCTGTAAAGTGAAAAAAAAAAAAGTGTTAGATGGTGTCAGAACAGCTGTAATCTCTCTGAACTCTGCTGCTCGCAGCTGGTAGTTGTGTTCATTTCTACTGAGTCTGTTTCTCCTGGTATCACTTTCATTATTTTGTTAGAGATACAAATTAGATGAAAAATACTGTATGCTGTTAGCAGAGTTCATAAATAATGATTTGAATGCCACTACTAGTATTTCTTCCAAATCTCCTTCAAGTCCATTGCTTTTCCAAAATATTCTGGCAGCAACACACTTAATTTCTTGCTAGGTTGTCTAGCATCTTGGATCTGGATAATACCACACTGGTACTCTTACTATAATTCTTCAGTCAGAGAGAGAAAGATGTGACAGTTTTTAATGCAGTATCTTTGAGGTGCACATGAGATGCAGATTTATTTCATCTAATTGATGAAACTGAGAACTTTCTACTATTATGTACCCCTTCCCAATGAGGTATTTAATTAATGTGCTCCACAAGACTGTAGCAAAAAATTCCATATCCTCATAGGCAAAAGGAAATAAGCTGTTGCTCTCTGATGCCTCTCTTTCTATTAGAAAGCCAAGTGCTCTGCTGTCCCTCACTCACGGGTGAGTGGAAGTGTTGTGGTTCTCCTGTTTTTCTGTAGCTCACTAATCCTCATGAGCCTTAATTGTGCTCCTGATTACTAGCTTCTTTGTTCCACTTTAACTAGAGAGTTTCTTTAAGTTCTCATAACTTGACAAATATGCCATACAATTAACAAATATATCATGCAACTAAAATAAAACAAATTAAAAAAAAAGTAAAACCAAAACCACCCACACAAAAACACAACCCCCCCAAAAATCAAACAAAACAGCTGAAGCCTTTCTATTCATTTAGAGATTCTGACAGCTGTCGTAGTCATTTAAAGTAGCCTTAGTCTTTTTCACCTTTGTGGATTTGAATACTTTCTCCCATGGCGCTAAGTGGATCTATTAATTCCCCATCACTTTCCTTCTGAGGTGGTTAATATGCTTTTCATGCTGCGGGGTGTGTGGTTTCACTTTTCACTCCAATTGTTTCTAATAGCTTGCAATCAGTAGCTCCAGCTTTCTGATATAAGGAGAGGAAAGAATTCTCTTTACATGTCTTGTTGCCTTTTGTTCATAGTACTAGGAATTAAATTTGGTTTTAGTCACTGTGTTAGAAATGCAATTAGTATATGTTGAGCAACAGATACACTTACACCTTTTAATAGATTACTGTGTGGTTTTGCCAGAGTTACAGTGTGACTTATCAGCTCAGATCAAGAATAAATTTATATCTTTCATAGTGCATGACTACTTAGGAAGAACTGCCAGAACAGACAACCTTTGAATATACGGGCCTTTGTTTAGAGCTACTGCTGACAACAAGACATATAGAGCATGTGCTGACAACTGTAAGGACGTTAAATACACCACCTGACAGGCTTTCCTTCAAGGTCAGCCCATCCAAAAAGAATCACGGTCTCTCTATCTCCTTGAGTCACTTTCTCTAAGTGTAATTTGAAGCTGACCTCTCTGCCTTCTCAGTCGTTTTGAAATTGGTTCCCCTTCTAATGCCACATGCAGTGGCAGTGGACATTTTATTCATGCTGTTTTGGGAAAAACATTGAGGAGGAAGACCTAAGAAAATCCAGGAGGAGGAATAAGTGTTTTGTTTTGTGTAATACTAGTATAGCAGTGTCAGGCTGTTCTGTTGCATTTGTTATTGTGGATCTTGCATATTAGAATACAGAGTACAAGGCATGGAGCAGGGGAATTATGTGCTCACAGTCATACAGAGGATCAGTGGCAGAGGCTGATTTCTTGTCTCCAGGCTCAGGCTGCCTTTGCAGATTCCCTTAGCATTAACTAGCAAGGGGTGGAATTTTACTGTCAAGGAGTTGAACAATTGTACCTAAGTTACAATTTTCTCCATGAAACTGAAAAAGTGAAAATTTACAAAGTGGTTGAGTTTCAAATGCTGTCATTATTCTTTACTTTATTTAGCCATATGGAACATAATTCTCAGTAATTCCTTGAACAAGCACAAATAATTCAGCAAGAAGACAATAAAACTATTTTAAAATCCCAAATTATATAGATAAGCTTTCAGTGATGCTTGCAACCCACTGAAGCAGTCCTTTGAGAACATTTCACAATTTATTCTCCATCATGGATTTGTATTCAGTAGCTCACAACAGTCAGAGGGCAGGTGAGAGCTGGGCTGTGGAAGCAGTGAAATGTATTCTGCTGGAATGTGAATGGAAAATAATCCTATCCCATACCTCTGTGGGCACCAACTGATATAACTGTAAACTCCTCACAGAAATATGAAGATTTTTTTTTTCCAGAGATGATCTCAGAGAAGGGATGGGGCACTTACAGTTATGCTAAAGATGAATAAACCAAACTGTGTTTAAACCTATTAAAATATGTGAATAATGTCATACATCCAAATAAGTTCAATTATGTCATTTATATTCCCTGTATATTCACAGCCTAAATTTAAATCATGGTTCATGTTTTCATTGTAACTCATGCTATGGCTGTTAAGGTCATTGGTCAGTGGTGCATCAGAAAACGGCATAAAAGAAGGGTTGAGTTAGAACAAGATTATCCTTTACACACTGTGCCTGAGTAGTTCTGGGCATTGGACTTTCTGTATAGCTTGCTAGTGAGCATCAGAGCAGCTTCTGAAGGTCCTGGTTTCCCTCAGTTGTGATGAGGAAGGGCTCTATATACTCTCGTCCAGCCCACATCCACCTCAACCATGGATGCAGCAAAAGGCACAGTTTATCTCTAACTACCTTTCATGACTCACTTCATACTGGTGGCCTTACAAGACATTGGGACCTTCAATTTAATGTCATGGACAAACACAAAAAGGGACAGAAATAACTTCTCAGCACTAGCAACCCATTACTTACATAGCTCAAATTGATTTATTCAGGTCAGGCATCAAAGACAGTTTCAGTTCTGCAACTGGCAAAATAACTATTAAAGTTTAAAACCTTCACAGACATCAGTACCTTAAAAATCATATTTCTGTCTGAATATTTTATGAACAACATCTACAAATGACAAGTAAGATCATGGTAACTGAAAGAAATGAGTGGAATATGTTTCCTATTATTATTTTAGTTGTGTTTACTTCATTCATGCAGCAACTTTTTTCTTATAGTTACTCTCATAGCTTTGCCTTTAGAAGCATGTAAGCAGTGATTTTGGCCCTGCTTATGTCTTTATTTCACAAAACAGAGAGAGAAAAGCACTGGAGGAAAATTTGAAAATCTTTAATTTTAGCTATACAAATCAGTCTGAATAGAAGGACTAAAATTGCATGTAACCTATTGTTATAAAAGGGTGATTCTCTATAACTTTCCTTTTTCGTTTTAATGAGCTATGGGGAAATATAGATAGATAATTGAGAATCAGAAAATAATTCTGCATTTTTAAAGTAGTTCTTGGTCTTTTGTTGGACAACAAAGTAATTATGAAAAAGAATTGTCCTTCAAAAGAAATCCTACTGCTTTCTCCAGAAATGTTTATGCCATTGATTATAGCATGCTATTTTTAACATGGTGATTTCTTTGTTATTTACTATTTTAATTTATATTTTCTTTCTAAAATATTTTTTCATGTAATAGCTTCCACAATACCAGTTTGTTGTGAAAATAACATAGATACCTAGATAATTTTTTTACTAGAAATACAAACTGAATACAGAGAGAAATAGATTAAAGTAGAACAATTAGGTTTAGTGCAGGTCATTTTAATGCGACATAAAAATTATACAAAGTGCAGAATTTTTCATACCTGAGTGGAAATGTGGTTTAGCTTCTCATATTTTGGAGATACCACCCCAACAACATTGGTTCTTCTCCCAAGCCAAAATGCAGATTTTTTTATACTTTGATATTCTGACTCCACTCAGGAACAGAGACAAAAGTTTTTCCTGAATTTCCAGTTGACTCACAAAGCAAGAAAAGCAAAATCTGTTCTTTTTAATGACTAGTGTCTGCTTTACAAACCTTTGTGTCTCACTATGTTCCCAGAGACCGCCCTGTGCCTACAACTGTCATAAGAATTATATTTAAGCTGTTCTTGCTAGCAGACATATTCCCAGATCAAAATTTCAGACTTGTTCAAAAATAGTTGAATCCTGTTGATAGAGCCAGACTTGTTCTGGCTCTATCGATAGTATTCAACTATTTTTCTTACTTATCTGATGATACAAATGCTGTTTCGGTTTGGTTTTCGTAGTTATCTATGCTGATAAAAGCAACATTTGGCTGGTCAGCAAAGGACCCAAAAGATGCTGACTGTCCTTTGAGATGTGTTTCACGTTCTCAGTCTCTGCATAGCCAGCTACAAAAACTGGCTTTTAGTCCAAGGGATCCATGTTCCCTTTCGTTATGGGTGGAACAGTCATTGATTTGGCTTCTAATGCAAAATATCAGCATTTCGATGTGGAGAAAGTAATGGGTATAATGAGTACTGGCATTTTCCGCTATGTAAACAATAAATGTATTACTTGCAATGTCCAATTTTAATCTAAAAATGCGTTAATGCACTTCTTTTCCTACTTGGATATGAATTCTGATTGGAAAGCATTGAGAATGTACATTGTGTTTTGTGTATTAATGGATTTTATTCTTTGTGCCACAGTATTCAAAACCAGATAGGCATCCTGGGCCTATTCTGGACCAAGTTATGGAGTCTAGTTTTTCAGGCCCTCAGTCTTTCCCAGAGGCCTTGTCTCCCGACAGAGGAATGCAGCCCATCAAGCAACACAGGTAAGCAAATGGCTGTCTGATGGGAGATTGAGCATGCTGCCAAAGGCACTCCTGATACTGTGTGCAGGATTATTGTGTGCTGTGACTAGGAAACATGCTAAATGGTATTGTACCAACAGAGCCTCAGATGACTCATTAAGCAGATGCCCAAGCATTTTCTTTGCTGCAGATATAAAAGCAATAACAATTCTCACGGACTTTAACTGCATTTTGTGAAAGTCCTAGAGGAAACATTTAAAGACACCGTCCAAGCTATAGGCAAACAGCAGTAAATGAAAAAAATGTAGATGAGAAACCATTAAAAACAAGATATTCTTTATCAATGTTCATAAAGTTAATGACTCATCTTCTGCAGAAAGACAAAGTTACAAACTTCCAGCCTTTCTCACTCTTTCTTTAAACAAATACCTGAAATGAATAATGACTTATGAACACATGGTGGACTTTGAAGACTGGTCTTCAAAAATGTTTGGGAGGTTGTTCCCAATAGGCAAAAAAGAGGAAAGTCACCTGCCACTGTATGCATTTGGATTGGAATTCTTTTTTTAGCCAGTTTTGGATGAAAAAAGAATGCAGGTGTTTCATTACAGGACTAGGGAAAAAAAATTGTGTATAAACAATAGTTTTGGTGAAATAGCAGTTGTAACATCTGGTCTGGGTCACACAAAGAGAGGAAAAAGGCTGAGAAAAATTAATTCAGATTTTTTTTTTTTAGATAGTCTAAAGGGGAATACTTTCTTATTAAAATTATATTCTTCATTATTACTGGGAAAAAAAATACATCTGGGATTGCCTGAGGTTATTTGGTGCATTTTCTTGCAATCCTCCAGTCAGCTGCATGTAACATCTCTTTGGAATGCATGATTTGCTTAACCTACCAAAGTGCAACATATGAGCCAGGAAGGGATATTTGGGTCATATCTACTTTTACCTTACTTAAGCTTTTAATTTAGCATGAAAAAATAATGCCAACTGTCATTTCAGATCCATTTCTTAAGGCTTATCCTTACTACACAGAAATTTTCAAAATATGTCCTAATTTTACTGAACATAGATGAACTATGGAACTGTTGCGTTAGAATGCTTTTCACAGAAGTTCTTGGGGGAATAATTTTATCTCCATTTAGTCTAAAGGTGGAGTGCAGAAAAAAACATATATGTTCCCTTACCTTTAATAAGACTCCAATGGCCTAAGCTTAAAAATGTGGAAATAAAGACTGAAAATATTTCTTCCATCTATGAACATCACTTAAAAGAGAACTTCAGTGACTCTCTAGATTCCTTTTTTCCATAGGGAAATTACAGAAAAAGCCACAATGAATTTACAGTGAATTAATACAGAATCCCAGAATTCTCATTTTAACAGCTTTGCACAAAAAAATCTCTTTCGCAGAAAACCAAACCAAAACAGTAGTCATCTCTCTTGTGAATGTCAAGCACCAGACTTTGCTCCAGAAATGTTTTATAATGATGAATGGCTGCCTTAATTTTTTTTTTTTTAAGTTTTATAACCTAAAAATTATATTACAAGATTCTTGCTTTATAAAACATACAAAAGACTTGAACATTTGACTTAGAAGGTGGTTTTTAATTTAATGCTAATCCACTACAACACCATGTGGTGCCTTCCTCATTTATTGAGTTTCTTTAGTTTCTAAACAGTGTTTAGTATGGATGAATGAGGAAATTTCTTTTTGTTTACTGGGACACTGTCCCAAACATCCCTTCATTCCATTCCAAACCTGATGTGAGCCTAGAAAAAAAATCACAGCAGGTTTGCAAGTTCTCTGGTTTATACTCTTGTTAAATTATATTGTTGTTTTATTTCTGCTTGCTATGCAAATATTTTGTTCTGTGATCCAGACTTGTTTTCTCTTGTGGTGGTGTCAAGGACACTAATTGTGGGTAATCGTATCATAAAATGAGGAGCTATCTCTTTCCAGTTCCTAAAACCAAGAGAATTTTGGCCTTGCAGTAAGACTATTGAGGTGGGGAATCATTTGGAGTTGCTGAAATTTGACTGACAGAGACCACCTAGGTATTTAACTCAGACTGTTGTATAATAGCAATTTTCTGTCTCTACCAACCTCAGCTCCATGTGAAGGATTACTGCAGAGATTGAATTGAAAATTTGAATCTCCACTGAATCTCATTAATAAAATATTTTCATTATGCATTGTTTTTATGATAGAAGACTTTTACATCATCTGCTGCACATGTAAAATTACTCTAGTACTGTCAGAACTGGAAAGCAGCAAATGTGTTTAATCAGTAAACTTTCTGTAAAGTGTACAATGTGCTCAAAAATTCATCTCAGATTATGTGTTGATTTTGGGAAGAAGAAAAGCTATAGTGTCTTAATTTCTAACAGAAATAAATTAGAATTTTGCTAATTATGGGACTGCATTGTGATCCCTCTGAATTGTGGTTTTCTTGATAATTAGTCATCCTGACTCACTCATTGATTCAGTCATCATTGATTTTAGAGGGATTCATTTCAAAGAATATTGTAATGAAAGCCAAGCATAGAGGCTTTCAGCCTAGGATAATTATATTGTCTTACAGAAAAAAATGCCACAATGCCATGATAAAATTACTTGAAAATTTAAAACAATTTGTGTTTTTTAATGAACCCTAACAGCATGAAAATCATGTAAAACCTTTTTTTTTTTTTCTTACTTAGTATACATTTTACCATTTATACTCCAAATGTAATTGATTCCATTTAAAGAGTAAATGAAAGTCTGTAAAAAAGTCTATAAAGGCAGCGGAAGCCTCAGAGAGAGTAAGTATAAGCAGTTTTTTCCCATTGAAGAACAGAGCTTTCAGGAAAAAAATGCTAAAGAATGCATAAAAGGGATGGGGTGCAAGGAAAGAGACAAGCTATATTACAGAGGGCAAGAAGTCATGCTCAAAATTAATGTTTCCAGGTATCATTTTGAGTTAAGAATTAATAATGAAAACAATCAGTTGTTCTTGCTGTGTAAAGGAGCACTATCCCGGAAGAAGTGAAGCTGATGGTGGAACAGAGATAATATATGAACCAGTTAGGGCAATCCTGAGTGGATTTATTTCATTTTTCAGTTAGGATAATTATTTGAGGACAAAGGTAGAATGGAAATAGAATCAAATATATGTAAATAGACATTACTACTAGACTTAAGTAGTGAAAGTAAAATGCAGAATTCCAAGCCCTCATGTCCAGGCAGTCAAGTTAATCTTGATCAAAGAAGCTTGGGAAGAGAACTGGCTCATGATATTTCAGGTCTGGTAACAAATTTTTTCAAAATGGGTTCTCTGTCATGTCATGATGGAATAGAAAATGTCATATTTAGGAAGAGGAAAATTTACTGAAGGAACTGAACACCACTGCCAAACCACTGTCCATTGTATTTGAAAGGTCATGGCAGACAGGTGTTATATTTGCCCTTTTCCAGTCAGCAGGAACTTCACCTATCTTCAAGAAGGGAAAAAAAGATGACCCCAGGAACTACAGAACAGTCAGTCTCACCTCTGTGCCTGGCAAGATCATGGAGCAGATCCTCCAGAAGGCTCTGCTGCGGCAGATGGAAAACAAAGAACAGGTGTCTGATGGCAACAAGCATGGCTTCACCAAGGGCAAATCATGCTTGACAAATTTGGTGGCTTTCTATGATGAAGTCATAGCAGCGGTAGACAAGAGAAGGGCAACTGATGTCATCTACCTGGACCTGAGTAAGGCTTTTGACTGTCCCACATGACATCCTGGTCACCAAACTGGAAAAACACAGACTTGATGGGTGGACAACTCGCTGGATAAGGAATTGGCTGGATGGTCGCATGCAGAGAGTAGTGATCAAGGGCACAATGTCCACCTGGAGACCAGTGACAAGTGGCGTCCCTCAGGGGTCAGTGCTGGGACCAGTGCTGTTTAACATCTTTGTCAGTGACATGGACAGAGGAATCGAGTGCACCCTCAGCAAGTTTGCAGATGACACCAAGCTGTGTGGCACAGTTGACTTGCTAGAGGGCAGGGATGCCATCCAGAGGGACCTGGAGAGTTGGGCCCAGGCTAACCTCATGAAATTCAACAAGGCCAAGTGTAAGGTCCTGCACCTGGGTTGGCGGAATCCCAAGCACAAATACAGGCTGGGTGGTGAGTGGCTGGAGACCAGCCCTGAGGAAAAGGACCTGGGGGTCTGGGTAGATGAGAAGCTCAACATGAGCCAACAGTGTGCATGTGCAGCCCAGACAGCAACCACGTCCTGGACTGCATCAAGAGAAGTGTGGCCAGCAGGCCAAGGGAGGTGATTCTCCCCGTTTTTGCTCTGCCCTTGTGAGACCCCACCTGGAGTACTGTGTACAGTTTTGGAGCTCCCACCACAAGAAGGACATGGAACTGTTGGACCGAGTCCAGAGGAGGGCCACGAAGATACTCAGAGGGCTGGAGCACCTCTGCTATGAAGACAGGCTGAGAGAGTTTGGGCTTTTCAGCCTGGAGAAGAGAAGGCTTTGAGGAGACCTTATAGTAGCCTTCCAGTATCTGAAGGGGGCCTACAGGAGGGCTGGGGAGGGACTATTCACAAGGTCTTGTAATGACAGGACGAGGAGGAATGGGTTTAAACTGGCAGAAGGGAGATTTGAACGGGATGTTAGGAGGAAGTTCTTCACAGTGAGGGTGGCGAGACACTGGAACAGGTTGTCCAGGGAGGTTGTGACTGCTTCCTCCCTGGAGATGTGTTCAAGGCCAGGCTGGATGAGGTCTTGGGCATTCTCATCTAGTGGGAGGTGTCCTTGCCTATGGCGGGGGGTTGGAACTGGATGATCTTTGAGGTCTCTTCCAACCTAAACTATTCTATGATTCTATGATTCTATTTTGTTGAATTAGACTGGTCAAAATTTTAGAACAAACGTGGGGAAGCAGATTCTTTTGGGAGATACAAAATAATTAAAAATTGTCCTGAGATTTGCTAGTAGTAGTTCCTGCAGCACTACACAGATGACTTTGTATTTAATATAAGTAAGCTAGATGTCTACACAACTCAGAGTTTGCTGACACATGTCTAATGCCTTTAATAGGAGATACATGGAGGTAGTTGCAAGGCATATAGTAAGGTATCCCAGGAAGAGTTTAAGGACGTTGCCAGGTCTTGTAGGAAAAAAAAATTAGAGAAGCAAAAGCCTATTTAGAACTTAGACTGTTCACTGCTGTAAAGGAGAATAAAAAATGTTTCTATAAATACGTCAACGGCAAAAGAAGTGACAAGGACAACCTTCACTCTTTATTTTATGTGGAGTGGAATACAGTACTAAAAGATGAGGAAAAGGCAGAGGTACTTAACACCTTCATTGCCTCAATCTTCAATAATGGTACAGGTGGGATCCATCCTAGGGTGATGAGAGAGCTGGCAGATGAGCTGACCAAGCTGCTCTCTATCATTTGTCAACAGTCCTGGCCCTCTGGAGAGGTTGCTAATGACTAAAATCTGGCCAATATGGTGCCCATCCACAGGAAAGGGTGGAAGGAGGAACTGGGAAATTACAGACCTGTCAGCCTGACCTCAGTTCCAGGCAAGGTTACGGAACAGGTCATCTTGAGTGCAATCAAACAGCACCTACAGGATGGCCAAGGGATCAGACCTAGACAGCATGGGTTTAGGAAGGATAGGTCCTGCCTGACCAACCTGATTAGGTTACCTGCCTGGTGAATGCAGGGAAAGCTGTGGATGTAGTCTACCTGGACTTCAGCAAAGCCTTTGAAACTGTCTGCCACAACAAGCTCCTGGCAAAACTGGTAGCTTGTGGCTTGGACAGATTCACTCTAAAATGAGTCAAGAACTGGCTGGAGAACAAGTCAAGAACAGGCCCAGAGAATGGTGGTGAATGATGCCACATCCAATTGGTGACCAGTCACTAGTGGTGTGCCCCAGGCATCAGTGTTGGATCCCATCCTGTTCTATATCTTTATTGATGACCTGGACAAGGGGATTGAGTCCATCATCAGTAATTTTGCAGATGACACCAAGTTAGGAGAAGGTGTTGATCTGTTAGAGGGTAGGAGGGCCCTGCAGAGGGACCTGGACAGGCTGGATGGGTGGGCAGAGAGCAATGGGATGAGATTTAACAATGGTAAGTGCAGGGTTCTACACTTTGGCCACAACAACCCCAGCCAGCACTACAGGCTGGGGCCAGAGTGGCTGGAGAGCAGCCAGGCAGAGAGGGACTTGGGGATGCCGGTAGACAGTAGGCTGAACATGAGGCAGCAGTGTGCCCAGGTGGCCAGGAGAGCAAATGGCATCCTGGCCTGTATCAGGAATAGTGTGGCCAGCAGGAAAAGGGAGGTTATTCTTCCTCTGTACTTGGTACTGGTCAGGCCACACCTTGAGTACTGTGTCAAATTGTGGGCCCCTCAATTCAAGAGAGATGTTGAGGTACTGGAACATGTCCAGAGAAGGGCAACTAAGCTAGCAAGGGGCCTGGAGCACAAGCTCAGTGAGGAGAGGCTGAGGGAGCTGGGATTGTTTATCCTGGAGAAGAGGAAGCTCAGGGGTGACCTCATTGCTATCTACAACTACCAGAAGGGAGATTTTAGCCAGGTGAGGGTTTGTCTCTTCTCCCAGGCAACCAGCAACAGAACGAAGGGACACAGTCTCAAGTTGTGCCTGGGGAAGTATAGACTGGATATTAGGAGGAAGTTCTTCACAGAGAGAGTGATTTGCTGTTGGAATGGGCTTCCCAGGGAAGTGTTGGACTCACCATCCCTGGAAGTGTTCAAGACTGGATGGGGAACTTAGTGCCCTGCTCTAGTTGATTGGATAGGGCTGGGTGATAGGTTGGATTGGATGATCTTGGAGGTCTCTTCCAACCTGCCTGATTCTATGATAAGGAGTTACATTGAGCAGGTAAATGATGGGCTGAAGACGTCCACCAGTGGAAAAGCAGTAATGGAGCTCTGAAAGATTTAGTCAATGCTGGGGATAAATTCTGTTGCAAACATTGCAGACTTTAGCACAAAAATATTGAAACATCCTGAAAAGATGAGCTACAATAGCGATAAAAACATAGAAATAAATAATTAATTAAATTACTCGCAGTGGCATGACAAAGATGGATTAAAAATTCAACAGTACTAAATACAAGATCAAACATCTGGGAACTAATAACAGAATTTAAGAAACAAACAGGGAAGAAAAGCTTCAATATACACTACTTAGTACAAGTCACAGAGTGATGCAGCTATGCAAAAGATAAATGGAATGAGAGGAAGTATTAATCAAGACATATCCATCAGAAAGAAACTTTAAAACCAATTAATGAGACACTGTTGTCAGTTCATTTGAACACAGTATAAGAATACAGTATTATCTCACCTGGTTAAAACAGCCTCCTGATTACTGCAAACTCAAATTACGTTCATGAGCTACCACAAAGAATCTGTGTTCCATAGAAAGTGGTACAAGAGTGTCTCATGTCAGTCTTCATTTCAGACAACTGAAATGAGTGTATGGCAGGCACTAATAAACACATCAGGAGGATGTAGTTATACACTCATATAATGAGAAGTAAAACAACTATTTCAAATAAAGGAGTATGGTGGCACATATGGCAAATAGACATATATTCTTAAAAATCCTTTTAAGCTGAAAAGAAGCCTCGAAGTTTTCAAAAAAGAGTAGCTTTCTTGAATAGTGGCCTGGATGTCATTACAGATTTAAGATGGAGGTTGGTCAATGCACTATATGGGAGTACATTAACAAGGCTGGTGAGGGGGCTGGAGCACAAGCCCTATAAGGAGAGGCTGAAGGAGCTGGGGTTGTTCAGCCTAGAGAAGAGGCTCTGGGGAGACCTAATTGCTTTCTACAACTACCTGAAAGGAGGTTGTAGCCAGATGGGGATTGGTCTCTTCTGCCAGGAAATCAGTGACTGAACAAGAGGACACAGCCTCAAGCTGCACCAGGGTAGATTTAGGCTGAATGTTAGGAAGAAGTGACTCAGTGCCATGGTTTAGTTAATTAGAAGGTATTAGGTGATGGACTGGACTTGATGTCAGAGGTCTTTTCCAGCATGATTAATTCTGATTCTGATTCTGAATTTTGGCAGATGATTCAGTTCAGTGTTACTGAGGGACATTTGGATGCTCTATTCCCTTTTCCTATTGTAGGTATCTGGTGGAACTAGAATTGTGACATGTGAGATAGGTAGTGTTGAAAGGTTTGACCTGCAAAGTCCACGGTCAGCTTCAGTACATGATATTCCTGAACACATGAATATATAAAGGAAGCAACAAAGCTTCCATTTCAGAAATCACGAGTAGATTTGTAGGAATGGGCTGGCTGCTGGAAAGCTTTTCATACATATGCAAAGGCGGAAGAGTTTTGCAAACAGCAGGTTACAGTTCCACTCTATCCCCTGGGCCGAGAACCTGACCAGCTGTAACAGTTCATAAACACAAGCAAGGAAACACAGCTCATCATGCCATTGTAGATTAGATGGTTTCCTAGACAGTTATTATGCACTGAAGACAGTACTGGATTACTTTGCAAAAACAGGAGATTGGTGTTTAAATGCTTGGGATACAGGATGCTATAGGGATTCTGCCACTTTGCTCTGGTGAGACCCCACCAGATATACTGTGTCCAGTTCTGGGGCCCCCAACACAAGAAGGACCTGTTAAAGAAGCTTCAGAGGAGGATCACAAAGATGATCAGAAAGTTGGAGCACCTCTCCTATGAGGATAGACTGAAAGAGTTTGGGCTGTTCTGCCTGGAGAAAAGAAGGCTCGGGTGAGACCATTTAGCAGCATTTCAGCATCTGAAGGGAACCAAAGGAAGTCTGGGGAAGGACTATTTGTTATGACTAATATAAAATAATAATTATTAATATTAACTTTGATGTATTAATATTAATTATAATTCACTATTTATTAATATTTGAAAAATTGGAAACTCACGTTACATTTGTTTGAATTCTCAGCTGATAGTAAGTGCACAAAGAATATTTATAAACACAGAATTAAACAGTTTAAACAGCCAGAACTTGGAAAATACAGGAACACGGAAACAGGAAAGTCCTAAGCACACGACAGGCACAGCAGATCAGACATGCATGCTGGGTAGCCCAGTGAGTTTTATAGCTTATGGAGCCTTAATATTACTCATGATGCGTTGATTTCCTGGGTACGTTTCCTGTACAAAGATGATACCAAAAACTGCCATTATGATCCCGAGGGTAAAAATACAAAATATTCAAAGGCAGAGGGAAGGAGAGGAAAGTTGAGTCACTGTAAGCTGCTAGCTGCAAGCACCTGGACACTGTGAACAAAAGGTAATGGCTCTGCTGCAGGCAAGAACCCAATTGACAAGCCTCAAAGAGAGGACTTCACCTGGGTGTTCACAAAGGTAAACCACCCTAACATTCCAGTCCAAAGAAAGGCTGGAGCATGGCTGGAGAATGACGGTGGGAAGACAGGCTTTCCACATCACTCCCATGTTAAATACACCATCTGAAAATCAAAATGGCAAATAAGCACAAGCATCAGAAATTTTGACCAATTAACTCAAAGTATTGTGCCTCGTATGGCTACAAACACATTGCCTAAATGGAATCAAGGCAGGTTGAGGGGCCACACAAGACACCTGACTCGATGGTGCTGACTGCTAGCCCTCAGGACACAGCTTTGCTGGAGCCAAACCCTCCATTGCTTTGTCTGCTCCTTAACTCCTGGACCCCATCACGAGGGGAGGAGGTGAAGAGCTAAACCAGTCTAGCAGGATTTATGCCCTACCAGGACACTATTTTGAAGGGGTTATAGTGACAGGATTAGGGGCAGTGGTTTCAAAATGGATCAGGGTAGATTTAGGTTAGACATAAGGAAGAAGTTCTTCACAATGAGAGTGGTGAAATACTGGAACAGGTTGCCCAGAGATGTGGTGGATGCCCCAACCCTGGAGATACTCAAGGTCAAACCTGATGGGACGCTGAGCAGCCTGTACCAACTGGTGATGTCACTGCTTCCTGCAGTGAGGTTGGACAAGATGATCTTTGAGTGTGCCTTCCAAACCCATGCATTCAATGATTCTACTAAGTGCAGTTCTATTAAACTGCAGGTATTTTTGGTGTAATAATCTCTTTATGATTTTAGTATTCTTTTAATCCCATACAGCTTTGTTGAAGTCCCAAGTATTACACTGAATTTCTGCCTTTGGGTAGCCATCTATAACACAGGCTCCAATACAGGTGGTGCCACTGTGTCATCTCACTCATATGAACTATCTGATAAAACAGCTTCATGATGCAGGGTTGTTGTTATTATTGCATGGTAATTATTGAGAGATGGTTCTGTTCTCAGGTATAACAGATCCTTTTTATTAAAACTGAAAATTGTTTGGAAGTCTGAGTAGTTGATCTATGCAGATTTTAGCAGTAGATTGCCTAACTTAGCCTAAAAATGTGGCTCTTAGGAAACATCAGAAGAGACATTCTGTCAGCTAGCAAGAACAAAACCCATATATTCAACACTAATGTTTGCATCTTGTGATCATTAGCTAATGCAGTATGCAATAATATGCCTTTCTGGATAGTTTTTGCAGGTCCAGAGGCAGAGTATTTATAATCAGTTTTAAACCTTTTCTTCCTCTCTTAGCATTGCATCTTTCTTTTCATCAATTTCAATCAGGAAAAAAAGGGGAAGGAAGAAGTAAAATAGATATAAGCATAGCCATGGATATAAGCGCTATTTTTCACAGCTCCACTGTGCCTATTAAACAAGAAGAGAACGATTGAGATCTCATCTAAAGTTTTAACACTTTAATTGTCAACCTCTCGGTAATGTTTTCCATGTTCCTCCTGACAAAGTTACTTTTGATTATGTTCATAATATGATGTATAATGAATTATGTTTAGCCATGAACAATATTTAGCACTATAGGAGAATTCCTAGAGTTACTGTAATTCACAGGAAGTCACCTTCTCTTCATGAACATGGTTAGCTTTGCTCTGTGTGTGCCTTGAAAAGGTAATATTCCACCTGCTGAAACAGACTGGTTTTGCTCAGTTGTTCAACCTAAAGAATTTTTTTACATAAAACAATTTGCAACAATGAATCCTAGGGCCTGAATTATCTTTGGAAATGGTGGGACTATTTCTTTAAAGCCATTAATTCATCAGAACTATATTTCTCCTTAGGTTATACATTACTTGTGAACCCATTATTCTGCTGTAATTGGTTAATAGATGTTAAAGGCATATCTACTACAGCTTTCCTTATCTGTCTGCCTTACTGAATAGTTAGTTGGGCTGGTTTCTTTTACCAGTTAGAATAGAATACAGTGAGGAAGAAATTACAATGGTAGCTAAAGGGGGATAAATTGCCTGAAGATAAAAAAAATAATTTAAAAAAAATATATTGTCTTAGAGAAACACTTCACAAGAGCAGTAGGGCAGAAGTCTGAGAGGGACTGTATTAACATTTTTTGAGGAAGAGCATGCTGACATTCCTAGCAGTACTGTGAAAAGTTAAAAAAAATAAACTTTATTTTGCTCAAGTTACTTTTTCATAGAACTTTCAACCAAAAATGTTACTATCTTGTCTTTGGTGCTTAAGAAATTAGCATTGTCCTGCATCTTGTCTATAACTATTTCCTGAACCTCCTTAGTGAATTTGTCTTGTCCATGATCAAAAAATATTTTTGTGCCCTTTTTTTTCTGTCAGAAATGTTAAAATCTTAAGAACCTTACATTAAGAACAAATTTGAGCTGTTGTGGTTGCAGGACGATGCTGGCATGTACCAGATCCCATCAGTCTAACCAACTCACATGCCTTTGATAACCTGTGGCATCTAGTGTTAGATGTAGCAAAAAAAGTTTCCATGCCAGTTGAAGGAATTCCAGAGAGGCCATTTATATGCATCTCTGCTGCAGTATATACCAGCTACCTCAGGTATACCTGTCTGTGTTTCAGTTATGCCTATTACAAATGGAGTACTTTTGTGAATTTGCATGTGTGTGTTTTCAGATGGCAGACTGTGTGCACTCATCCAATAAAGATGTACAAGGGCATGAAACCAAGCATAATTAAACAATGCTTTTGTAGTTTTAAACATTTTAATCAGTCTAAAGTCTGCTAAGTTCATCAGTTTGTTGAATTTTGTAGTACATTGATGAATATACTGCAATCAGAAAAAATGCTGAAATTCATTATCCATCACAAATTATTCATTCAACTGTATCTTTTAACTTCCACTGCTGTAATAATCTCAGACTCTCCTGAGCAGAAATTTGTCAATTATTTTGTGATGTGTTAGTGTTATTTTATGGAATATGAACTGTAACCCACAAAGTGAACTCAGCCTTCAGTATTAAAAGGCCAGTACTTCAGGGGTTTTTTAAAGTGTTTTTGCAGCCTCTGTAATAGCTGAAAAAAAAAACTATTTAAGGAAGCATTGAAAATCCTTGAGGGAGTGTTATTGCTATGGATTATTGATCTTTTCAATTAAAAAGCACTAGGAAAGTAAAAGCATGGAAGACAACAGAACACAGACCACAATAGAACACTTCTAACCTGAACTAGAAGTAGTAGAAAATACTACTCTAGTAGAGGGTGTAGACTGTTGAATTTATTTCTTATGTTTTGACTCTGGGGAGAAAAGGTTGTTTTCAATAGAAATGTGCACTTCAGAGAATTTGTTCAAGATACTTGGTTCAATAAAGTATTGTTTTGGGAGTAGATGTAGCCCTAATTATAAATTCAAATGCCTTTAAGCCACGTTATAATAGGAACATAAAAGCAAATTATCAAGTGTCTTTTACATGTCTGAATTGTATCAGATATTGAAATTATTCACCTAACAAAAAATATTGCCTCCCAAAATGCATCTACAAAACCAATATTAAAATATTATTAAGCATGTGACAGAAGATTGAATAACACTTAGGTGTTTCTCAGACCCAGGAAATGGAAAGAGCAATAGGTGTAGCTGGAAAGTAAATAGCCAGTCATGCTGTGCAATCCTGTGACCTGTTAGCAGTGCAAATAGGTTCTGTCTTGATGTAATTCTGCATTCCCTTGTTTTTGAATTAGCAACAATGTATGCTTAAATATGCCAAAACTATAGTTTCTAGACACCTTTTAATTCCTGCATGAAATGGACAAAAGAATTCCACTTCTTTCCAAACCACTACAAAAAATGTTTTCAAAACCAGGTTTCTGAGTAGATAACTATTACTTGTTTTTATCATTTTAAAGTTTATACTATGTCACATAAAGAAACCACACAGTATTTATCAGTATATGCAAACAAGAATATATCAACACAGAAATTTCATTCAACCTGGAGAAAACCTGTCATAGATGGTTTCTTCAAGCTGCAGTTCATAAGCTTCACTTATATTCTTCACATAATTTTTTCTCCCGTTTAATGTTGTATCAGAAGGCAGCACCTTGTAAGTTGATAGCTGGTATAATGGGCTCTCAATTTAAGAACTGATTTTGAGCTCAGCTCTAAGTATGGTGGAGCTGTTTGTAGTGTGAAAGGATTCAACTCTATATAGCAGGATTATGGTATACAACATGGAAAAAAAAGCAGCATCCTTCATCAAGTACAGGAAAACATTTAATATAGCAGGCAATTATTTTGATTCCTGGAAGAGAGGTAATATATTAAATATGGCATAAACAGCAGCTAACTGTGGATTATGGCATTATATTTCCATAGAGAGTATCTACTATCATCACAGCCTGCCACAGCAAAGTTTATGAAAACAGTAATCCATGTGTTATTAATGCTGAATCTTTACTTTGCAGAAGTTTACTCTTGCTGTGATAATTTTTACTGTACTCTGATGTTGTTCTAGAAGTCTCTCTTCATGCTGCAGCCCAGGACAAAAGAGCGGGATGCTGCACAGAAATGCCTTTCGCAGGACGCCTCCCTTACCTCCGGGTAGGTTCAATGGAATTACAGGACCAGCATATCAACAGCTAGAAGAGTCAAGGATCACAGACCAGGATGCAATACCTTGTCACGGGTAAGTAATGAGTGAGCCTAATTTGCTGGTGATTGCAGTTACGTGGCTAATACATGTTGCTGTTACGGTCCTTCCAGCTTTTCTTTGCAGTGTACTGTGGATCCTTTGTTTATAATACTGAAAGCAGAAGAATATTTTCAGTGTGCTGTCTCATGATGGTTTTATTTGCCTGGCTGTTTTTTTGGAGACTTTCAAAACTTTAGGAGTAATTAGAACAAACTGTGATTGTTCACATTGCTCTTTATAAGTAGTGCTTTTTGTAGTGGTGCCATGATGTTCTGGTAACTTTTGCATAGAGTTTTTTTTTGTTTTTTTTTTTGTGCCAGCACTGGGAAAATAAAAGAAAATAATTTGGAAGTCTAACTTTCATAAATTTTTGAATAAATCTGTGTACATTGCAAGATGTGGTTGCAGTAGACTGAAGACCAATCACTTCACGTAGGTTTCTGTATTGGGTTGAGGCTAGCTGCCCCCACCCTGAGCCCAAA
>VWZI01012390.1:10432-21067 GCA_013396835.1 Psilopogon haemacephalus | reverse complement strand
GAGGTCTTGAGCGTCCTGATCTAGTGGGAGTTGTCCCTGCCTGTGACAAGGGGTTGGAACAGGATGATCTTTGAGGTCTCTTCCAACCTAGACCATTCTATGATTCTATGATTAACACTGTTGATAGTTGCTTCAGATTTACACTATTATTTCTCTTCCTAATTACTGAAAATTATTCAAAGTGCTGAGAACAAAGGCATTGGGTTAAGCTCCTGCAAATGAAAATCAGAAAGCAAACTTGTTGGAGGCCTTAAAATTTTCCAAAATCATATTAAAGTGAAATGAAACTGCTAGAATGAGTTGATAGAAGCAAAAGTTTTAATGTAAGAGACTAAAATAACTATTCCAAATTCTGGTGTACATCATCAATACCAGTTCCTGAGGAGGTATTTGTACATTCATCCAACACTGCCCATGTGCTAAGTTTTCAAGTATCAGCTACAAAGGCTTATAACAAGCTAGAACACAGAAGCTTCCACCTCCACAAGAAGAAACACTTCTTTATGGTGAGGGTGATAGAGCACTGGAACAAAATGTCCAGAGAGGTTGTGGAATCTCCTTCTTTGAAGTCTCCCTAAATCTGCCTAGATGAATTCCTGTGCAGCCTGTCCTAGGTGACTCTGCTTTGGCAGGGAGTTGGGCTTGATAATCTCTGGAGATCCCTTCCAACCTCTAACATTCTGTGATTCTGCAATTATTTCAGATTACCAGAAGACAAAGCAGAAATAAGGTTATTTTTCTGGGTTTTCCATGGCATTTGGATGAGACATTCCCAGCTTTGGCTAACAGGCTCTAATTTTCTTTGTCTATATCTACTCATTGAATTTTCAATCTCTAAGTGTCAGGTACCTATCTCACTCTATTCTTCCTGTTTTTCTATTTCTTGACTTTCCCATGCTGATTTTTCTTTTTCCTCAAGACATCATGTCAAAATCAGCAGTTGTTTACTAAGGAGCAGGTCTTTCACCACCACTTGGCCATCTTCAAAATCAGTGTATTTGAGGGAATACAGGACATTGTCAGCCCAGTATTGTGAACAGAAAGTATACCACTAGCGGTGAAAAAAACTTTGAGTTCTTTGTCAAAACAATACAGTAAAAGGAAGTTCAATGATATCTTTTAGCTAACTCTAGACGTCCTAAGGGAACTCACATGAGTTTCTAACCTCACTTTCCATGTAATAAAGGCCACAGAGCTGCACAGTTATCTCTACCAGAGAGGACATTACAAAGTACTTGACTGCTGTTCCCTGGTGTTACCTCTATCCAGGTAGAGAAGAATTAATCATCATTGCATGCCAGGGTAGAGTTGTGATGGATCTGACAGGGTCAAAAATAGGCCTATACATGTGCTGGTTTACCCAGAAATGTTTTTCTGCTCTCCTTCCTTCTGTCTGGGGAGAAGCAACCATGGGAAAATAGACAAAAGATCTGGAGCCATGGAGTCTGAGCACTCTGGCTCACCCAACTTGTTTTGCTCCTGCTTGCATCCTGTGGTAACTAAGCTACATGCACTTGGCCTGTGCTAAGCTTGTGCTAGGCCTATGCTTTCTCCCTAATATGGCCATAGCAAACATGCAGCTTCACCCAAATATGCTCAAGCTTGGCTTGATGCCACACTGATTGGATAATTTTTGTCCAAAGGCCCATCAATCTCAGCCATTAATATATGAACAGATAAGCATGTAACACAATGTGCTTTGCCATTGTTCCATGCTTTACCACTATTCCATGTTCTGCTGTATCCATGCCTGTTGCCTACCAGCAATGATAGTACCTATGCTGTTTTCTTATATATTGCTTTATAGTATAATTCTGCTAAGCTATAACTTACCCTGGAAACTGATTCCAGTTTACTAGGAACAGCTTTAATTGCCTTCACGTGATAGCTGCATATCTATCAGACAGCATGACATATCTGCTGAGCTCATATTGCAAGATACGCTGCCTGAATCTCCTGAGACAACCAGCTCTCAAAGCACACAGATTGTCCAGGGAAAACTGGAACCAGGTCAGTGATCATATGCCACCAAGTTAGGAGGAAGTGTTGATCTGTTGGATAGTAGGACAGCTCTGCAGAAGCACCTTGACAGGCTGGATGGGTGGGCCAATGGGATTAGATTTAACAAGGGTAAGTGCAGGGTTCTACTCTTGGTCCACAACAACCCCAGGCAGTGCTATAGGCTGGGGACAGAGTGGCCAGAGAGCAGCCAGGCAGAGATGGATCTGGGACCACTGGTAGATACTGGGCTGAACATGAGCCAGCAGTGTGTCCAGGTGGGCAGCAGAGTCAATGGTATCCTGGCTTGTATCAGGAATAGTGTGGCAAGCAGGACCAGGGAGGTTATCTTTCCCCTTTACTCAGCCCTGGTCTGGCCACATCTTGAGTCCTGTGTCCAGTTCTGATCCCCTCAATTCAAGAGAGATGCTGAGGTACTGGAACATGTCCAGAGAAGGGTGATGAACTTGGTGAGGGGCCTAGAGCACCAAGCCCTGTGAGGAGAGGCTGAGGGAGCTGGGGTTGTTTATCCTGGAGAAGAGGAGGCTCAGGGGTGACCTCATTGCTGTCTACAACTACCTAAAGGGAGATTTCAGCCAGATGGAGTTAGTCTCTTCTCCCAGGCAACCAGCAGCAGAATGAGGGGACATAATCCCAAGTTGTGCCGGGGGATGTATAGGCTGGATATTAGGAGGAAGTTCTTCATGGAAAGAGTGATTTGCCATTGGAATGGGCTGCCCAGGGAAGTGGTGGAGTCAACATCTCTGGAGATGTCCAAGAAAAGACTGAATGGGGCACTGAATGCCATGGGCTAGTTGATTGGATAGGGCTGGGTGATAGGTTGGACTGGATGATCTAGGGAGTGACTGTTTACAAGGGTATATAGCACTAGAACAAGAGGCACTGGCTTTAAGTTAGAGAAGAGTAGATTCAGATTGGATATTAGGAAGAAGTTCTTTACTCTGAGGGTAGTGGAATACTGAAAGAGGTTGTCCAGTGGGGTAGTGGAGGCACCATCTCCGGAGATATTCAACGTGCAACTCTCTGTCAACATCAGCACCATGCCTGGAGAACAAATATTTCATTACTACTTTTCACAATGGCTGATGTAGACATGAGCTTTCCCCTTCCGAGATTTCTTGTGGTGAAGTAGATATGGCAGTAACCCAGATACAGCAATAACAGTCAAATACAGCAATAACAAACAGACATGTAGATGATAAAGACTATAGTATGCTTTGAAGTCCTTATGTTAGGCATAAGGTATATGACAGCAATTGTTTGTTGTTCTTTGTGTTTCATGCTTTAGTCTCTGCTAAACCAACTCTTGATCTTTTCATAGCCCTGTACCACCATCCGATCAATCATCATCTTTGTTTCAGTGTTTGAACTCTCACAAATGAAAATTATAGAGCAGCTCTGAGTGTGAAACATTACTTAGAGAAAACCAGTCGTTTCGTGTGCAGAAAACAGGACATCATGTCTTGCAGTCAGGGTCTGGCGTTCTGAAGGATCTCGCGTTGGAACGGAAAGATAGGAGTCCCTCCCTATAGCCAATAGCCTTGAGTTAGGATGTAGGCAAACAGATGTGACGTTTTGTACACTATAAAAAGCACTGCCACGTTTTGATAAACACCATTTTGCCATTTTGCCTTTTGCTATCCATCACACTGATGTTTGTAGCTGATGGTCCGAGCAGCCTGGGTTTGGCTGTTCGTGTTGCCCTTGAACCAGGTCGTCATGCCTTTCAGAGTAAGGCAACAATCATGGAACTGTAGAATCATAAAATAGTTTAGGTTGGAAGTGACCTCAAAGATCATCCAAATCCAACCCCCCACCGTAGGCAGGAACACCTCTCAGTAGAACAGGTTGCTTAATGCCTCATCCAACCTGGCCTTGGACACCTCTAGGGAGAGAGCAGCCACAACCTCCCTAGGCAACTTGTTCCATATTTTATTATCCTCACTGTAAAGAACTTCTTCCTAATATCTAGTTTAAATCTAACCTCTTCCAGTTTAAACCCATTACCCCTCATCCTCTCACTACAAGACTGTAAATAGTCCGTCTCCAGCCTTCCTGTAGTCCCTTTCAGANTAGCTGAATCTGAATAATTCCACTAACTTCTTTCCTGCTGCTAACTTCCTTGGCTGCTCTACCTCCACCTATCTGCTGCATTAAACAGAGGGTGAGATAATATCAGGTAAGGAGGGAAGGTGGTAGCAGTGGTTAGAAACCCCTCTTAGGGATTTTGATCTCTGGGAGGGGTGTGGTGTTTCTGTATTACCTTTTCACTGTATATATCTGTAATTATCTGTTATACATTGTAAATATCTGCTTGTATATTGTGCAAAGCTGTAAATATAAAGCTTCGTTTATTAACTTCCAGCTGACGGAGTCCTAGCCTGGGTTATTTCCAAGTGTGGAGGGGCAGCTAACTGCCAAATCACCACACCGTTTCAGATACTGGAAGGTTACTACAAGGTCTCCTGAAAGCCTTCTTTTCTCCAGGCTGAAGAGCCCCAGCTCTCATAGCCTGTCCTCATAGCAGAGGTGCTACAGTCCTCTGATCATGTTTGTGGTCCTCCTCATTTCACACCTTTCGTTTTATCCATGTAACTTTATAGCAGACAGCCAGGAACATGTACTGATTTTGTTAGGTTAACAGTTGCTAGCATTACTATACTGTGCTATTTGTTTGGTTCAATACATTTCTAAAGTCTCCTGTCAAATGTTTTAGTGCATTGCCTCAGTAACCCTCTGATACACTAATAGGTATATTATTGAGAGCTGTGTAAGAAAGGGATTCTTGCTAGGCCTTTCATACTAATGTATTCCTAAATATTAGCAATCAATATTAAAAAAAAATATGTTGTCTGAGATATCTCCAAAACAGTGTATCCACCCCTGGGCTGCAGAGTCATCATGACTTCATTTCTTCAATGGAACATTAGGCATTATTTACCAGCCATGAACTACCTGAATCTTATTTAAGGCTTTTCAGTTGCAAACTAAAAACACATGTGGTTTTCACAGAAAAAGTTCACCTTGCTTTCCATCTACCTTTCAGCTTAACACCTCAGTAGACTTTGTCATCTGTAACATTGAATTTCTCATTAGGGATAATATGTTTACAACACAGATTATAGTTATGAGAAATATATCCCGGAACAAATATTATTTGTTTCCAATGTCCTATAAAAAGTAGTGTTTATAGCTTTAGAGAGTTATATTCATTAAATCCATATGCTCCATGTAATTTGTTGCACAGTTTTGTTTGGTTTGTTTTGGTTTTGGTTTTTTGGGTCTTTTTGGATATTTTTGTTAATTTTAATTTATTTAGGTCTCTATGACCACAGGGATTTTCCTCATAGTTGTTGCTCTTCATTATGAACAGTTATTCAGGACAGGTCCTAATATTCAGAACCATATCCTGCTGAAATCCCTGCAGAATGTCAGGAAACAATATTTAGCTGGAATAATACCAGGATGGTAGCTGGGCTGGGGAACATATCTTGCGTAACAGGACTGATGTTCATGGTTTAATATTAGGACCTAATCTAATCCTTCTAATGGGAAATTTTAATATTCTGATAGGATCACTTAATGAAATAGAATATTATAGCTGTGTTAAGAAGGAGGGGAAAAATGAACCTAATTTTCACATGCTTGTTAGCTCAGTATGTATTTTTCATTAGCAATCATATGATTCTAATCCTTAACTCAATACCAGTGTTTTCTTTCATTTGGTGGTTTCAGATAAAGCTCCAGTAAAGCTTTTTTGTAAAATAAAGTCATATTTCAGTTCAACATAGTAAATTAAACATGATATTATTTTCTTCATGATGGCTTTGATAATTAAGGTGGTGCTTCAGCTTCTTACATTCAACCGTGCTGTGGGGTTCAAATATGCCTGTTAAGTTGAAGCATGATGGGTTAAAAGTTGCTGAACTCTAAACTGCATTTATGTCAGATAAATCTGCCATGGACACTACCCAGACTTCTTGCTGAGAGTTGTGAAGGAGATGCCTAGTGCCTGATGAACACAAATACAAGGAAGTAAATGCTGTCTGTTGAAGTGTTGACTTGAGAATAAATAATCACTAGCTGAGAGAGATCAGAAATTAATGGGACTTAAGTTGTCTTCACTTTTAGTCGAGCAAATAGAGACAAGAGTCATATTTTCTGTGAGTAGCAGGAAGGCTTAGTGCCATACCTCTTAATTTTATGAGGATTGTGGACATATCTGCACAATGGCAGCCAGTAGTTATTTTCAGTTCCCAAGTCCACAGACACCTGTCAGATGTGGTACAGCTTAATCTGGAATAAGACTGGGGAAAGAGCAGTGTTTCTGACCTTCCTGATAAAACGTAAAGCAAATTCAATTTAGTATAGACACAGGTAAAATCAGTCTATTATCAACACGAAAATTAAAATCCCAAAGATTATGAACTGCTCTGAGACAAACTTCTACAAAAATTCTTGGAACAGATAGAGCCCTGCAGGTCCTAATTAAAGTGAGGCAAAGACACAAAAACTCTAATGAAATTTCAAACCTCCATTTGTGATGAAAGAAGTCTTGTTAAATTGAAACTTTATTGTGCTCTAGACAGCAATTTAGGGTATGCACAACAGTAATCCAGCCCAAACTTGAAACTGTTCTCAAGCCTTTACCTTCTGACTACCTAATATAGCAATACCATAATTTAAATTCAACTTCAGTTTAGACACCTTGGGAAGCTTTTTTTTTTTTTTTTTTAAAATTTTCAGTGAGGCTTTCTTCCTGGTGGTTAGGCTTGGGCTCAGCAAGAATACTGCTGGATTTTTTTTAAATTTTTTTTCCCACAAGGCTGTGAAGCACCACAAACAAGACTGTAACCTGAAGCAGCCAGTGGAATATTTGATACCATACTGATGTCATACCTGTTATATAAGGGGAAAATCATGCCTGAAATTGCACCAGGGGAAGTTTATGTTGGATATTAGGAAAAACTTCTTCAGTAAAAGAGTGATCAGGCATTGGAAAAAGCTGCTTAGGGTGGTAGTAGAGCCACTGTTATTGAAAGGTATTAAAAGACATGAGTCCCGGCATAGAACGGCAGAGCATCCTAGGATTAATCCAATTCCTTGGCTCTCTTCTCCCTCTACTGTTCAAAGGTTTGGTAGGGGGTGAAGGGTGGGGCATCCCAGGTGGCCCCGGGACCCAGGGAGGGGACCTCGGGATGCCCATATACGTGGAACCTTGAATCAATTGGCCGGCCAGGAGATGTTGGACGCCTGATGGACAGTTTCATACGCCACCGTAGGGTACTTAAACAGGTCAGCAGCCATTTTCTTCTCTCTTCCCACTCTCCTCGTCCACCGTCGTCCACTCAGTAGCTGGGAGAAGCCTCAGCCACGTGCACAGGAACAGGCAGCGAGGCATGGCAGCTTCCTTCTATNATAGGTGCGATCGGGATCTGTTTTGCATGTAACCTCTCTGTTTTCCCCAGTCCTGGTTGTTAAACGTTTATACCTGACATTTGAGCGATATTTGTGTCTTTTCTGCCCGCCGAAAGCCCAAAAGAACCAGCGAGGCGAGCACTAGGACCCCCTCGTCCCACGGGATACTGCATTTAATTAGTGCTATCCCGTGACAACATGGCATCTTTTGATACGGTTTAATGGCCGTGGTTGTGGTTAGTCAATGATCTTAGAGGCCTTTTCCAACCAAAACACTTCTGTGATCAATTGCTCAGAACAGCTGAGTGGTTGCAATTGCAGCCATTCACTTGTAGCACCAGGCCAGGAGATCAGGGGGGTTTTTTCAGCATCCACATGGGCTTTCAGAGAAGTGGGCTACCCCTGGCCAGGTTCCAGCTACTTTTGCAAGGTAAATAGGGACAGGCATGGGCCAAGCCCCAGCCACCACAGGCTATTTAAACATTTGTGGTCCCTGTGCACTGAGCAAGGTCAATCGAGTCATCTGGGTGTGTCCCGTCAGCCTGAAAGGTCAGCTGCTGGCACAGATCCAGCCATGGTCGGAGCCCTGCCAAAGGCTGCTAGGAATACTGTGGGCACCCAGATATGCCAGACACATAAACATGTTGGTATCCAGGTCTCTGGCTGCAGAACGTGTTGGAACTTGGCACTTGCAGTGAGGGATGGCTGAGAGAACACTTTTTAGATGGGAACAGGTGGATGATCTGCTCGGCATGGTGGCTGAACTGAAGGAAGAAGTTGCAAGACTAAGGACTATAAGGGAATGTGAAAGGGAGACAAACTCATGGAGACAGGCTCTGCTATCTGTTAGGGGGGGTAGCGGGTGTAGACTGAACAGACAGCAGGGGATCCTATGTCCTCTTGCCACTCTGAAAAAGAAGGACATTTAGGAGATGAGGAGGGTGGGGAACAGAGGGTATCCCCTCCCAGGAGAGGCTGGACAGCCCCCTTTCAGTCTCACTCATCTTTCCAGCTGCCAATACACAACGGATATGGAGCTTTAGAAATGGAGGACTGGGTGAACAAGGGTGGAGATGCAAGACCATCCATGCAGTTGCTAAGAACGTATCAGCCAGTCCTATTACATAGGACTAGTGTTATTAAAAAAAAGAAAAGTGGTAGTAGTAGGCAATTAAAAAATACTTCAGGGCTTTAAGGAGATTGCACAAGGACTTGGCAACACAGGTGGTGTTCCCTTCCATCTCCATATCAGGGACAGACTCAAACAGATTGAAGAAGAATCAAGAAATTAATTTCTAGATTTGAGCCTGGTGCTAACAACTGAACTTTTGTTTTTTTTGATTGTAGGTCAATATACATTATATCAGGCCTGCTGGCAGCAGACAAGCTACACCCCACCCAAAAAGGGAGAAGAGTTTTGTCATGGGAGTTCTCTGGCCTCATTGACAAGGCTTTAAGCTAGAATGTAAAGGGGAAAGGGAAAGAACCAGGCTTGCTGGAGACAAGCCTGAAACATGTTTAGGATGATGTGATGACTCCACTGCTGCAGCAGGGAAAGTAGGGGTAATGAGCCATGAGATAATGGGCCATGAGATAAGGAGGATGCAAGGACCGTGACAAGCTAGGTCTCACATTAGTGCCTGGCACTGATGAAGCAAGGAGCAGACCCTTGTGCCACGAAAAAGGGCCATCTTGTAGATAAAATGTATCTATTCTAATGCACAGAGCACATGGAACAAGCAAAAAGCTGAAAGATATCTGTTGTGGATTAGGAACTTTCCCCCACTTTTTGAAAATTTCCAGACTAATTCAGATGGTTTAGAAGTAAGATGAAGCTGTATTTACAGTATGGCAGGATTTACAAGCATATATACAAAATATATACAACTATTTTCAATTATATACAAGTTAGACATAATACAGAATTCCAAACTGCCTCCCAGACAAAGAAAACTGCCTAGAAGAGCCCCCTCTCTGTTTTGTCCCCTCTCTATTTCAGACAGACAAGCAAACAAAGCAAATCATATGTGTTAGTAGCCAAGATTAGAGGTGAGATATCAAAACAGATTGGGGTTAAAAAGAACTTGTAAGATGGAACAACACGGACCAGACAGAGAAATGAACAGGGCAACATCCCAGGACAAAGTGAGAGAACATTGTTTATGTTTTGACTTTTTATACCTTTTAGCAAGCCAATGAATGATATAGACATCATCATTATTTTATTTTAACAACAATTTATTCTAATTAAAATATTCCAATTAGCCTCAAACCAGCACACTGTCATGCATCAGGAAAACTATTATATTGTTTCCCTGACATGGCAAAATGAATTTCACAGTGCTGTCTTTAGATGGCTATAGACTCTTCAGAAAGGATAGGCCCAGAAGGAGAGGCATTGGAGTGTCCCTTTATATCGGGGGAATATTGACTGCCTTGATCATGATGATGACAATGATGATAGGGCTGAATGCTTTGGGCAAGAACAAGGGGAAAGGCCAACAAGGTAAATGTCATATTTGGGTTCTGCTACAGACCACCCAACCAGATTTAGGAGGTTGATGAAGTGACTGGGGAAGGTCTCAGGATTTCTAGCCCTTGTTCTTGTGGGGGACTTCAGCTTACCAGGTACCTGCTGGATAGCATCCAGGAAGCAGTGATGGAGGTTGTTGGAGTGCATGTAAGGTAACTTTCTTATACAGCTAGTGAACAAGCCAATGAGGGAGGACTCAGTACTAGACCTGCTGCTTATGAACAGAGGCCTAACAGGAGATGTAAAGCAACCACAAGGTGGCGGAACTTACACTTCTCAGTGAAGTTCGTTTTTTTTTTTAAGATCTTCATTCTTCTATTAATTCAAGAAATTTCTATGCATATATTGTTGTCTGCTGCCCCAAGTCCTCCACTCACAGACTGGGGAGGAAACTAACAAAAATAGCAAAAATTAAACATACAAAACCTTTGTTTTAAGATAAGGAGTGCTTAATGAATGATGCAATGTACAATTAATTTAGCCAGTTATGAAGAAAGACACAATAAAAAACAGAAGCAGTAGCAGAAGCCAGAGGTAAAATGACTCCCTCATTCCCAAGCCAGCATCAAGCTCAACTGAAAAGACCAAAATCCCAAACCAGAAACAAGAATGTTGCTGTCTCAACATCTGTGGTGGTTAAAGCAGTTACCTGCAACCCCTACCCC
>VWZI01012387.1:3277-30724 GCA_013396835.1 Psilopogon haemacephalus | reverse complement strand
CAGTTGATGAGTTGGTTAAACAGATGCTGGGATGGAGGTATGGATGCTGTAAAAATAAATCCCTCGACAGTGAGGCAGTTGGGTGTTTTTTCAAGAGGTAATGGCAAGATAAGCATTTAGGACACCTTGAGGGCAATTCTAACCTCTGGTCATGCGTATTGACAGCTGTAGTACTATGGTACCCCTACAGGGATGACTTGCCCTGGAGACCTTCACAATGGAATACGGTTGAGCAGGGGGTCAGTACTTATGAGAGATGGCCATAAAGGAACTTAATCTATGGAGATTACCAAACAGAGGACCCTGATGAGACACCAATGAGCCATGCTCTCCTAAAGAAACTTATTCAGCTTGCTTCCTCTAATTATGCCCAAATACATTGGCAAGTAAAATGGTGGGGAGAGATGATGGAGGAGCCCTTCTGACTGTGGGAGAGTTTACTGATCAGATGAAGCAAATGGAGGACAGCCTGACGTTTAATGCCATGGTGTCAGCTATAAATACTGTGGCTGAAGAGATAAAAGATGGCATGAAACAGCTTAAGGAAGAATTAAAAACCTCCACATCTCAGTTAGTGAAGGACAATGACCTTTCATCTTCGCCATCAGAGTGGGCAAATGTCTCAGCCATCAGAGGCAGGCATCCCCCTAGGAGACCAATTCAAACAAACTCAATTAGGAACAGACAACAACAGTCACGTGAGGCTCTGTGGGTGATTTCGCATGACCAATATGGTGAAAACATGGATAAGTGGGATGGGAAAACTACCTCACTTCTCCTGAAGAGAATGAAGGAATTGCAAAGTGACAAGACTAAAAGATTAGTGGCCTCAGTTTCCCCAAATTTCAAAGGGTTCTGGCAATGATTCGGACAATACCATTAAACACTGTGCCAACTGCACCTGTAATGGTCAGCATTAGGGGAGCCCTGCCTCTTACCAGGTGGAGGCCATGGATCAGGAAGATAATAGAATATACTGGAATGTATATATTAGATGGCCTGGTACCTTGAAGACTCAGAAATACAGGGCTGTAGCTGACACAGGTGCTCAATGTACATTGATGCCCTCAAATCATAAGGGAATGGAGTCTATTACTCCATGAATGGAGTTACCGGAGGGTCTCAAGAATTGACAAGGTTGGAAGCAGAAATAAGTTTAACTGGGAGTGATTGGTGAAGACATGCCATTGTAAGAGGTCCAAATGCACCCTGTGTTTTGGGGATTGATTTTCTGAGAGAAGGGTTTTTCAAAGATCCCAAGAATTATAAATGGACCTTTGGAATAGCAACTGTAGAGGCTGTTGGAGATAGATCAAAATTGTCAGCTAGGCCTGAGCTCTCAGATGAGTCTGCAGTTGTTGGACAGCATAGTATAGAGGATGTGAAGTTGCCAATTGCCACTCAAACTGTACATCATAGGCAATACAGACCAAACCGTGAATCTGGTACCTGATACTCTTTGGTATCTGATTCATCATCTGGAGCACCAAGACATCATTAAAAAAGCCCATTCACTTTTCAACAGTCCAATATGGCCTGTATAAAAGGCTAATGGAGAATGGCAATTGCCAGTTGACTTCTGCAGCCTAAATGAAGTAACTCCACCCATGAGCTCTGGTGTGTCAGACATGTTAGAACTCCAGTATGATCTGGAATCCAAGGAGGCCAAATGGTATGCAACCATAGATGTTGCTAATGTGTTCTCCACTCCAGAGCAGAGGAATGCAAGCCTCAGTTTGCTTTCACCTGGAGGGGGATTCAGTATACATTTAACCATTTACCCCAGGGGTGGACACACAGCTCAACAATCTGTCATGCAGTGATCCATGATGTGTTACAGAGAGGTGGGGCTCCAGTGCATCTGCAATTCATTGATGACATAATTGTCTGGGGGAACACAGCCAAGGAAGTTTTTAAGAAAGGGAACAAAATAATTGACATTCTGATGAAGGCAGGTTTTGCCATAAAGCAAGACAAGGTGAGAGGGTCTGCTAGAGAAATCCAGTTTCTGGGAATTCATTGGCAAGATGGTCGCCACCACATCCCACTGTATGTGATAAATAAAGTTTCTGCCATGGTAAATCCCACAAATAAGAAAGATACATTCTCTTTCTTAGGAACGGTTGGATTTTGGAGGCTGCACATCCCTGGATATAGTCAAATTGTAAAACCTTTATATGATGTGACTCAAAAGAGGAACAACTTTATGTGGGGACCTGAACAGCAAGCGGCTTTTGATCAGATACAGCAGGAAGTAGTCCATGCAATGGGATTTGGACCCATTCAAACTGGTTCAGACATTAAGAACATTTTGTACACATCTACAAGTGATAATGGTCCAACCTAGTGTCTATGGTAAAGAGCCCCAAGAAAAACACATGGTCAACCACTTGGTTTCTGGAGTAGAGGATATAGGGGGTCAGAAGCAAACTATACACCAACAGGGAAAGAGATTCTTGCTTCTTATGAAGGAATAAAAGCTGCTTCTGAAGTAATTGGAACAGGCTCTCAACTTCTTTTGGCTCCCAGATTACCAGTTTTGAACTGGATGTTTAAAGGAAAGGGATCATCATCACATCATGCAACTGATGTTACCTGGTCTAAGCGGATGGCTCTCATAAAGCCATGAGCACGCATGCGGAGTTTTGAACAACCTGGCATAGTGGAGATCACAAACTGAGCGAAAGGCACAAACTGTATAAATCCTCCAGCAGAGAGAGGAACTCGGACTGAGGAAGCTCCTCCTAACAGCAATTTGTCAAACAAAGAAAGGATATGTGCTTTATTCACAGATGGTTCTTGTTGCCTTATCAAAAGCAAGTGAAAATGGAGAGCTGCGGTTTGGAGATCTGTGCGAGCAGTGGCTGAAGCAAGAGCTGGAGAAGGGGAATCAAGTCAGTTTGCAGAGGTAAAAGCTATCCAACTTGCTCTCGATGTGGCTGAGCATGAAAATTGGCCCACGCTTTACTTCTATACTGATTTGTGGATAGTGGCCTTGTTGGCTAAAGCACTGGAAAAAAATAAATAATTGGCAATGGAAAGGAAAGCCAATTTGGGCTGCTGACTTATGGCAGGACATTGCTACCAGTCTAGAGAAAATTCCTGTAAGAGTACGGCACATCGATGCTCACAAGCCCAAGAGTAAAGCCACTGAGGAACATCAACATAACCATCAAGCAGATTTGGCTGCCAAGGTATTTCAAATGGATGAAAACTGAAACTTAGATTTGGACTGGGAACACCGAGGTGAACTGTTCTTAGCTCAGTGGGCCCATGACTCCTCAGGCCATGAAGGCAGAGATGCTACCTACCAGTGGGCATAGGATAGAGCAATCAACATATCTATGGATGCTATAACGTAAGTCATACATGACTGTGACATTTGTTCCACTATTAAATAAGTCAAGTGTCTGAAGCAATGGGCAAGTATAAATATGGTGAAGCTTGGCAGATTAATTACATCACTTTACCTCATTCTCTGACTGGAAAGCAACATGTGCTGACCATGGTAGAAGCAAGCACCAGATGGCTGGAGACCTATCTAGTTTCCCATGCTACTGCATGTAACACCATTCTCAGCTTGGAAAGACAAATCATGGCATTCCAGAGTGAATTGAATTGGATAATGGCACTCATTTTAAGCATAACCTCATAAAAACTTGGGCCAAAGAGCACAGCATTGAGTGGATATACCACATCCTCTACTATGCACCTGCCTCAGGCGAAATTAAACATTATAATGGTTGGCTGAAAACAACTTTAAAAGCACTGGAGAGAGGAACCTTAAAGAATTGGGAGAAACATCTAGCCCAAGCTACCTGGGTAGTGAACAGTAGAGGTTCTAGCAACCGAGCAAGGCTGGCTCATTCAGATTTGTTATGAAAGGTAGAAGGTGACAAGGTTCCTGTTATTCATTAAAAGAATTTGTTGGGGAAGTCTGTTTGGGTATTCTCCCCTTCAGGGGAAGCCACGCCTGTCCGAGGGGTGGTCTCCACTGAGGGACCTTGCCATACATACTGGGTTATGCAAAAGAATGGTGAAATACGATGCATTCCACAAAGGAACCTGACATTCAAAGAGAGAATGTAGATATAAGTTGTTACAAGTTCTTTTGCAGATAACTGTGGTGCCCATAAAAACCCATGAGGAACCCACCACACATGAGCATGAACACTGTGAATGTTAAGAGTCCTGCTCTGTCCTGGTATGGGCGTGATTACTGCCCAAAATTGGGTTAGTTCCTGGGGTCCCCCTCCCCCTTCCGTTACAGGGTCCGGAAGAGGGTTGCAGGGTGTGGGCACACCACGTGGCCCTGGACCCAGGAGACCTCGGGCTGCACGTACAAGTCACGCGCCCGAGTCAGGTGATCTGTGCCGTGTCTTAAGGTGTTAAGAAACTCACCCCTGGGTGCGGGACTATTTTGAACCAATTGGCCATTCAGTGAATGCTAAGTGCCTATTGGTCAGTTCCATGCTCTCCTAATGGGGTATTTAAGGAGGGTACAGCAGCCGTTAGTTCTCTTGTTCGTCTCCCCCTCGTGCTGCGAGGAACTCCAGCCTCACCCCCATCCAGCACCAGCCACGTGTTCAGCAGCAAACAGCGGTGGCAGGCATCGCAGCTTATAGCAAAGCAGCAAGGCAAAACCCCCTTCTCTTTTCTCTCTATTCAGGATAAATCAGTCCTTCTCCCCCCACCTCTCTCAGGAAGAAACATTGTAACCTACCGCGCCTTTCGTGGGCTTTTATAGGCGCGGTTGGAATTGCNAGGAACTCCAGCCTCACCCCCATCCAGCACCAGCCACGTGTTCAGCAGCAAACAGCGGTGGCAGGCATCGCAGCTTATAGCAAAGCAGCAAGGCAAAACCCCCTTCTCTTTTCTCTCTATTCAGGATAAATCAGTCCTTCTCCCCCCACCTCTCTCAGGAAGAAACATTGTAACCTACCGCGCCTTTCGTGGGCTTTTATAGGCGCGGTTGGAATTGCATTTGTATTTAGACTCTCTGTTCTCTAAGTTCTGACTGTTTAAACTGTTTATTCTGTGCTTTAAGCGACCTCGTGCATTTATTCCTGCCAACCACGCATCCAAAGAACCCGGGGGACTATTCCAGGCCCCCCCCGCGAGTATCAATAATAATTATAATTGATATTAACGACATGCTCCATCCCATCTTCTGAGGAAAACATCTGTTTCCTGAAGCCTCTGAGCTAGCCAACGCCTGAGACAGATGGAAACGAGAAGATAGATAGCTGGGAACTGAAGAAAAAAAAAAATTTAAAAAAGGATGCCTGAAGCCTGGATGACTACCATTCATGACACTGATGTCGTTCCTAATTTAGATGGCATGACTTGATGCTCTAAATGGAATTATATTAAAGGGGTGGATTGTGGCTGTTTGAGCTAGATTTCTAGTTCAGACATAACAAAAAGTAGTGAAGAGGTGAACATTCTAGGGATAGGCTATACAACAGCAACAACGGATAAGTTAATATAATTACATTGGAGCATCAAGAGCCTTATGTCTGGAACTACAGCTTGTTTTGCCTTTTTTGCTGCTTTCTGCTGTGCCTGCTGCTCTCTTCCCCTGTCACTGTTTTGGCTACTGCTGCTGCTCCTGACTTTCCAAAGGAATCTGTGTTGTAGTGAGTTTATTCTACTGGGGGGAGGTGGGGGGCATCCGCTCTAACCCAGTACATGTGTTCTTAATGAGCCAGGAGCTCTGCGCAGAAAGTAATAATGTGAGGCCATCATTACCAACTGCTTTATACTAGGCATGCAGATGGCTGCCACAAAGCCTGTACAAAGTTCCATCTATGTTCCAGTACTTCCTGAAACAAGCCAGTTGACCTTAAGAGGCTCTTTTAACAGTATTTTTCCAGCCCGTGACACATCATCTAGAGGTAACTGGGGTCAGGCACAGTCAGAACCAGTCACATATTATGCCGTATTGCTGTAGCATAAAGGGGCACTGTCTGATCTGCACTCAGGCTACCACAGTAACAACATGCGGAAGCATATTGAACCTGGAATTTATTTTTAAAACCCAAACAAACAAAACCATAACAAAAAACCCCACCCCAAAGCTAAATTTAAAAATCACAAAACTTATTTGAAAGGCTTTTTATTTCAAATTACTCTAAATAAAATACAGAATAGTAATTCTTTGGTGGCCTCTTCGTCCCTTTATGAATGACAATGTCATCACAGAAACAGCACATTAACAGCACTATCCAGCATAAAGGTTAATTGGGGGAGGCACCTGGGAAGCCCTACTCTGTGTTCTTGTCTTCCCCAGAGACCTCAGTCACAAGCGACAAAAGCAAAGTGATTCAGATCTGGCTCAGAAGATTTTCTTTACAGATTTATTAACTTTTAATTAGTAGGTACAAGCATTGATCTAGTTTTAAATAACCCCTCCTTTGGGAGGAACATGGTCTCTATTGCACTGGCATTGAAGCCAGGGAAAGAATGTACTTTTTCTCGTATTAAAAGAGCTGACACTCAGCACTATAATTAATGAGCAGCTTGGAAGCTGATCTTCTTTTTAACCCCTCTATACTCAGGATCAGAACATTGCCTGCTAATTATAGGTGCTGAGCAAGAAGCTTGTCTTGGCCCATTTCAAGATGCTACATATACCTCACATCTGCAGCTCTTCCTCAAGGCAGGGGTTTTCAAAAGTTCAAAGGTTCAGAGTGGAGGGGTGTGATTGAACAGGGGCTGGGCACTCGAAGCAGATGCTCAGCAAGCTGCTTTAACAGCCCTGAGCTGATCACTGTGGCAACCGTTCTTACGAGCAAAAAGGGAAATGTCTCTAAGACAGCAAGATGTGATTTCTCAATACAGTGGCTCCACAACAAAACATTAGGGCTTGGAAGGGACCTCAAAAGATCATCCAGTTCAAGCCCCCTGCCGGGGTAGGATCACCTAGTGCAGGTCATAGAATCATAGAATCATAGAATGGTTTAGGTTGGAAGAGACCTCAAAGATCATCCAGTTCTAACCCCCGCCACAGGAAGGGACACCTTCCACTAGATCAGGTCACTCAAGACCTCATCCAGCCTGGCCTTGAACACTTTCAGGGAGGGAGCAGCCACAACCCCCCTGGGCCACCCGTTNAGCAGCCACAACCCCCCTGGGCAACCCGTTCCAGTGTCTCGTCACCCTCACTGTGAAGAATTTCCTCCTCCCATTTAAATCTCCCCTCTGCCAGTTTAAACCCATTCCCCCTCATCCTGTCATTACAAGACCTTGTGAATAGTCCCTCCCCAGCCCTCCTGTAGGCCCCTTTCAGATACTGGAAGGTTGCTATAACATCTCATCGAAGCCTTCTCTTCTCCAGGCTGAAAAGCCCCAACTCTTTCAGCCTGTCCTCATAGCAGAGGTGCTCCAGCCCTCTGATCATCTTTGTGGCCCTCCTCTGGACCCTCTCCAGCAGTTCCATGTCCTTCCTGTGCTGGGGGCTCCAGAACTGCACACAGTACTCCAGGTGGGGTCTGACAACAGCACAGTAAAGGGGAGGTCACACAGGAATGCATCCAGGAGAGTTGTGAATATCTCTGGAGAAGAAGACTCCACAACCTCTCTTGGCAGCCTGCTCCAGTGTTCTGTTACCCACACAGTGAAAAAGTTTTTGCTTACATGGAACTTTCAGTGCTCTGGCTTGCACCCACTGCCCCTTGTCCTATCACTGGGCATCACTGAGAAGAGCCTTGCTTGGTTCTAACACTCACCTGTCATATGATCCTTCAGCACACAAGCAGATGTACTAACCTCAGTGGATTCTATCCCAGAACCATTTGTAAAGCGAAGACATGGCAAGTATGGGGCTCAAGGGATCCCATGCAACATTTCCCCTGACACTTTTTGGTTCTGGAACAGTCTTTCTGACAGCATATTTTTCCAAAATATACATGGAAAGCACCTAGGAGAAAGCAAGTACAGCTACAGCACTGAATAAATTAGACCACACTTGTCAGAACTCTAGAACGTGTGTTGACCTGAGGCAGAGAAGGTGTCTGATGGGGTGTGCAATGTTAGCCTAAACATGCAAGCAAAGCCCACTCAAAGTAATTATGTTTAGGACCCACATTAAAGAGAGCAGAGCATTCAGGAAATCTGCACACGCTGTGGTCTTCAATATTTGAATTTGCACATCTGACTGCAAGTATCTATCTATATATATATACACAGAGGAAGTCAGGATCCCAGGATGTTAAGGGCTGGAGGAGACATCTGGAGATCATAGGATGTCAGGGGTTAGAAGGAACCCTATGAGATCTTCCAGTCCAACCCCTCTGCCACAGCAGGATCAGGGAATCTAGCACAGATCACACAGGAACACATCCAGGCAGGGCTGGAAATGCTTCAGAGAACGAAACTCCACAACTTCTCTGGGCAGCCTGTGCCAGTGCTCTCGGACCCTCACAGTGAAGAAGTTCTTGCTCATCTTACCCTTGTCCTATGCCAGGATACAAGTGAGCAGATGCTGACCCTGTCCCTTCCTTCCTCACCCCCAGCCCTCAGCTATTGATAGACATTGATCAGATTCCCTCTCAACCTTTTCCTCTGCAGGCTAACTAGCCCCAGTGCTTTCCACCTCTCCTCATCAGACAGTGCTCCAGTCCCTTCAACATCCTTGTAGCCCTCTCTTCGACTCTCTCCAGTAGATTGCTCTCCCTCTTAAAGTGGTGAGCCCAGAACTAGATGCAATATTCCACGTGGGTCCTCAGCAGGGCAGAGCAGACGGGGAGGAGAACCTCCCTTGATCTGATGGACACACTCTTCTCAATGCTCCCCAGGATCCCATTGGTGTCCTTAGCCACAAGGACACATTGCTGTTCCATGCAGAATTTGCTGTCCACCAGCACACCCAGGTCCTTCTCCATGGATCTGCTCTCCAGCAGAACACCTCCAGACGTGTACTGGTGCAGTTTATTCTTCCTTCCCAGGTGCAGGAATCTGCATTGATCCTTGTTGAACCTCATCAGGTTCTTCTCTGCCCAGCTCTCCAGGCTGCCCAAGTCATAGCTACAAAACATGTAGCCACATGGCTCCATGATTCAAGAGGATAAATTACCTGTATTTATAAATCCTGAATCACCATGACTCTGACCATGAGTTGCTGTGCTGTGGTGCAAGTGCACTGCATCTCAGGATAATGTCATGTGCTGGCTGCCAAAGACTGAATCAAGCTAACCAGCAGTGTCCTGCTGCATGCTAATGTTGACACATGAAGGAATCACAGAATATTCACTTCAGCTCATTAATCTTTTAATGCTGCTTCATATCGATCACAGAGCTGCCTGTAATTGCAGGCTTTGAAAGGCACCAATGAGATTATTAGCAGAGCAAAGGATAAGACAGAACAAGAAGAAAAGGACTTCAGATGCCAAAAACTTTCTATGCAAATCCTGTACTGATGGCTGCAATCTCCCCACAGGCATCAATGAGAAACCACAGGCAGGATTACTTGCATGTGGTCCACAGAGGTATATCAAGCTAGGAAGCCACAAGAGCACAATGCAAGCATAAATCATTGTCCAAGTGCAATATCGGTCCCTAAATTTGGGTGTGGGCACCTCACCCTAGAATACTGCATCTCATTCTGGGCTACCCAGTTATAAAGGAATACAGGGATGTACTGAAGAGAATCCAAGGGAGGGCTACAAGGATGCTGAAGGGACTGGAGCACTAACTAATGAGGAGAAGGGCTGATCAATGTCTATCAATAGCTGAGGGCTGGGGTTCAGGAAGGAAGGGACAGGGACAGCCTCTGCTCATTTGTGCCCTGGCTCCTTCTTCCTAATGTCTAATTTCAATCTGCCCTCCTCTAACTTGGATCCATACTCCTCAGCCATATCCCTACCTGACACCCTAACAAGTCCCTCAGCAGTTTTCTTGTAGCCCTCTTCAGGGCCACAATAAGGTCTCCTGGGAGCCTTCCCTTCTCCACACTGAACAGCCCCAATTCTCAGCCTGTCCTCATAGCAGAGCAGCTCCAGCCCTCTGATCATCCTCACGGCCCTTTTCTGGACACCTTCCAGCACCTCCAGATCTTTCTTCCAGTAGGTCTTTTCCCTCTGATTTCCCACTGCCCCCTCACGTCCCTTAAGTGTCTCTCCCCTACACCACTTACCATCGCAATGTGCTGGAGTAGGGCCAGCTTCTAACACCTTTGTCAGCGCTACTGCAAACAGAAGTCTCAAAGAAAATGTAAGCTGAGTGCTGTGATGACAAAGGTATCACCACTGAATGAGTAAGGAACAAGTTTTCTCCTCAATTCCTGTGATTCCTCTTCTCTCTTTAGCATTAAAATCTCAACTGTTCCACCTTACAAAATCCACTTTTAGTTCAATAAAAAAGTGATTTTTCCTATCAGCTGACTGCACAAAGGCCTGCTCTCTGTGGCACTCGGGCAGACAAGGGATGTGTACATTTGAGAGGCAAAACTACTGTGCCCTGACAATAACACAGGGAGCCATCAGGGAGGTGGTGGAAGCCTCATTCCTGAATGTTTTTTAAGGCCAGGTTGGATGTGGCTCTGGGCAACCTGACCTAGTGGAAAGTATCCCTGCCCATGGGGCAGAGAGATTGGAGCTGAATGATCCTTAAGGTCCCTTGCAAGCCTGACAAGTTCTGTGATCATGATCTCACACAGGACTCTTGCACTTGGCTATTCAAAAAGCATTCATGCAACAATCAGCAAATATCACTCAAGCCAAACACAGTCAGGGTTTACATACATGGGTACACTAAGCTGATTATGTCTTGAGGCACTGCCCACATCTTACAGGCAAACATGCCAGGAGTAATTGCAATTGAGTCAAAGAACTAGATAATTCTGACCTGAAAACATCTGCTAAAGCTTGAAGCAACAGCCAGAGCACCACCAGTAAGAGAATACTTCAGCAACTGCTGAGGCCTGCAACTACAGAATCACAGAAACATTCCAGCTGGAAAAGCCCCTCAGGATCACCAAGTCTAGCCCAGAACCCTAATCTACAAGGTGCACCCTAAACCGTAGTCCCAAGCATCACATCCAAACCACCTTTAAACATAGCCAGGCTTGGGGACTCCACCACCTCCCTGGGCAGCACATTCCAGTGCCTGACCACTCTTCATAGGAAAAAATTCTTCCTCATGTCCAGTCTAAACTTGCCCTGCTGCAGCTTGAGGCCATTCACTCCTGTTCCATGGCTAATGACCTGTGAGTAGAGACCAGCAGACCAGCACCAACCTCGCCACTAGGTCCTCTCGGGGAGCTGTACAGAGCCATGAGGTCTCCCCTCAGTCTCCTCATCTTCAAACTAACCATCCCCAGCTCCTTCAGTCTCTCCTCATCAGATTTATTCTCCAGACCCTTCACAGCTTCCTTGCCTTCCTCTGCACTGGCTCCAGCACCTCCATGTCTCTCCTGTACTGAGGTGCCCAAACCTGGACAGAGCACTCAAGGTGTGGCCTCACCAGAGCAGGGTCCACAGGAACAATCCCCTCCCTGCTCCTGCTGGACACAGCATTTCTGATGCCAGCCAGGATGCCACTGGTTTCTTGGCCACCTGTGCACACTGCTGGCTCACATCCAGCTGCTTCTCCATTATAGCTCCCAGGTCCCTTTCCACCAGACAGCCCTGCAGCCACACTTCCAGATCCTGAGTTTCCCCAGTGACAATCTCTGAATTTCTTTAACAACTGTATCCAAGTTTTAAAAGGAGATTCTATGCTCCAAACTTTAAGGGAGTTTTCTCTGCACATGGCAAACTTCTGAAGGATTCCTCCCCCCCAGTCCTTCTGTTTTTCTCACTCTGGTGTTGACGCTACTTAATTCACCACAAGTTGATGCATGACAAGTGTCTTGCTCTCTGCCTCATTGAAATTATTTCAAAGTGTGAAAGATACCAGCACTTGGGTGGCTTGGTGCTGTCTTTTCCTAGGAGACTTTGTAGTTTATCAAACAGTAGCAAATCTCATCAGAAAAAAAATAAATAAAAATCTCAACGCAGTACAGTGAAAGGCTGGCAGAGATGGTCATAACTCCCCCTCAGCTTTCTTCCTTTTGCCACTCCATCAAGTCAGCAATAGAGAGGGACAAAGCAGGGCACTCCACCCAGACAGCAAAACAGGAAAAACTGGATAGTCCTCCAAGCAATCACTGCAGAGCTGAGAGCCTCACCACAGCTTCTCTTCCATTCTTAAGTGAACATCAATGAATGGGAAGATTAAGATACCCCTTTGCCTTCTACTTTATACCCTTCAGTGACATCTTTTATGTTCTGTGCTTTTCTAAAACCCAGAGAGGTTTTGCCTCTATCACACACTACAGTCTCAGTGATTTGGACATCTGGAACATTCTATTAAAAGATTCGAGGATGTTAGGGATTGGAAGGGACCTCTGGAGATCTTCCAGTCCAAGCCCGCTGCCAGAACAGGACCAGAGAATATAGCACAGGTCACACAGGAACACATCTAGGCAGTGCTGGAAAGTGTTGGGTTGAAGGTTCGACTGGATGAGCTTGGAGGTTTCTTCCAAGCAGATATATTCTGTGATTCTTAATGCAGAATTCCTTGGCTTTTACTCTTTCACCAAACTTCAGTGTAGCAGAGCTGCAGTCTCCTGGCAAAACACACAGCTTGTTAACTAGCACTTGTCCTTGTTCAGCTTCATTTGCACAATCCCCAATCCCCTTTTATAACTGATTTTAAATGCTGCTGTCGGCCAGAGGACAACATCTGCTGTGCACCGCCGAGACCTGCCTCTGCTCTACAGTAAGGCTTGCTGCTGCAGCTGCCAGCTTTGCAGCCAGGCTGCTTTTCAGCTAAAAGCAGGTCTTGGCCAACGCCGGACTGTGCGTCACATGCACAAACAAGAGCAGTTGTGTGGGTGCAAAGCGAAGCCCAGCAGCAACCCAGGCACGCACTGAACTTTTCACTAGCCCTGCCTGCAAACCTGCCACCTCATCCAGCTTTCGCTGCCATGAAAACAGCCCTAAGGAGATTAAAGCACAGATGTCTTATTGCCTCACTCTCTCTACCCTTACAAAGAGAAATATTGGCCTGGCCTGATTTATGCTGAAAACAATCCTTGTTCACCAGCACATACCACCCCTGGTGATGTTGAAAGTTTCAGACAAGATCATAGAATGGTCTGGGTTGGAAGGGACCTCCATGCACAAGAACTAGATGTAACATTTAAAAGGAAAAACTCCTCTCTCCCTTTTGAGGTGCAGATAAAATTCAAACTGATTTAAACTAATATAAGCTTGATGAGACCTTGTAATAGTTAGGTTGAAACATCATGGGTGTCCTCTTTGGGTGTCCAGGGCTGTCTGGCATATTTAGGCTAATGAGCATCATTCATCACTCTTCAACCTCTCTTTTCAATGTGCTATGCTTCTTGGCCTGTGGGAATGACAGGACTTGAAGTTACTCAAAGAACCAGTGCTGTGGGAAAGGGGGGAACAGAGTAGAGTATGGCAAAAGACCAAGACACAGAACAATATGAAATTTTAAAATATTTTTTAAAAAACACCAAACAACTTTGATGCAGAAACAACTCCTGCAGGTCCTCTGCTAATAAATCCCTTTCAGTAGAAAGATGCACCACAAGGTTTAACTTGAAAGAATAGGCAGGTATGATACAGCATGGTGAGCAGCTGGAACAACATCACACCTCATTACCCATCCACACCAAAGTGAACAGCTCACACGTGCTCCTCAGTCATCCTGGAGCAGAATTCACAGTTCTGCTGTTAAGAGAGAAGCTGTTGCAACCCGGTTCTTCAGCAGTAACGCTAGCCAAAAAAAATTCTGATTTTTCCACCCCTCTAAAAGCAAGATCAGCAAGGAACAGCTCTAGCCAGTTCAGGGGAGAGCCACAGAATTGCCAGGGTTGGAAGGGATCTCAAGGATCATCTAGTTCCAAACCACCTGGCCATGGGAGAAACTACTTTCTACAGCCCTTCAAAAGCAGCTACACCACTTTGAGGGAAGAAGTCCACATGCAGGTTTGGGACAATAGAAAGCAAACATTCCAGTGAGGTGGGCATAGCAGGCCCACCTCCTCCAAATAACTGGGGAAATCAGTGCTCAGCACCCCTCCATCCTTGCTTACTGTGAAGTCAGTTGTCCAGAATGACAAGATTACCAGAGGGCAGGAGTACCTCTCCTGTGAAGACAGGCTGAAAGAATTGGGGTTCTGCAGCCCAGAGAAGAGAAGGCTCTAGGGAGACCTTAGAGCTGCATTTCAGTATCTGAAGGGGTCCTACAGGAAGGCTGGGGAAGGATTGTTTAGAGGGGTTTGTAGTGATAGGACGAGGGGTAATGGTTTGAAACTGGAGCTATAAGTGGGCCATAAAGAAGAAATTCTTTACAATGAGAGTGATAAAATACTGGAACAGGTTGAACAGATGTGGTTGAGGCCTTGTGTCTGGAGACATAAGTGCTCAGACTTGATGTGGCCCTGGGCAGCCTGCTCTAGTTGGAGGTGTCCCTGCTGAGTGCAGACAGGTTGGACACAATGAGCTTTGAGGGTCCCTTCAAACCTAATGCAATGTGTGAATCTCACCGCAAGTCTTTCTGTTGTCCAGCATAGGTGGCCTCTTGCAGCACGTAAGTGCTGCTATAGCACAAACAGTTCTCTAGCAAGGACACCCTAGCAACCAGCAGCAGCTTAAGCTATATGAAAACCCAAGTCCCAATTCCAAGAGTCACATTTTGTTGCCTCGATGCACCTCAGCAGGCGCTGCCTGACACCTCTCTGCAGGCACTCAGAATTTCCACAGAGCTACTCCACTTCTATACTGGATGAATAAAAAAAGGGGAAGCTCTGTTTTAGGAGCTAAACACCTCCAAGCCCAGTAACGAAGAAATAACTATGTACCCTGGAACATATCAGAACATATTCTAAATACTGATAAAGCCTGTGTGTTGTTGCTCTCAGCGACCTTCTGTCCTAAAATTAGCTGCTGAAATCCAAACTGATTTTCTTCTCTGTTCTTTGGGCTTTCAGACAGTTCTGACAGTCCCATTACCATTGCCTTGTTTATCTCCTCCTCATGGCCTCTCAATTGGAGAAATGTTTATTTTGGACTCTTCTTAGCCATGTATGCAGTTCTCATTATTACTAGAAGGCACTTCAGAAGGATTAACAAGAGTTTTCACTGCTCATTTATTTGATGGAGACACTGCTTTGCTTTCCACTCTATTTAGGAAGTGCGGGAGAAACTTATTGATTAACCATTGTCAGCTGTTCCCCAGCTCATCTGCCAGGAATTGTATTACTATCTTCTTTACAATAACACTTATGGCCATAAACCCAATTAAGAACTGGTTGCATGGATTATAGCTCCAAGAAAATCAGAAGCCCAAAGGGAATCAGTAATCTTGGGAAAAAAAATTTCTCACAAACTTGAGATGCACACCTGGCACAGCCCTTTCAAGAACTTCAACGTTACAGATACGTTTGTCAGCAGAAGACAGCCTGTGCAGATGCAGTCTGCACTTCTGGTACCAGTAGTACTCTAAAGGATTGCAGATCCAGGCCATCGGTAGGTCTATTTTTCACCCTCCTAAGAAAGTCCCTAATGTATTCAGACTTTCACCCAGTACAGGGGAAGGAGCCCATCCCCATCATCCACTCAGTCCTAAATGTTGATTTTCAAGCAAGTAAGAAGCACTTCTGGCTTTGTAATGGCAGGAATGAAATCCTTTTGAAATGTATTTAACTGTGCAAACAAACACTGAATTCCCAACCAGTGAGCAAAACTCACTGATCGTTGCTTCCTGCAGGAATCCGGCTTATAGTAAAAAGGCAGTGAAAGAAAGCTACAGAGATCTACTGCAAAGTCCAAGGGAGGGCTACAAGAGTGCTGAAGAGACTGGAGCACTGCCTGATGAGGAGAGGCTGAAAGCCCTGGGGTTGGTTAGTCTGCAGAGGAGAAGGCTGGGAGAAGATCTGAGCAATGTCTGTCAATATCTGATGGCTGGGGGTGAGGAAGGAAGGGACAGGGGCAGCCTCTGCTCACCTGTGCCGTGGCACAGGACAAGGGGCAAGGGATGGCAATTGCAGCATAGCAAGTTTCACTTCAACATAAGCAACAACTTCTTTGCTGTAAGGGTCCCAGAGCACTGGCACAGGCTGCCCAGAGAAGTTACGGAGTCTCCTTCTCTGGAACTTTTCCAGCCCTGTCTGGATGTGTTCCTGTGCAACCCACACTAGATTATCTGGTCCTGCTCTTGCAGGGGAGTTGGCTTGGAAGATCTTGAGAAGTCCCTTCTAGCCCCTAACATCCTGGGATCCTGTGTACATTAACTGTTAATTAATTGCAGGGAAGAAGCATCAAACTAGGACAGAAAATGAAGAATTATTTGATGCAAAAACAATTCCTTTAGTGTCATGACACTTAAAAATTATGTTTCACTTATCATTCATAGAATACCACTTTTATTTATTTAAAGACATTTTTATTTTATTTTATCATGCTATAATGAATGTCAGTGTAAATAACCTTAGCATCTTGATAAGAAAAGGTCGTGTGGAAAAAAAAATGCTATCAAGACTGTTATTTTTTTATATCAAATGTGCCATGGACCTGCAGATGGAATCAAGACCTCACTTGAGTAACGGAGTATGTCATAAATCCCATATAAGGGTCTCCTGAACAGTTTCTCATTTAAACATACCAAACCCACTCCCATTCTCTCAAAATAAGCAACACAGCTCCCACCAGCAGCTGCCTAAGCAGGGAGGTCAGAAAGAGGTGAAGGCCAACGTTCCAGTACCCAAACACATCCCAAACCTCCTTCTCCCACACAAGTACACCTTCACACACCATAGCTGCTGCCTAGGGCCATATCCAAATAGTACACGTTTAGGAAGCACCAAAGTATGTAAGAAAGAGACCACACAGGAGAACTAATTAAACATCTCTGCCCAGACCCAGTTGTTTGTTCCTCTTCTCAGTGGTGGTGTGGCTGCGTTTGCTCTGCGGCTTCACCGTTCATTTGTCTTTGTGTGTGACCCATCCATCAAACACAACTGCATGGGATCTATCCATCTTTTTCATGTAATAATAACACTGGGACAGCAGAAACAAGCAAACATTTTACTCCAAAAGAATGTAGCCAACAGAGAAAAGTAAACTGGTCCTGGCTCAATTCCAGAAGCTTAAGCAAACAGATCCTTAATAGTTAACTACTGCACTACCTATAGGCAGGTTGGGCTGTGGGAAGCCCTTTAAAAGTAGGGTTCCGATCTCCCTTTCTCACTCACCAGGGCAGCTGGGAAGTGAATGTTTCTGGCCAATCAGCAGTGTGAAACCTCCCCAAGACACAGAAGCACTGTGATCAGGATATGTGCTAGGGGAGCTTCTCTCAAACCCCATTTTGCCAGGCGCTTGAGCAGAAAGCTCAGACTGCACTGTTTGATTGTGGGTTTGGTTTTTTTTTTTTTTAATCATGTTAGAACTAGCATCTGTGGAAGTAAACTTAGCATCTTGTTAAAAAAAAGTCAAAGGTATGCAACAATTTACCAAGTGTGAAAAAAAAACCCAAATGCTACCAAGAGTATTTTTGTCATGGAGCTGCAGATGGAATCAGGACCTCACTTGAGTGACAGGATACAGGGAGCCTGAGGCCAACATCTGTGTACTGCACCCCACCCAGATGTGAACAGAGTTATTTTAACTACAAGGTCTGCCAGCCTCAAGTTTCAGAAGACATAGTGCACACAGGGGAATGGACAACTGTGGCATTCCAGTGCCTGCCAACAGCCTCCAGACCTCTGTCAAACTGCAAAATGTTGAAGAAAGCAGCAAATGGCACCAGAGAAATTCCACAGACCTATTCTGTCTGACCACAATCTACCAGATAAAATTTGAAGGGACAGCAAGATTTCTGCCCTACTAGCATGATGGGCACCCAAATACCTTGTTCACACGCCATGTTCATTTGATAAGGGATACTGCACACAGACCTGTCAGAGAACCCAAGCACAGTAATGTACTGGAAGGAACATATCTCTGTGGAAGCAATAAATAATATTTGGATGTTAGCTGCAAATGACAGGTGTTGCTTGTCTCAGGCTCTTTTTAGAAGTTTCTAAAAGACTTTTTCAACCTCTACAGAAAGAAGTTTTGTAGTCTAAGCATTTCCATAGCAGATTCCATTGCGACCTGTATCCTGGGCTGCATCCAGAGAAATGTGGGCAGCAGTATGAGGGAGGGGATTCTACCACTCTGCTGAAACCCCACCTGTAGCACTGTGTTCAATTCTGGAGCCCCTGTGACAAAAGAGAACTGGAGGTGCAGGAAGGTGTACAGAAAAGGGACACGAGGATGATCAGAGTGTTGGAGCTGCTCTGCTACGTGGACAGGCTGAGAGAGTTGGGGCTGTTCAGTGTGGAGAAGAGAAGGCTCCCAGGACACCTTACTGTGGCCTTACAGGATCTGAAGGGGGGTACAAGAAAGCTGCTGAGGGACTTCTTAGGGTGTTGGGTAGTGACAGGACTGGGGGAATGGATCCAAGCTAGAGGTAAGGAGATTGAGATTGGATGTTAGGAAGAAATTCTTCAGCATGAGAGTGGTGAGACAGTGGCACAGGTTGCCCAGGGAGGTGGTGGAAGCCTCATCCCTGGAACTTTTTAAGGCCAGGCTGGATATGGCTCTGGGCAAGATGACCTAGGGGAAGATGATCCTGCCCATGGCAGGGGGGTTGGAGCTGCATGGTCCTTGAGGTCCTTTCCAGCCCTGACAATTCAATGACTCTGTGATATCAACAGGACCTACAGGAAGGGCAGTGATAGTACTTCTGCATTTCTATTTATCTTCCGTGTCTCCAAAAACTGTTCTTGGTGTCTGTCACAGATGTAAGCTTTGGGAGACACCACAGCTGACCGCAGAAAATGTCCTCTCTGCTTTATGGTGGTGAAACATGAATGAAACGTGATGTTCCCACTGTAAGAGAGCCACCAAGATTATCCAGGGCTGGGACACTTCTACTATGAGGACAGGCTGAGGGAGCTGGGGGTGTTCAGCCTGGAGAAGAGAAGACTATGGGAAGATCTTAGAGCTGCCTTCCAGTACCTGAAGGGAGCCTACAGGGAGGTTGCAGAGGGATTTTTACAGGAGTGTCTACACACAAGACAAGGGGAAATGTATTGAAATTGAAGAGTTGGGGCTGTTCAGTGTGGCGAGGAGAAGGCTCTGAAGAGACCTTATTGTAGCTTTCCACTATCTGAAGTGGGCTACAAGAAAGCTGGGGAGGGGCTTTTTAGGATGTTGGGCAGTGATAGGACTGGGGGGAATGGTGCAAAGCTGGAGGTGGGGAGATTCAGATTGGATGTGAGGAGGAAGTTCTTCACCATGAGAGTGGTGAGACAGTGGCTCAGGTTGCCCAGGGAGGTGGTGGAAGCCTCATCCCTGGAAGTTTTTAAGGCCAGGCTCTGGGCAAGCTGATCTAATGTGAGGTGTCCCTGCCCATGGCAGGTGGGTTGGAACTGTATGATCCTTGAGGTCACTTCCAACCCTGACAATTTTGTGATTCCCAAGAAGCAACTGAGGCACAAACCAGAAACTGGTGCTGCCTCTCTGTATCTCTCCCGGATTCATGCACTTCTCACATCCTACCTCACAAAAATCAGCCTGAACAGGCATAAGAGACTTAACCTTGATGCAAGCAACAACAGCCAGCAGCTTGATCTTAGTAAAAGCATGTCACCCAGACAGGCCAGAGGAAGGGAAACAGTAACTTGTGATCAGTGGACCTGTTCTGCTGCTGAGAGAGAACAGCTGTAATACAAGAACAGCTATTTCAGTCATGAACCACCTTGTGGTGGTTCAGCAGTTGAGCTGTGTCAGAAAGAAAATCCGCTTCTTCCTATCATTGCCTTCAGAGCCTTCTCTTCTCCAGATTGATCAAACATAACTCTCTCAACTTCATTGGGATTCTACAATGTTTCCCCTGTCTCAAAAAACAGGATCTGCACACCTACATGGCATCTGAACTGAAGCATGTGTTTTATGGATATGAGCTCCAATTTAGAGTTAAATCTCATGGGGAAACAACACAGCACCTCCCAATGACACATTTTACTCCTCTTGTGTTGCCCAGAGCTGCAATGAAGTTCAGATCTATCAGAACTGCCTGCTGGGACAGACCATACTTCTTACACAGGAGGGAGCAACCAAGGAGGGACTCCTTAGCAAGAGGAAAAGATAGGAAAATTTCTCTGAGTGACTCAGAAAGCTGAACCCAAGTGAAAGGGAAAACCCCCATCAGGTTCTCAACATGAGGAGAAATTTCTTTACAGTGAGGGTGACAGAGCCCTGGAGCAGACTGCCCAGAGAGGTTGTGGAGTGTCCTTCTCTGGAGTCTTTCAAAACCCACCTGGATGCATTTCTCTGTGGACTACCCTAGGTGATGCTGATTTTGGCAGGGGAGTTGGACTAAATGATCTCTGGAGGTCCCTTCCAATCTCTAACATTCTGTGACTCTGAAAACAAGCTTAAGCCTGTGTGCAGCAAGAGCATCTAAACGGCTGGAGTGGTTGGTCTAGTGTGATGTGACCCATTTAGCTAAATCCAAGTCTGCTACAGGAACACATTTTGCATATTTTTGCTCCCTCACTCTAAGTGACTGCAGCCCTCCGAAGCAATACATTAGCCTGTTCAGCAGCCACAACATCTTTAACAAGTTGTGGGCACCATGTGAATAACATTACAGTGAAACCTAAGAACCCCAGCAGACCATATCAGATTTTACAGGACGACTGCTCAAGCTTGCATGCAAGAAGCATCTGATCAACTGCACATAGGAAAGTCTAAGTCTGCAGACAAGGCCTAAGAACAGGAGAGGACACAAACTACTGCATGCATTCTTAACCTGCCAGCAAGAGGCTACCAGACACATCCACCTGGCAATAAGTGCAGGGTCCTGAAAGTCTCTGCAGAGGTGAACACGTTTTCAACAACTACAACCTGGACCAATCCCATTTGTTTTCTGTTCACCCACGNCTTTGAACTAATTCAGAGTAAAATCACTAAAACCATTCATTCCTTCCTGCCACTAATCTTTCTGACCGATCTTCAGCTTATCTGCAGCATCATCAAGTGGTGAGATAAAGCTGGGGGAAAGGGGGGAAAGGTGGTAGGGGAGTTTGGTTATCCTCTCTTGGGGATTTTGGTCTCCGGGAAGGGTGTGGTGTGTATTACCCTTTTTACTGTATATTTCTGTATATATCTGTTATATTTGTAAATATTTGCTTGTATATTTGCATTGCTGTAAATATAAAGCTTCATTTATTAACTTCCAGTGTGCTTTTCTGAGTTCTAGCCGGGGTTTAAAAAGGTGGGGGGGCAGGTCACTGCAAACCCACTACATTTTTTAATTGGCTTACCCAACGTGAGGCTTGAGGTTTAATTACATCTGTTTGACTGTTATTAAATCCTGGAAGTTAAAAATGAGGCTAATCTATGTACTGTTTTCGCTTTTTCCTTCTCTGGTTTTCTGATTTTTGAACAGATGGCTTGTGGCAAGAATTGGTACCTATATGTGGAATATGGCCTGGTGGAAGTTTAAAAAGATAATTTGGGATTATGGAGACTATTTTTTCGATTTTGTAGGGTTAAATTTAACTGAATTAGCATCCAATGTTGTTTTTGATGCTTTTAATAAATCAGGAAATATTAGCCACATTAATTATTCCACAGCCCTTGTCCGAGTAATTTTGCCGCAAAATTCTCTTCCTGACCAGTTTTCCCAAGTCTTTTAGTCTCCCTTCCCAAACTGCCACAGAGGGACCAAGTACTAGCTGAGGTATCCACCTGCAAGTGCTGCTGGCAGCTCTGACTGCAAGCAGTTCCAAAGGCTGAAATGCAAACTCTTGCTCTGAATTAAGAGCTGGACCGAAACTTCAAGAAAGCTTTTGAAGGCAAAAATTCAACACAGAGCTGCCCACCCTCTCCTGTCTACAAAATAAAAGGCTTTGCTAGCCCTGCAGTCACCTCTGTTCAGACATCAGCAGCACTATCTACTGCTTGAGGAGCCCCTCCACAAGCTGTCAGCTCACCCCCTCTCTTGAATCTGTTGAGCCAAAGCAGCCTAGCATGGAGTTAGCACCACACAAAGACTGGGTTCATCAGGCTGGGAGAGGCAGCCTGCAAACACTGGGATGGACTGCCCAGGGAGGTGGTGGAGTCACCATTCCTGCAGGTGTTTTAAGACAAGACAAGCTTGCATGTGGCTCTCAGTGCGATAGTCTGGTCAATGTAGTGGTGTTAGCTCATAGGCTGGATGTGATGACCTCAGAGGTATATTCCAGCTTCCATAAACCTGTGATAGGTAACTCTGACGGGAACAGGCATCAGTGGCTGAATCTGCCACATGCACACGCTCTAAGAGAGCAAACAATGAAACATTATTTGGGATGGTACTGCCTATCTGCATGACTCTTCCCCAAGCCTCACTCTGCTACTGCAGCCAGCCCCTGTGCAAATGACCTATGTGCAATTCCCTGATGGTACAATCAAGCTGCTGATGGGACAGCAACCCAGGCGACAAAATCCATTGTGCGTGCATCTGGCTCCCTCAGTGGCAGCAACAGCAGCAAAGAGGCTGTGGACTGAGTGGTCATACACCTCAAATGGAAGTAGATGGATCATCTTCTAGTAACGTACAAGGTCTAACAGCTGCGTATCGGAGATGCTAGGCTATGGCTGGACTCGATCTTAAGGTCTTTTCCAACCAGGCAACTCTGTGATTGCTGATAGCAAAATATGAATTCATTAAATGTGATGTCTCCACCTTTGAGGGTAGATGAATAACAAAAACAATGACTCACAAACAGCTTACTACAGGAACAGCAAAACAAACACCAAGATCTGTTATTACGGAGGATTGTTTCAGCAACTCCACCTCAAAGTGCTGGGGTGGAGCCTCCACATCAGCCTCTGCACAGGAGGAGAGGACCTCATGAAAGCTCGTGATGGTGCAGCATGTTTGCTAGTCCTGTTTCGCTGGGTCTCAGCTTCCAGAGAAGTGCAAAAAGTAATTTTGAAAATAACCAGGTAAATTCACTCTTCACATTAAAGTGCTGTGCTTGTATCCTTCAGGATACTGCACTCACTATGCCTGACACTACTGCTAGTTCAAGCAAGCCACTTGAAGAGTGCAATGACTTCCTAGAGACAACTGGGGGTTAGCACAAGGCTTTATCTCTCCTCAGAGTGCAGGAAGAAGGGAATGGAGTCACACCATGGCCTTCAGCCTAGCTGAGTCTCCAGGTACCAGAGTGGTGCATGTCAGCACTTCACAGAACTGTCAGGGTTGGAAGAGACCTGAAGGATCATCCAGTCCCAACCCCCCTGCCATGGGCAGGGACACCTCACACTAGATCAGCTTGCCCAGAGCCATATCCAGCCTGGCCTTAAAATTTCCAGGGATTTTTTTTTTTTTTAAAATGTGTTTGGGTTATTTGTAATTGCCAGGGTATTATTATTATGTAATCCCTAAAGATCCTGAGAGTCCTCATAATAGAAACGTAGTCTTAGCTAAAAAAAAAAAAAAAAGTATTCTGATATCTCAGCACACTCAGCTCATATGTTGGTTGATATCAGATTTTAAAGTACTTCCAGTTCCTGATTTTTGTCAGGAAAATTCTGGTCCCCAGGAACAAACCAAGTAGCTCTTGTGACAGGTGGGCTACCACTACAGCCACCTGATCCAGGCACACAAGCCAGAGCTTTTCCTAGTTTTAGACACTCAATCAACTTCCATTAAACAGAACTCCCTTCTTTTTGAGCAGCAAAACCTACTGCTGTGGAACACTGACATGATGAGAGCAGACAGGAGAAACAAATGAGAGGAAAAAAATAAAGGAGAAATTGCAAGTTGATTAGATAATAGGAACACAATGGAAATGCACTGAAAAGAAATGCAATGATTAAGATGCATTAAGAGAAGTGAACTGAGTGGCAAGTTCACACATCCTGTCCCTCTCTGGGAAAATAAAAAATTAACTATGATCACTAAGGGCTTTTTTTCCTCATTCTATCTGATAAGCAGAAATAGCAAGATAGTTTTGATGAGTCCTTGTAGTCAAGATTGAGAGGCCTTCATGTCACAGAAGCCATAGAATACCACCAGGTTGGAACAGACTACAAGGATCATTTAGTCAAGGGTAAGAATATAGTTTAAACGAGCTCAGCCTTGAAACTGTGTAGGGGAACTTTCAAGATCCATCTGGATCCTTTGCTGTGTGACCTGCACTAGGTTATGGTCCTGCTCTGGTAGGGGGTTGAACTCGATCTCCAGAGGTCCCTTCCAACCCCTAACATCCTGGGATCCTGTGAACCCACCACCTCCCTTGGGAGTTTATTCCAACGTTTAATAGTTGGCATTTCCTTTGCTCTTACACTGCACAGAGGGACAGTGGCCATCAATATCATAGTCACGTCCATCAGCGCACTGGTACTCAGCTTGCCTTCTTAAAGCCACCCTCGAGCACTCTGGTACAACTCAGAGCTAGACACAGACACTGGGTCTTTGGCCAGGTGGCACTCAGGAAGCCCCAGTGCTTACCCCACATGAGTCTGTCCAGTCCCCCACCCAAACCCAGAGCTGCTCAGAAGGGATTTGTTTTACTCTGCATGGCAGTGGAAGATGTTAGACAGCAAGCAAACCCGTGGGAGGTGCACTGGGACTGCCTACAAAGGCACTCAGGATTTGTGTGCATCCGAACTCCTGCTGCACTGCAATGGAAATGGCAGCCTTACAAGTTTTGGCCCCTACATCCATACATGCAAGCACGTGAAAGGCAATAGAACAACTCCCAGGAGAGACATATTTATTTCCACTGAAGATCTACAAGGCTGGAGCAATTCTATGGAGCCAGGCTGAAAGAGTTGGGGCTGTTCAGTCTGGAGAGGAGAAGGCTGCAAGGAGACTGTATTGTGGCCTTCCAGGTGGTGGAAGCCTCATCTCTGGAAGTTTTTAAGGCCAGGCTGGATCTGGCTCTGAGCAATCTGATCTAGTGTGAGGTGTCCCTGCCCATGGCAGAGGGTTGGAACTGGATAATCCTTGAGGTCCCTTACAGCCCTGACAGTTCTGTGATCCTATGACTTTTCAGACTAACTGGAAAGCTCTCATGCTCTAAAGCTGTTCTACAATCCAACTATTCAAACTGCAGACTATACTGGACTGGGAGACGCAGCACTTTACTGCAACATACAGAAGAAAGTAACAAAAGTAATCTCTGGCACCAGTAATTAGAGTGGGAAGAACAAAGAGGAGCATGTTGGAAACTGGGACAAGACCTCACCACGGTGTCAGCAGTTACACTGACCCACCTGCACTTCTGTGTCATGTAAAGTCATCACCTGCCAGCATTTCTGGAAAATAATTGGAAGATAATAATTTTTTTTTTTTCCCCTCCATAATGAGCATTGAAATGTTTTGGGCCGGCTGAATAAAGCTCTGACATACCAGTACAGTGTAGAGAGCTGGCCAATAACCATGCAGAAGGACTTGCTGCAAGTCCCAGCTGCACCTCAGTTCCAATTAGTTGCTTCATGCACTTCCCTCCAAGAGAATGTCTGCTGCAAAAATAAGTACACCCTCTGATGAAATAAACTGTCAGGAGATCATTTGCAATTCCACAATCCCCCAATGGCCTCCCAAGACCAATCCTTCTGGTATTTCATCTCCAGCCATTTAACAGCTGTCATGTAAGGCTTACAGCCTGTCAAGAAAATACCAGGACAAACCTTGAGTACACTATTCACCCTGGTCCCACTGATTCAAAGGCACTACCAGGCCAATTAAAGCAAACAAGATTTAGCAGTCACTTACCTGCCCTAATGATTAACAGAACAAGCTGTTTGCCCTGCTGGGATCAGCAGCTCCACAGCTAAGAGCTTCCACCTGCAAGCACATTCAGGCTAAGCAGGCAAGAAGAGGCAAACCCAAATGAGTAACACTGTTCACATTCCACCTTTCTAAAACCCCTACACAATTATTCTGTGCTATGCTAAACACTGTGTCCTGTGCTCCATTTGAGTCTAGAGGGGGTTTTGTTTTCTTCCCCTTTCCTTCTGCTTGCCAGGAACTGAGTCAGTCATATTTCAAGCTAAGGGTACTGGACCTGCAAGCATCTCAGAGCTCTGGAACAGCAAAGAACTCTTTTTATGGAGCGTGCACCTGACAATAAGACTAATAAGTACAGTGTCTTTAAAGGGCCATCTCATATCAGCATAGCTAAAGCACAAGCTCCTAGCAATGGATAAAATGAACACAAGGCGAACAGTGCTGAGAGTCACAGGGTCACAGAATCATTGAGGCTGGAATAGACCTCTGAGTCCATCACCTCCAGCCTAGGATGCAACACTCCACAGCGACCAGACCATGGCACTAAGTGCCACATCCAAGCTTGCCTGAAACACCTCCAGGGACAGCAACTCCACCACCGCCCTGGGCAGCCCATCCCAGTCTTTAATCCCCATTTTCCATCAGGAAGCTCTTCCTAACATCTAACCTAACTCTTCCTTGACACAGATTCTGGCCATGTCCTCTCCTCTTGGCACAAGTTGCCTGGAAGCAGAGCCTGACCCCCACTGTATTACAATTTCCCTTCAGGTAGCTCTAGAGTGTGCTGAGGTCCCCCCTGAGCCTCCTCTGACCACGCCAGCTCCCTGAGCCTCTCCTCATCAGCCTTCTCCTCCAGCCCCTCCTCAGTTTCATCACTCTCCTCTGGTCCCACTCTAGCCCCTCAAGATCTCTCTTGCAGTGGGGCCTGGAGCTGCACACAGTGCTCCAGGTGAGGCCTTCCCAGTGCCACCACAGGACAGAATGACCTCCCTATGCTGCTGGTCACATTGCTCCTGATACAAGCCAGGATGCCATTGCCCTTCAGTGCCTGCTGGGCACACTGCTGGCTCATGCCAGCACTGCCAGGACCCTCTCTGCCAGGCTCTCTCCAGCCACTCACCCCCAGCCTGTAGCACTGCATGGGACAGCAGCAGTGGACAAGGGAAGGGCAACTGATGTCATCTACCTGGACCTGAGTAAGGCCTTTGACTCTGTCCCACAAGACATCCTGGTCACCAAACTGGAAAAACATGGACTTGATGGGTAGACAACTCGCTGGATAAGGAATTGGCTGGATGGTCACACGCAGAGAGTGATGATCAAGGGCACAATGTCCACCTGGAGACCAGTGACAAGTGGCATCCCTCAGGGGTCAGTGCTGGGACCAGTGCTGTTTAACATCTTTGTCAGCGACATGGACAGAGGAATTGAGTGCACCCTCAGCAAGTTTGCAGATGACACCAAGCTGTGTGGCACAGTTGACTTGCTGGAGGGCAGGGATGGCATCCAGAGAGACCTGGAGAGGCTGGAGAGGTGGGCCCAGGCTAACCTCATGAAATTTAACAAGGCAAAGTGTAAGGTCCTGCACCTGGG
>VWZI01012386.1:5732-16546 GCA_013396835.1 Psilopogon haemacephalus | reverse complement strand
ACCACCCCCTCAGTGCCTCCCTTAAAGCAGCCACCCAGGAATTGGTTGATCCAATGAACTACAGCAAAAGGACTGCTCTGAAGAGGACCTTTCCCTTCCTCTGCTGCTTCACTGCTGTAACCACCCCCTCAGTGCCTCTTGAAGTGAGCAGCACACAGTGCTGGAGGGGGCAGAATGGCACCCCCAGTGCTGCTGGCCACACTCTTGCTGATACAGGCCAAGATGCCACTTGGCTCCTGTGCCAGCCAAGCACACTGCTGGCTCACCTTCGGTTGGAGCTCTCCTGCTTCAGGAAAACAGAGTTTAGGGCTGGGAAGAAAAAAAGAGGTGGGCATTTGCCCAGCTTTCCATGTAGGGCTTTAGCCACTGCTTCAGTTCCTCCCAGCCTTTGTTGCCACCATCAGAGCCCGGCAAGAAAATCACAGCTCTCCATTCAGGCTGGGTGGGGAATGGCTGAGAGCAGCCCTGAGGAACAGGACCTGGGGGTCTGGGCTGATGCAAAGCTGAGGATGAGGCTGCAGTGTGAGTGCAGCCCAGACAGCAACTGTGTGCTGGGCTGCAGCAAGAGCAGCTGTGGGCAGCAGGGCAAGGGAGGGGATTGTGCCCCTTGGCTCTGCTCTCCTCACACCCCACCTGCAGCACTGTCTGCAGCTCTGCAGCCCCCAGCACAAGCAGCACATGCAAGTGGTGGAGCCAGTGCAGAGGAGGCCACCAAGATGCAGCTGAGAGGGCTGCAGCAGCTCTGCTGTGGGGACAGGCTGAGAGAGTTGGGGCTGTGCAGCCTGGAGAAGAGGAGACCTTATAGTAGCCTTGCAGTATCTGTAGGGGGCTGCAGGAGGGCTGGGGAGGGACTATTNAGCCTTGCAGTATCTGTAGGGGGCTGCAGGAGGGCTGGGGAGGGACTATTGACAAGGTCTTGTAATGAGAGGATGAGGAGGAATGGGTTTGAAGTGTGAAAGAGGAGATTGAAAGTTGATGTTAGGAGGAAGTTGTTTGCAGTGAGGGTGGTGAGACACTGGCACAGATTTCCTGGGTAGGTTGTGGCTGCTCCCTCCCTGGAGGTGTTCAAGGCCAGGCTGGATGATATCTTGAGCATCCTGTTCTATTAAGAGGTGTCCCTGCCTGTGGCACAGGGGGGTTGGAACTAGATGATCCTTGAGGTCTCTCCCAACCTAAACCGTTCTATGATTCTATCTATGATCTATGGTCACATTCTGTGCTTCTGTGCTTCACAACCTCCCTGGAGGTGTTCAAGGCCAGGCTGGATGAGGCCTTGAGTGACCTGCCTGTGGCACAGTGGGGTTGGAACTGGCTGAGCTTTGAGGTCCCTTCCAACCTAATCCATTCTATGAAAACCAATGAGCAAATGAATATTCAAGCTCCATGGGCAATTACTGCATGTCCTGGAGGAGCATGGCAGGAGTAGGAAGAGGTCCAGGGATGTCAGCTTGTATTAATAGCCTCAGATTTATTCCAGTCCTCCCTGGAAATTAAGTGCCTTGGCAGTTCATCTTTTATTCAGCTAATCACTGAATAAGGAAAAAAAAGCCAAAAGCAACCCAATATGCATTTTGTTAGCCTGCTGAGCAATCATTCCTCAGAGCTTCCCCCCACCCCCTCTAAAATGATTTGGTGTTTCACCTGTGGCAGTCTTGTAGCACAACAAATGGTTTTGGAGAAGGTCTTTGCTTCATTAGCCCCCGTGATTAGCCTCTGGCCACTGCCAAGGGAGGCTGTGGCTGCTCACTTGCATGCTGGTGGCTCTCCAGCTGGTGTTTGACTCACCCTCTGCCAGCCACACCTTTGGCTTGGCTTGGACTTAGAAGAGTTGTTTGCTTGCTGAGGAAGCAGAGATTTGGTTTCCTGCCATGGGAAGAAGGGGTTCAGAGAGTTGGGTTTTTCTCAGCCTGGAGAAGAGAAGGCTTAGGGGAGAGCTTCTCCTAAGAGAAGGCTTAAGGGAGAGCTTCTCCTGTGAGAAGGTTTAAGAGAGAGCTTCTCCTAAGAGAAGGCTTAAGGGAGAGCTTCTCCTAAGAGAAGGCTTAAGGGAGAGACTCTCCTGTGAGAAGGTTTAAGAGAGAGCTTCTCCTAAGAGAAGGCTTAAGGGAGAGCTTTTCATATGGAAAGGTTTAGCAGAGAGCCTCTCCTAAGAGAAGGTTTAAGGGAGAGCTTCTCCTATGAGAAGGCTTAGGGGAGAGCTTCTCCTAAGAGAAGGCTTAGGGGAGAGCCTCTCCTAAGAGAAGGCTTAAGGGAGAGCTTCTCCTGTGAGAAGGCTTAGGGGAGAACAACTCCTAAGAGAAGGCTTAAGGGAGAGCTTCTCCTAAGAGAAGGTTTAGGGAAGAGCCTTTCCTAAGAGCAGGTTTAGGGGAGAGCCTCTCCTAAGAGAAGGTTTAGGGGAGAACCTCTCCTAAGAGAAGGCTTAGGGGAGAATTTCTCCTAAGGGAAGGCTTAGGGGAGAATTTCTCCTATGAGGACAGGCTGAGAGAGTTGGGGCTGTGCAGCCTGGAGAGGAGAAGGCTTCCAGGAGACCATGGAGTGGTCTTCCAGTATCTGAAAGGGCCTCCAGGAGGGCTGGGGAGGGACTATTGACAAGGTCTTGTAATGCCAGGATGAGGAGGAATGGGTTTGAACTGGCAGATGGGAGACTGAAACTCTTTCTCTTTCTCATTTCTAATTTTTTTTTTGTTTTTATTTTTATCTCTTTCTTTTTCTGGCTTTTCCCTGTGGTTCTGTGTTCTCTCTGGCTGTCGTGGGAAAGGGCATCATTAAACCCAAGCTGCTCCAGTGTGTCCCCAGCTGTGGGGGTCCTTAGTTATGGGCAACCTAAATTTGGTGATGTGCATTTCATAAGATCCTAGAATGAGTCAGGGTTGGAAGGGACCACAAGGATCAGGCAGCTCCAACCCCCCTGCCATGCCCAGGGACACCCTACCCTAGAGCAGGCTGCCCACAGCCTCTGCCAGCCTGGCCAAAAACACCTCCAGGGATCTGGCCCCAAACACCTCCCTGCAGGGNCTTCAGATCCTGGAAGGCCACCAGAAGGTCCCCTGGGAGCCTCCTCTTCTCCAGCCTGCACAGCCCCAACTCATTCAGGCTGTGCTCACTGCAGAGGTGCTACCTTATGGTAGCCTTCCAATATCTGAAGGGGTCTACAGGAGGGCTGGGGAGGGACTATTCACAAGGTCTCTTCTCCAGCCTGCACAGCCCCAACTCTTTCAGGCTGTGCTCACAGCAGAGGTGTTGCAGCCCTCTCAGCATCCTCATGGCTTCGACGAGCTCTACTTTCAAGACCAAATTCTCCCAGCTGGGTTTTTATTGGGGCATGGAAAAACAAGCAAAAAAACCCAAAAAAACCCAAACCAAAACAAACAAAAATCACCAACCCTGATTTGAAACTTCCCAAGGACTCAGCTATGTGCTGGGGAGGTAGTTATGCTTAAAGACCCAATCTGTGGCATGGGAAAATCCTTTCTTTCCTTTCCTTTCCTTTTGAATTTCAATATAGCAGATGCCTTTCGATGTCTTCGGGGAGGGGGGTAGGGGGGGGAAGCGAAGGGATTTTACTGACATCAAAAGGAGGTAATTAAGCACCTCTGATGGCTAAACAAAGTTGCCAGCAAGTAGAGGCTTCTTCACCTTGCTTCTCCCCAAAAAGGGGGGTTGGGCATTTCCTCTGACAGCTCGGGGAGGTTAATTTGATTTGGGTTAATTAAAATTCGGGGGGTGGAGGAGGGGAAGAGCCTGTGCATGTATTCCACATCTGGGAAAAAAAAAAAAAAAAAAAAAACACCTTTCCCCCCCCCACCCAAAAAAAAAAAAAAAAAGGGGGAGGGGGGGGGGGAAAGGGAAAAAAAAAAAAAAAAAAAAAGAAATGGTATTATAATAATTAACAAATAATTAACAATTTATCTCTAAGTTTGGGCTTGCAGCTCTCTCTGGGAGAAAAAAAAACAAAAAAGATGTTGCCTGCCTGAGGCCCAGAAGGGGACTCTGATTGCAGGCACAAATGAGAATAGAGAAGTGAAAAGTTGTATGGGCTGAACACTGCTCCATGACAATCCTCAGCATAGGAGTGGAGGGGAGAAGAATGGAGGCAAAATCTGTTGGCCGAGAATTTGGGGAGGGAGGGCTGAAAGTTTGATTCCTCGACCAATTGTGGATGCATTTTCCAGCTGTAGCTTCTTTGATCCTCTAATATCCATGCTTCATGCAGCTTCTCATGGCTAATTTGTCTCTAGGCAAACCCTCGTGCAGAGGTCTGCTCTGTGGGTATCTAACATGGGGTGGGAAATGCATCAGCTTCTCCTTAACCACTCCTAACTGCTTATGGAGAAGGATTGTTTGTAAGGCAAATTGTTTAGGTGCCTGGGATGTTTTTGTAGATTCATAGAACGGTTTGGGTTGGAAAGGACCTGAAATATTCATAGATTCATAGAATGGGTTGGGTTGGAAGGGGCCTGAAAGATTCATAGATTCATAGAATGATTTGGGTTGGGAGGGACCTTAAAGATTCATAGAATGGTTTAGGTTGGAAGGGTCCTGAAAGATTGATAGATTCATAGAATGATTTGCATTGGAAGGAACCTGACAGATTCATAGAATGGGTTGGGTTGGAAAGGACCTTCAAGGTTCATAGATTCATAGAATAGTTTGGGTTAGAAGGGACCTGAAAGATGCATAGGTTCATAGAATGGTTTGGATGGGAATCTTAAAGATTCATAGAATGGTTTGGGTTGGAAGAGATGTGAAAGATCCATAGATTAATAGAATGGTTTGGCTTGGTTTTAAGGGACCTTAAACATTTATAGAATGGTTTAGCTTGAAAGGGACTTGAAAGATTCAGATTCATAGAATGGTTTGTGTTGATAGGGACCTAAAAAATTCATAGATTCATAGAATAGTTTGTGTTAGAAGGAACCTGAAAGATTCATAGAATAGTTTGGGTTGGAAAGGACCTTAAAGATTCAAAGATTCATAGATTCATACAATGGGTTGGGTTGGAAGGGATCTTAAAGATTCATAGATTCATAGAATGGTTTGGGTTGGAAGGAACCTGAAAGATTCATGGATTCATAGAATATGTTGGCTTGGAAGAGACCTGAAATATTAGTAGATTCATAGAATGGTTTAGCTTGAAAGGGACCTGAAAGATTCATAGATTCATAGAATGGTTTGGGTTGGTAGGGACCTAAAACATTCATAGATTCATAGAATAGTTTGTGTTAGAAGGAACCTGAAAGATTCATAGAATAGTTTGGGTTGGAAAGGACCTTAAAGATTCAAAGATTCATAGAATGGGTTGGGTTGGAAGGGATCTTAAAGATTCATAGATTCATAGAATGGTTTGTGTTGGAAGGAACCTGAAAGATTCATAGATTCATAGAAAGGGTTGGGTTGGAAGGGACCTTAAAAATTCATAGAATGATTTAGCTTGAAAAGGACATGAAAGATTCAGAGATTCATAGAATGGTTTGGGTTGGAAGGGATCTTAAAGATTCATAGATTCATAAAATGGTTTGGGTTGAAAGGAACCTGAAAGATTCATAGATTCATAGAAAGGGTTGGGTTGGAAGGGACCTGAAATATTCATAGATTGGGTTGGGTTGGAAGGGACCTTAAAGATTCATAGATTCATAGAATGGGTTGGGTTGGAAGGGACCTGAAATGTTCATAGATTGGGTTGGGTTGGAAGGGACCTTAAAGATTCATAGATTCATAGAATGGTTTGAGTTGGGAGGGACCTTAAATCTCATCCAGTACTGACCCCCCTGCCATGGGCAGGGACACCTCCCACTAGACCAAGTTGCTCAAGGCCTGGGTGCCTGAAGTTCCCTAAGCTTTGTTCCAATCCTTAATTAGTGTCAGAGTGATTTTCTTTTTTCCTCCTCTGAAGCTGGCATCTGATTTTTCCCCTTGTCACACACCTCAGCAGAGAGTTTGGCTTCGTCTTGTTGATAACCTCCCCTTAGGCACTGGAAAGCTGCTATTAAGTCCCTACAAAGCCTCCTTGTCTTGGTGCCAATCAAGCTTTTCCCCTCAGCTGTCATTACCATGGGCATATAGAATGGGAGATGTAGAAGTAAAAGGCACAGGGAATGATTTAAAGAGATCCTATCATAAAGCCCCAAAGCAACTTAGAGCTACATCAGAGAGGAGGGAAGGATTTAGCAAGATGGGGAGGACATTTGGATAGTACTTAGCAGCATTTTACTAACTGCTGTCAAGGTTGGTATCAGCCCATCAGTAAGATTTTTATTATTATTATTATTATTATTATTATTATTATTATTATTATTATTATTATTATTATTATTCCTCCAAAACCAAAGAAAGGAAACTAAATAAAAGTGTAGCTTTGGCACCTCAAATAACGTGTCCAGTTTGGGGGCATTCAATCCAAGGAGGACATGGAGGTGCTGGAAGGTGCAGCAATGCTGGGGAAGGGTCTGGAGAGTCTTATAAGGAGAGGCTGAGGGAGTTGGGGTTGGTTGGCCTGGAGAAGAGAAGGTTGAGAGGAGACCTCGTTGCTCTCTACAACCTGAAAGGAGTTTAGAGTGAGGCGAGGGTTGGGCTCTTTTCCCTAGTATCAGGTGATAGGAGGAGAGGAAAGGGCCTGAAATTGTGCCAGGGGGAGTTAGGTTGGAGATGAGGAACAATTTGTTTGCTGCAAGAGTGGTCAGGGATTGGCAGAGGCTGCCCAGGTAGGTGGTGGAGTCCCCATCCCAGGAAGATGCTGAAGAAACCTGTGGCCATGGCACTTGGGGACATGGTTTGGTGGCCATGGTGGTGTTAGGCTGATGAACTGAATGATCTTGGAGGGCTTTCCCAACCCAAGCAACTCTCAGGCTACACCAGGGGAGTCTTAGGTTGGAGATTAGGAATGATTTGTTTGCTGCAAGAGTGGTCAGGGATTGCAACAGGCTGCCCAGGGAGGTGGTGGAGTCCTCCTCCTTGGAGGTGCTGAAGAAACTTGTGGCCATGGCACATGGGGACATGGTTTGGTGGCCATGGTGGTGTTAGGCTGATGGTTGGACTGGATGATCTTGGAGGGCTTTTCCAACCCAAACTATCCTCAGATTACATCAGGGGAGGGTTAGGTTGGAGATTAGGAAGGATTTATTTGCTGAAGAGAGGTCAAGGATTAGAAGAGGCTGCCCAAGGAGGTGGTGGAGTCCCCATCCCTGAAGATGTTTAAAAGGAGACTGGATGAGGCACTTAGTGCCATGGGTTAGTTAATTAGAAGGGTTAAGTGATAGGTTGGACTCAATGATCTCAGAGGTCTTTTCCAATCCGGTTTAATTCTGTGATTCTGCAGTGAGCTGGGGTTTGGGCTTTGTGGCGTAGTCTCAAGTGATAGAAGTAGAGGAAATGGCCACAAATTGTGCCAGGGGAGGGTTAGGATGGAGATGAGGAAAAAATGTCTTTGCTGCAAGAGTGGTGAGGGATTGGAAAAGGCTGCCCAGGGATGGTGGTCGAGTCCCCATGCCTGGAGGTGTTCAAGAAACCTGAGTCCATAGCAGAAGGAGGCTGAGATCTTTTAGCCTGGAGAAGAGGAGGTCGAGAGGAGACCTCATTGCTCTCCACAGCTACCTGAAAGCAGGTTAGAGTGAGGCCAACGTTGGCCTCACCACTGCTGAGCAGAGGGTGGGCCAATCACTTCCTTAACTCTTTGGCACTGCTTTGCTGCAATACTGCAGCCACTGTGGGAGTGATGAGCTCCAAAAGGAAGTTGGAGACTCAGAAAGTGAGGAAAATCCGTGGCAAGTCTCAACCCATGCACATTTAATCTCCTATCAGAGACAAGAGAGATGACATGATAGTGGTAAGTCTTTCCTGGAGATAAGCAGGATAACAAAAATCCATCTGCTCAGGCTCTTTGTTCCAACAGACCAAGCAAGGCTAAAAGAAGGAATGGCAGAAGAGGCAAATGACAGCAGTGAAGCTCTGTGGAGCAGTTGGTTAAGATATAGAATCGTAGAATGAATCACAGAATGGTTTAGGTTGGAAGAGACCTCAAAGCTCAGCCAGTACCAACCCCCCTGTGCCATAGGCAGGGACACCTCCACCTAGATCAGGATGCTCAAGACCTCCTCCAGCCTGGCCTTGAACACCTCCAGGGAGGTTGTGGAGTCTCTAGAAACATTATTAAAGGAGTTGTGGAGTCTCTAGAAACTTTCCAAACCCACATTCCTGTGTGGCCTGCCCTGGGTGATCCTGCTTTTGGCTCCATCTCCAAAGGTCTCTTCCAGCCCCTACCATTCCATGATTCTTTGGTTCTGTAACCTGCTAAATCATGGTCAAAAGTGGTTTATAAGGAGCAGCACTCATTTATTTGTCCTGGTATCTTAGGAGGTTAAAAGCACAGCTTGGGAAGGTCATCTCTAGAGGCCCCTTCCAAATCCTACCATTTTGTGGTTCTGTAACTTGCTTAACATTGGTCAAAAATAGCTTATAAAGGAACAGCACTCATGGATCTACCCTGGTATCTCAGGAGGTTAAAAGCGCAGCTTGGGAAGGTCTTCATCTCCAGAGTTCCCTTCCAACCCCTACCATTCCATTATTCTTTGGTTCTGTAATCTGCAAAATCATGGTCAAAAATGGTTTATAAGGAGCAGCACTCATGGATCTGCCCTGGTACCTTCTTCTTAGGAGGCTCAAAGCACAGCTTGGGAAGGTCTTCATCTCCAGAAGTCCCTTCCAACCCCTACAATTCCAAATTCTGTGGTTCTGTAACTTATTAAATTATGGTAAAAAATGGTTTATAAAGAGCAGCACTCATGGATCTGTCCTGGTACCTTCTTCTTAGGAGGCTTGAAGCACAGCTTGGCAAGGTCTTCATCTCCAGAGGTCTCTTCCAACCCCTACAATTCCAAATTCTGTGGTTCTGTAACTTGCTTAATCATGGTCAAAAATGGCTTCTAGGGAGCAGCAGTCATGGATCTGCCCTGGTACCTTCTTCTTAGAAGGTTAAAAGCACTGGGTTGGGAAGGTCTTCATCTCCAGTGGTCCCTTCCAACCCCTACCATTCTATGATTCTGTGGTGCTTAATGATGGTCAAAAATGGCTTGTAGGGAGCTGCACTCATGAATCTGTCCTTGTACCTTCTTCTTATGAGGTTAAAAGCACTGGGTTGGGAAGGTCATCTCCAGAGGTCTCTTCCAACCCCTACCATGCTAGGATTCTGCGGTGCTTAATTGTGCTCAAAAATGATTAATAAAGAGCAGCACCATTGGATCTGTCCTGGTATCTTCTTCTTAGGAGGTTAAAAGCACAGCTTGGGAAGGTCTTCATCTCTAGAGGTCTCTTCCAACCCCTACCATTCTAGGATTCTGTGGTGCTTAATCATGGTCAAAAATGGCTTGTAGGGAGCTGCACTCATGGATCTGTCCTGGTATCTTCTTCTTAGGAGGTTAAAAGCACAGCTTGGGAAGGTCTTCATCTCTAGATGTCTCTTCCAACCCCAACCATTATAGGATCTGTCCTGGTACCTTCTTTATATGAGGCTCAAAGCACAGCTTGGGAAGGTCTTCATCTCTAGATGTCTCTTCCAACCCCAACCATTATAGGATCTGTCCTGGTACCTTCTTTATATGAGGCTCAAAGCACAGCTTGGGAAGGCCTTCATCTCCAGGAGTCCCTTCCAACCCCTACAATTCCAAATTCTGTGGTTCTGTAACTTATTAAATCATGGTAAAAAATGGTTTATAAGGAGCAGCACTCATGGATCTGTCCTGGTACCTTCTTCTGATGAGGTTAAAAGCACAGCTTGGGAAGGTCTTCATCTCTAGATGTCTCTTCCAACCCCAACCATTATAGGATCTGTCCTGGTACCTTCTTTATATGAGGCTCAAAGCACAGCTTGGGAAGGTCTTCATCTCCAGAGGTCTCTTCCAACCCCTACCATTCTAGGATTCCGTGGTGCTTAATCGTGGTCAAAAGTGGTATATAAGGAGCAGCACCATTGGATCTGTCCTGGTGTCTTGCAAAGTTAAAAGCCTTGTTCCCCTTCACTGGAGACTTCTACTTTGAGGTTGTCTGTAGAGATCTGCCCTGGTTCATCCATGCCTTTTGCACTGCATGCAACTGCCTTAGGTAAGCCTCATCTCATCTGGGACAAGTTAAAGATGCAGCTAAGAGTCTTTTCATGGCCTTAAAATCAATTAAGCCTGGTGATGATGCAAACTGACAGCTCCATCTGATCAGTTCATGAGGATGAAGACGTTCATCAGGGTTTGCTTGTGGGAGAAGAGGTGCTGGCAACTCCTCTGGAAATTAAAGTCGATTTCCTGGCACGAGTTTTTGGCTCCTGCCTGCTACGTGCTGGGAGAAGCTTAGCAAACAGCAGAGCTGGGAGGGTTGCCTTGCCTATCACCAAGGCCCAGGGTGTGCCCTCTCTGCTGCTCCTATCAAGCAGGCTGATAAAAGGAGCAGCTGACTGGGGGTTTTTGGGAGGTTAGATTTGACATACACGGAGTTGATAACCTGTGGACAGGTTAAGCCTCGTGAGTTTGCTGGCAGTGACTGGGGGAAAAGAATGATCTGGACTTTGAAACTTCCTGCAAGAGTTTGCTTGAGTTTGTTGTTCTTTTCTCTTTTCTTTTCTTTTCTTTTCTTTTCTTTTCTTTTCTTTTCTTTTCTTTTCTTTTCTTTTCTTTTCTTTTCTTTTTTTTTTTCCTTGGTTTGGTTTGGTTTGGTTTGGTTCCAATCAAGGACATTTGTGTTTTCTGGCTTATGGATTTTGAAAAATCATTGATAGAATCATAGAATGGTTTAGATTGGAAGGGACCTCAAAGCTCAGCCACTTCCAACCCCCCCTG
>VWZI01012385.1:26835-52436 GCA_013396835.1 Psilopogon haemacephalus | reverse complement strand
CTATAAGGTCTCCCCGAAGCCTTCTCTTCTCCAGGCTGAAAAGCCCCAACTCTCTCAGCCTGTCCTCATAGCAGAGGTGCTCCAGCCCTCTGATCATCTTTGTGGCCCTCCTCTGGACTCTCTCCAGCAGTTCCATGTCCTTCCTGTGCTGGGGGCTGCAGAGCTGCACACAGTACTCCAGGTGGGGTCTGACAAGAGCAGAGTAAAGGGGCAGAATCCCCTCCCTTGCCCTGCTGGTAATGCCTCTCTTAATGCAGCCCAGCACACAGTTGCTGTCTGAGCCGCGTGTGCACACTGCAGGCTCATGTTGAGCTTCTGAGGAAGCTTGTGAGGTTCTAAGTGGCATGGCGTGCACGTTCCCCTTGGATATGCAAATCAGAGTTACATCATCTGCAGGAATAATAACAACAATAACAAACAATAACCATCAGCATCATAGCAAAAAAAATAATCTTTTCCAGATTTGCATCCCGAACCGTGCGCCCGGTGGGGTGGTGGTAGAGAGTTGCCTGAATGCAGCTGCAGGGGAAAACTGGGGCACCCAACTGCTTTTGATCTTGCTAGGGGAAGGGGCAGGAGGTCAAGCCACTGTCTGTTGTTCTCGGTGTCTTGTTTATGTAACTCCTTGGACAGATAAATGATGCATGGTGAAACCAGATGGGAGTGTTTCGCTTGGTGCTGTTAGATCTGCAAGCCATCCTTTTTTTTTTTTTTTTCTTTTTATACCCTTTGCCTCCTCTTCCTCATGGAAAATTGCAGCTGGGGGACATTGCTCCTATTGTTGTCCCTGTAGGAGTGTGGATTTCATCGCAGAGTGGCTTAGTTTGGAAGGGACTTTTAGAGATCAACTACTCCAACCTCCCTGCTATGAGCAGGGATGAATAGCATAGGATAGAGAGTAGCATAGGATAGGATAGAGAATAGGATAGGATAGGATAGAATAGAATAAGCCAAGTTGGAAGAGACCTTCAAGATCATCCGGTCCAACCTAGCACCCAGCTCTGTCCAATGGCACTAAGTGCCCCATCCAGGCTTTGCTTGAACACCTCCAGGGATGATGACTCCACCACCTTCCTTGGCTGCCTGTTCCAATGCCAATCACTCTCCATGTCAAGAACTTCTTCCTAACATCCAGCCTGAACCTGCCCTGGCACAGCTTGAGACTGTGTCCCCCTTGTTCTGTTGCTGGTTGCTTGGCAGAAGAGCCCAATCCCCACCTGGCTACAACCTCCCTTCAGGTATTTGTAGAGAGCAATAATGCTCCCTGAGCCTCCTCTTCTGCAGGTTGCACACCCTCAGCTCCTTCAGCCTCTCCTCACAGGGCTGTGCTCCAGGTCCCTCCCCAGCTTTGTCTCCCTTTTCTGGACACATTCCAGTATCTCAGTATCTCTCTTGAATTGAGGGGACCAGACCTGGACACAGCACTCAAGATGTGGCTTGACCAGTGCTGAGTACAGGAGAAGGATAACCTCCCTGGTCCTGCTGGCCACACTATTCCTGATCCAGGCCAGGATGCCATTGATGCCTCTCAAGAAGACTCTCTCAAGCAGTTCCCTCTTGAACTGGGGAGCCCAAAACTGGACACAATATTCCAGATGTGATCTAGCTAGGGCTGAATAGAGGGGGAGAAGAACCTCCCTCAACCTGCAGGACATACTCTGCTTGATGCATCCCAGTACACTGTTGGCCTTCTGGGCCACCAGGGCTTCTGTATTTGGTTTGGCTGAGCTGGACCTAATTCTCCTCAAGTAATTTATAGTGACAGAGGCAATTTTAGTCTGCTATCCCAATTCTGTTAACTCTGGATACTTAGATTCATAGAATGGTTTAGGTTGGAGGGATGTGTGCATGTGTATGAAAAGTGTGTGGAGTGTGTGCTCATCTTCGTCAGCCTTGGCCTGATTTCACCTTATTAAGTTGCTGTTTTGAATATACCCCTGAGATTTCTTCCCAGAGCCATGCTCAATGTGTTTCCTAACTGGTTGGCTGGCTGAGATGCTGAAAGATGAGTTGCACATCTACAAGAGGGATGTGGAGATGCTGGAGCATGTCCAGAGAAGGGCCATGAGGATGCCCAGAGGGCTGCAGCATCTCTGCTATGAGGACAGACTGAAAGAGTTGGGGCTGTGCAGGCTGGAGAAGAGGAGGCTCACAGGGGAACTTCTTGTGGCCTTCCAGCATCTGAAGGGGGCTACAAAAAAAGCTGAGGAGGGATATTTGAGGCTATGAGGGAGTGACAGGACTAAGGGGAATGGAGCAAAACTGGAGGTGGGGAGATTCAGATTGGATGTGAGGAGGAAATTGTTGAGCATGAGAGTGATGAGAGCCTGGAATGGGTTGTCCAGGGAGGTGTTTGCAGCCAGGCTGGCAGAGGCTGTGGGCAGCCTGATCTAGGGTAGGGTGTCCCTGGGCATGGCAGGGGAGTTGGAACTGGCTGATCCTTGTGTTTCCTTCCAACCCTGTCTGACTCTGTGATTCTATTGGAAAATTAGGATGAGCCTCAAGTTGTATGAAGAGAGTTTATAACCAGGCAGCAGGAGTCTTGTAGGTAGAGAAGTTTTCTCCTATATGAAGCCAGTGCAAATCTAACCTTGTTTTCTTGTCCTTTTTCCTAGGGTGACTCTGTTATTACAGTGCAGCTGACAGAGGAAGATAAGGTGGAAGAGGATGTAGTGTTTTACTTGGTCTTCACTGGGTCAACTGTCCAACACTGCACAAGCACAAGGAAGATTAATCCTGGGAGCCTGGAGACAATTTCTCCTGGTAAGCAGTTGTCCATCTTTGTATGTCAGAGTATCAGTCCCTGAGATTTGGTTAAGATCAAGTGGACTTAAGTGTGATGTTGTTGGTTGCCTTCCTCCACATTTATACATTTGTGGAGAGTAGAATGTGTGCTTGGATGATTGCCTTTGCCTTTTAAAAGTTTCTTGCTTGAGTTGGAATTAGATGGTAGGACGAGGGGTCATGGGTTCAAATTTGAGACAATTGGATGTGAAGAGCAAGTTCTTTACTATGGGGTGGTGGAGCACTGGAACAGGTTGCCCAGGGAGGTGGTTGAGGCCCCTTCCTGGACACATTCAAGGTGAGGCTTGAGGGGGCCCTGGGTGACCTGGGTAAGTGGGGATGTCCCTGCTGACTGCAGAGGGGCTGGACTTAGATGACCTCTAGAGGTCCTTTCTGTCCTGGACCATTCTGTGATTGAGATAGCAGTAAGCTATTGGGCAACTATGGGATGCTATTGTAGCAATGCAGGAGTGCAGGGTTAGACTGGATCTTAGAAAGAAGTTCTTCAGTATGAGGGTGGGGACACTCTGGAACAGGTTACCCAGGAAGTTCTGGCTGCCTCCTCCCTGGCATTGTTCAAGGCCAGGCTGGATGCCGTCCTTGAGCATCTGAGTCTAGTTGAGAGGTGTCCCTGCCCATGGTGGGGAGGTTGGAGTTGATGATCCCTTAAGGTCCTTTCCAGCTTGAGCCATTCTATGAATTATATAAAGTCATAGAATGCTTTAGGTTGGAAGGGACCTCAAAGCTCATCCAGTTCCAACCCCCTGCCATAGGCAGGGACACCTCCCACTAGAACAGGTCTCTAAAGGCCTCTTCCAATGGCGTATATATATGTCTATTTATGGCATATGTCTATATATGGCATACATAGGGCCATGAGGATGATAAAAGGTCTGGAGCACCTCTGCTATGAGGACAGACTGAAAGAGTTTGGGCTGTGCAGTCTGGAGAAAAGGAGGCTCCCAGGTGACCTTCTTGTGGTCTTTCAGGATCTGAAGGGGGCCTACAAAAAAGCTGGGGAGGGAATTTTTAGGCTATGAGGGAGTGACAGGACTAGGGGGAATGGAGCAGAGCTGGAGGTGGGGAGATTCAGATTGGATGTGAGGAGGAAGTTGTTGAGCATGAGAGTGGTGAGAGGCTGGAATGGGTTGCCCAGGGAGGTGTTTGGGGCCAGGCTGGCAGAGGCTGTGGGCAGCCTGCTCTAGGATAGGGTGTCCCTGGGCATGGCTATGGAGTTGGAAGTGGATGATCCTTGTGGTCCCTTCCATCCCTGATGGATTCTATAATTCTATGTATATGTAATTCTAACCTGCTGACATTTATTTGCACTGAGCTTGGAAATCAGTTGACCCAGAATTCCACCTGCATCAGCTTCCCTGGGCATGGCAGGGGAGGTTGGAACTAGCTGATCCTTGTGGTCCCTTCCAACCCTGACTGATTCTATGATAGATACACACACACACACATATATATATATATATATATATCACATAGTAAAAAGCTTTCATACATGAGCAAAGCCAAGGAGAACACTTGGCCAGCATTGAGGTGTACAGCCTGGGAAGCCCTGGGCTCTGCTTAACTCATTGAGGCTTCCTTGCTGCCGTCCCAGTGAAATGCAGCCCTCTCCCCCTAAATCCTATTGTGCAGACCAGAGCCTGCACAGAGGCTCCCGAAGCTCTTGCAGTGGCAGGTGACAAGTGGTGCTTGGTGGCATCCCTTGAGCACTGCAGGTTGAGGCAGGGTGGGTTTTCAGACCAGAGCCTTTGTGCTGTTAGAGAAACAAAGCAGGATCAGCTCAGCCTTTCCTTCTGGTGACTTTCAGGACCGTGGGAATGGGCACGCTCCAGGCTGTGGTCCTTACCATTAACCTTTCTTTCTGACTTGTTGCTATGCAGCAGGTTGATACTAGTGTGAGAAGAATGCCTGACATTTTCCCCAGACCAACAGCAGAGTGTCAGCCCCCAAAATGTGTTTCTTGGGTCTACCTTTTCATTTGTCCGGGGAGTATTTTAACAGAGATGCTCGTGGAGAAAAAATTGGGCTAAGGAGTTTTTCCTCCTGGAAATGAGTGGTTAAAAGTCAGCTACTGTGGGCTTGGTTTTTTGCTGTTTTTTGTTTTGGTTGGGTTGTGTTTTTTTTTTTTTCCTCCCATTTCCTTCTCTTTTTGTACTGTTTGAGTAGTTCAGTTGGCTTGGGAAGAGAAGTCTTTTTGCAGCCACTGAGGGCCGGAGCCCTGTGCAATCAATTAGATGAGTGCCTATTTTCTCCCAGCGCAGGGAGAAAGGGGCTGACTCCTTCCCTGCTTTTGTCTGGTGGGCGTGGGGCTCTGCCAGCCCCTCTTGCAATGACCTCACCTCCCCCTCGGGACTGTGGCTCTGTCGCCAAGAAAGGAACTGAAAAGCTTCAGTGTTCCCCTGCAGCCCATGCGGGAAGCAGCTCCCTTGATGGGATTTCCGGGAGGCAGTGATGCTTTGCCTGTTGCCTCTGGCCCTGACATCCTCGCAGCAGTCAGGGATGCAGCTGCCAGGCGGTACCCAGGGTGATGCTCTGGGCTCTGCCAGCCCAAATATAATGGAGTCGCTGGGAAGGGCTCCCTGGAGCTCTTTTTCTGGCTGTTAGGGGGAAATCCAACTCCATTCATGGGGCTGAGAGAAAGGAGGGAATTGCTCTTATTTGTTGCTTTAGAATGGGCTTTTCTGTTTTTGTTTTCTTTTCACTGGCTGGCAGTTGCACTCTCGCAGAGTAGGATGCCAGGTAGGGATGGAGCTTTTTAGTCTGGAGAAGAGAAGACTGAGAGGGGAGTTAATAAATGTTTATAGATATATGAGGGATGGGTGTCAGGAGCTGGAGGACAGGCTCTGCTCACTTGCTCCCTGGGGTAGGACAAGGAGCAGTGGATGGAAGCTGCAGCACAGGAGGTTCCACCCTAACAGAAGTAGTTGTGTTGACTGTAAGGGTCCCAGAGCACTGGCACAGCCTGCCCAGAGAGGTTGTGGAGTCTCCTTCTCTGGAGCCTTTCCAGGACTGTCTGGATGTGTTGCTGTGTGCCCTGAGCTAGATTGTCTGGTCCTGCTGTGGCAGGGGGGTTAGACTTAATGATCTTTTTGTGTCCCTTCCAAGCCCTGACATCCTGTGAGTCTGTGATGAGTGCTGGCCCAAAATACAGTTGTATTTTGTACAAGCTTGATAAAGATGTAATGTGCCTTTTGGAATGTCCCATTGCTCCCAGAAAGCACTGTCAGGGGCTGCACTGTCAAGGGAAGACCTCTGATGTAAAGCAGCCACTTGACTTTCAACCTCTTCCATCCTTGTACATTGTTTTGGAGAAGCCACTTGAGCAAGAAAGGACTTTTGGGGGGTTTGCTGATAAGCAAATGGGAAAAGCCTCCTATTGACACTGATGCATTTCTTCAGCACTGGCTACTCTGATTTCAATAAAAGCATGACTTACTTCAACCCAGCTCTTCCTACTCCTCCTTCTCCTCCCCCTTCCTGAACTCAGCAGTGAATCTGTAATCATGTGTTTACACTGTATATTCAGCCAGTTGCCTTGGAGATGGCTGTGGTGACTCAGAGCTGGTGTTATTTGACCTCACTGAGGGATTAGCCATGAACAAGAGGCAGTGTGTGGGAGACCAGCCCTTGTTCAAACATCCAGGCCTGGGCACTTCCCAAGTGCTCTGCAAGGAAACTCTTGCAAACAGCCTTTAGCCAAAAATCTTGCCCTTGGCTTCTAGCTTTGAGCGCCTTCCTGTTGTCCCTGCGATGCCAGATGTGTTGCCCCCATCCCTGGGAGTGCAGCTGCCCTGCAGGGACAGCTCAGGTGGATGAAGGAAGGACTGATTCACTCAAGGGCACACCAAAACTCTCTGCCTGCCTGCCTGCCTGCCTGCCTTGAACCTCCTCTGCTTCCCTTCTGCATTTGGAAGCTCTTCCTTCATCCTTATCCCAAGTCCTCAGTGTCATATCCTTGCCAAGAGCCTTCAGATAGAATAGAGTAAGCCAGGTTGGAAGAGACCTCCAAGATCATCCAGCCCAACCTAGCACCCAGCTCTGTCCAGTGGCACTAAGTGCCCTACCCAGGCTTTGCTTGAACACCTCCAGGGATGGGGACTCCACCACCTCCCTGGGCAGCTCATTCCAATGCCAATCACTCTCTCTGGGAAGAACTTCTTCCTAATATCCAGCCTAGACCTCCTCTGGCACAACTTGAGACTGTGTCCCCTCATTCTGTTGCTGGCTGCCTGGGAGCAGAGCCCAACCCCACCTAGCTACAACCTCCCTTTAGGTAGTTGCAGAGAGCAATGAGCAATGAGCTCTGCCCTGAGCCTCTTCCTCTCCAGGCTGCACACCCCCAGCTCCCTCAGCCTCTCCTCACAGGGCTAACTACTCAGCAGTGGTTAGGCCACAGATTGAGTCCTGTGCCCAGTTCTGGGTCCCTCAATTCAAGAGAGATGTTGAGGTGCTGGAAGGTGTCCAGAGAAGGGCAGCAAGGCTGGGGAGGGGCCTGGAGCACAGCCCTGTGAGGAGAGGCTGAGGGAGCTGGGGGTGTGCAGCCTGGAGAGGAAGAGGCTCAGGGCAGAGCTCATTGCTCATTGCTCTCTGCAACTACCTAAAGGGAGGTTGTAGCCAGGTGAGATTGGGCTCTTCTTCCAGGCAACCAGCAATAGAATGAGGGGACACAGTCTTAAGCTGTGCCAGCGGAGGTCTAGGCTGGATGTTAGGAGGAAGTTGTTGGCAGAGAGAGTGATTGGCATTGGAATGGGCTGCCCAGGGAGGTGATGGAGTCACTGTTCCTGGAGGTGTGGAAGAGCAGGCAGGATGGAGCACTTAGTGCCATGGTTTAGTTAATGAGCAGGGTTAGGTGCTAGGTTGGACTCAATGCTCCTAGAGATCTTTTCCAACCTGGTTAATTCTGTGACTCACTGGGAGCTTTCTCTCTCTGCTTAAGCTAAGGCAGAGAAGCAGATTCAGGCTTTAACTTTTTCTTATTTCCAGACTTCTCAGGATTTTTGTGCATTTTTTTTTCTTGCTTGCTTGCTTCCTTCCTTGTAGTCCAAAGGATAGACTAAAAATCAGTTTGAATACGCTTGGAAGTATCTTTTATTTCCAACTTTTACTGTGGAATCCTTTACATATGTTCTTGCTTTATTCTCTTCCACCACAGGCTGTTGTTTTCCCTCTTCATAGAAAAAAAAAAAACAAAGCTATATTTAATGAATTAAAATTTCTTTGTACTGGTAGACCAAAAGGGTAAACAAGTTTTGTAACAAATGACCACTTGGCAGTGGCAGTTGTGGATTTGAAAAAAATCTTAATTATGAAAAAAAAAAAAAAAAAAAAGGAGAGAACACCCTAAAATAGAATAAACCAGCATAGCCAAGGAGACTTCTTGCAGTCCATCCTCTTTGCTGTACTTAATTGCTCTAGGCAGGGTAATTAAAAGGAAGTGATGCCAGTTCTAGATGACATCAGGCACAGGAAAAAGTGATTGCATCTATATTGAGATGATTGAAGTTGTCATGTGTGGGGTCCTACACTTACAGATTTTTTTTTTCCAGGCATACAAAGGACCTTAACAGTCTAAAGGCTTCTTTCCACACTCTTCATATTAACAGCAGAGGGTTTCAGAGGCAAAACAAAGGCTCCTGTCTCTAGCTGGGGCTGTGCCTATGTATTTCATAAAGTTTCCTGTGTCGCAAGAGCGAGTACAATAACTCTGGAACACTTTAAAACGTGAACCCTGATTGGCAAAAATGAGAACTCAGGATTTCTGAAGCAGAAAGAAGCACTTTCAGGATGGCCACAGCAGATCCTTTGGCTTCCCTGGCCACGAGCCTCCAGAATCGTAGCATCTCTTGAATGCAAATTCAGGATGCTCTGTGAGATTCACTGCCTGACATAAATCATAGAATGGTTTAGGTTGGAAGAGGCCTCAAAGATCATCCAGTTCCAACCCCGCTGTGCCATAGGCAGGGACACCTCCCACTAGATCAGGTCGCTCAAGACCTCATCCAGCCTGGCCTTGAATACATCCAGGGAGGGAGCAGCCGCAACCTCCATGGGCAACCTGTTCCAGTGTCTCACCACCCTCACTGTGAAGACTTTAACAGTTTAGCTCCTAACATCCCATTTCAGTCTCCCCTCTGCCAGTTTGAACCCATTCCCCCTCGTCCTGTCATTACAAGACTTTATGAATAGTCCTTCCCCAGCCTTCCTGTAGGCCCCCTTCAGATTCTGGAAGGTTGCTCTAAGGTCTCCTGGACGCCTTCTCTTCTCCAGGCTGCAGAGCCCCAATTCTCTCAGCTTGTCCTCATAGCAAAGTCTATCTCTTAATAAAAGATCCCTTTCAGCCCAGCTGTGCCATGGTAACTTGGAGGATGCAGTTAACCACTGGGGTCCTTGGTCACCTATCAGGCAAAGCCAAACAGATGCTTCCAGCAGGTCTGTAAATAGCTGCCCAGGCCAGGAGCTCATTGTTTGATAGCTCAAATGTCAATTCTGAAAACAGGAGGTTTGCACAGGATTTCCACTTGTAGAGGAGTGGGAAATGAAGTCATCTTTTACTAAAGCTCTGTTTAGGGGTGTTTTGTCTCCATGTGTACCTTCTTTACTGAGGAAATCCGAAGAGTTTTGCTGCTGCTGCTGCTGCCCTTTTAAACCACATCCCAGACCAAAGAGATAAGTACCAATGAGATGGACAAGTTTAAGGTTGTACATTGCTAATGACTCACAGCTCCATCATCTTTTCTCTGCTCGTTGTTTTGCATCATTATCAGGTAGAGGAGGCAATGCTATCATCCTGATGCATCTCATCTCTTCAGGTCTCAGTACAGAGAGACCACAAGCCCTGGTTTTCTGGGTTTTTTTTTTTCCTTTTCTTTTTGTTCCTGTGTCTTCCCCAAAGCAAGCTTCATCAAGTGTCTCGGTGAGGAATTCTTCAGTTCGAGAGCTGTTGTCGTAGAATCATAGAATGGTTTAGGTTGGAAGGGAACTCAGCTCCTGGTCTCAGGGGGTCCATATAGGTGCTAGTTAGCTCCTGATGTCTCCCCTCTTAAGGGCCTTGCTGTGAAAGGCATGTCCACCAGCATTAGGTGAACTTGGCTGGAGATCAGATCTGCAGTGACACCCTGGGCTTTCCTGACACGGTTTTGCAAATGCAGGAGTGCTGGGGGAAACCCTCCTGGAGCATCATAGGCAGAGCCAGAGAGCAGCTGACAGGAATCAGCCTTCCTGTTCCACTTGCCCATTTCTGAGAGGTCTGTCCAATGAGGCAGCTATGCTGAGTGCCCCCATTTATGTTCTGGAACACTTTGAATGAAAGCCCCTGGCAAGTGTTGACTGAAGGAGCAGAGCTGAAGCTGAAAGCTTTGGTTTTGTGCCTCCTTGTTGCAGGGACTGATGGAGCCCTGAAAATCATAGAATCAGAGAATGGTTTAGGTTGGAAGGGAACTCAAAGCTCATCCAGTTTCAACCTCCCACTGTAGGCACTTCCCAGTTGAACAGGTCACTCAAGGCCTCATCCAGCCTGGCCTTGAACACCTCCAGGTAGGGAGCAAGCACAGTTGCATGCTCCCCAGAAGTCAGCCTTGCACATGCAGGTGATCTCTGCAAATCTGGCTGCTTGTCTGTGGGTAGGGCATGGACACCAACTCCTGAAAGCACAAAGTGGACATGAAAAGCCCCACGAGGATAGTAAGAGCACATGGCCTGGTGCCTGCTGCAGGAGTGTGTCAGTTTACTTCCAAACCAGGAACTGATCCAGCCTATACCTGCATGGAAAAGGCAGGAGGTGCATCTCTTTCTCATAATCACAGCTGAGCTGGGAGTTTCTTTTGGTGAAAGGAATTAAGAGAGATGAAAAACACAGGCAAGTCCCCTGTGGTGATTCTGTCTTGCTTGTAGAGCACAAATCCAGGTTGGGCAGTGAGTGGCTGGAGAGCAGCCCTGTGGAGAGGGACTTGGGGGTGCTGGTGGAGGAGAAGCTGAAGATGAGGCAGCAGTGTGCACTTGCAGGGCAGAAAGGCAAGCAGAGGCTGGGCTGCAGCAGGAGCAGTGTGGGCAGCAGGGCCAGGGAGGTGATTCTCCCCCTCTACTCTGCTCTGGTGAGAGCCCACCTGGAGTACTGCATCCAGTTCTAGAGCCCCTGGGACAAGAGGGATGTGGAGATGCTGGAGGTGTGCAGAGAAGGGCCCCGAGGATCCTTAGAGGGCTGCAGCACCTCTGCTGTGAGCACAGCCTGAAAGAGTTGGGGCTATGCAGGCTGGAGAAGAGGAGGCTCCCAGGGGACCTTCTTGTGGCCTTCCAGGAGCAGAAAAGCGGGGGAGGGACATTTTAGGCTCTGAGGTAGTGCCAGGACTAGGGGGAATGGAGCAAAGGTGGAGGTGGGGAGATTCAGATTGGATGTGAAGAGGAAGTTGTGGAGCATGAGAGTGGTGAGAGGCTGGAATGGGTTGCCCCTGCAGGGAGGTGTCTGGGGCCAGATCCCTGGAGGTGTTTGGGGCCAGGCTGGCAGAGGCTGTGGGCAGCCTGCTCTAGGGTAGGGTGTCCCTGGGCATGGCAGGGGGGTTGGAACTGGCTGATCCTTGTGCTCCCTTCCAACCCTGACTGATTCTATGAAACTTCTGGCCATGGGAGTGGCCACCTCTCACTAGAACAGGTCGCTCCAGGGCCTCATCTAAGTTAGCCTGGAGCACCTCCAGGGAGGGAACATCCACAACCTCCCTGGGCAACCTGTTCTTGTCATTTAAAATAGTTTCCCAAGCGTGGTTTTGATCTGAAGATGAGAGCTTCTCTGCTTAGGCTTGACTCGTTTCTCGGTTTATTTTTCCTGCACTTCTCAGGACAGCTCCAAGCAGCGAAGTGTTTCCAAGCTTAAGTGACTGAAGAGCAGGAGGAGAAATGGGGTGGAATGCCATGCAGGAGGAACTGAGGGAGTGGATTACCTGACTTCTATCACAGCAGCATACAGCTGACTTAATCCCATACTGTGGCAAACAAAAACAAGAACCAGGAGGAGGAGAAGCCAGGCTGTGCACATTGCTGTGTGCAGTCTGAGACACCAGCGAGGCAGAAATTTTATGCTGCTGCCTGTGTCAGAAGAGTTAAATGTGAACTTCTGGGTGATCCCAGTGTGGCAACGCTCAGTATTTCATCACTTGCCTTTTGATTGCTGCCTTTTGGCCAAAGGGCCTGGTTTCTGGAGGGAGGCTTGAAGGAAGTCAGGCAGTCAGGAGGGCTGCTGGGTGGCTTCGTGAACATGATCACCTTGCAGAGCATCAGAGGTTTCTCTTCGCTTCTGCTGTGGTTTGTTCGTCTCCTTTGTGTTTTCAGCCTGCCAAATTCAGACCTTTATAAAATGGGCTATAAATAGGCTCATCACCCTTCCTGGCACACCCAGCTGTATTTTTGCCTTTTTAATGACTCAGACATTTTTTTTGCTGTTCCACTTGTGGGGAAGGTGTTTGTGAGTGAGCTGCAGCAGTTGATAGCTGAACGCTCTGACCCTTGCGCAGTGCCTGACTCGGTGCTTACCCCGTGGTAGGAGAAAGCCCTGCTGCCTACCAGCTGAAGCAAGAGAAAAGATGATCCAAGACCAAGCTCTGGCACTGCCTGGAGCTCTTTGTGATGGAGCAAAGCTGGAGGTGGGGAAGATTCAGGTTAGATGTGAGGAGGAAGTTGTTGAGCATGAGAGTGGTGAGATCCTGGAATGGGTTGCCCCTGCAGGGAGGTGGTTGGGGCTGCATCCCTGGAGGTGTTTTTGGCCAGGCTGGCAGAGGCTGTGGGCAGCCTGATGTAGGGTAGGATGTCCCTGGGCATGGCAGGGGGGTTGGAACTGGCTGATCCTTGTGGTGCCTTCCAACCCTGCCTGATTCTATGATTCCATCTTGAGCAAGTTCCTTAACCTTGTAAAAACAGATTGGGACTTGTTTTGCAGATGAGAACCACTTATCTCCTGAGAGTGCCAGAAAGCTTAGCTCACTTTTGCTAATGCTCTGAGGCAAGGGGAAAGGGCTGTTGAAGTTCAGCTATCAGCCTAGGAGAAGGAAGGGATGATCTTTGATGTGGAGAGAAGCACTGCTCCAGCTCCATTTGGCAGGTTCATGTGTTGGGGACATGTTTGCTTACATTGTTCCTGTAGCTGTTTCCAAGCAGGGGGGCAGAGACCTCTTGAGCAATCTCTCTGTTACTGGCTGCACTGGTTGCTGGCTCCTCTTCTGTTTGAACTATTTGCCAGAAGTCAGAACCTGTCCCAGACTCTTGCCCACTGAGTCTGACATCTCCTCAGATGTAAGGAAGGAGGACATCAAAGCATTGTGAGCGGTTGCCCTTTCGAAGAACGTTCCCCGGGGTTCAGCACAGTGCTTGTTTGATCCTATTAGAGCATCATCAGCTCTGTCACCTCTCCTTTGGAGCCTGTGCTAAATATCTGGGGGAGTTTCAAGACAAGCATCGTTGTCTGCAGACCAGGAGGTGGCCTTTTTGTCACCTGCCCTTGGGTGGCACCGAACCATCCTGTAGCTTTGCCTGGTTTTTGGGGCTGGTGTTCAACATGTGGCTCCAGCCAAGGGAACTTTGTGTACACCCATGGTGTACCAGTTTAAGGAGACCATGTGTCTTGGCTGAGATTCCCCTGGCTGTTGTCACGACGTGGGAGCTTTTTGCTATCCCACAGAAGAGCTCCTTGGCTTCATGACAAGGAAGTGATTGTCTGGAAGTGTTTCTCTGGAGCTGCTTATGGGTCACATTGGCCTGTGCCAGCAGCAGCAGCTCTCTGGTTCTGTGCTCCAGGTCATGCAGTTCAGCTTAGTAATGCCTGCCTCGAGCCTTAGAATGGAATGGGAATGGCTGTAGTTGGAGGGGCCCCCTGGGCTCATCCAGTCCAACCATCAGCTTCACTCCACCCGGAGTACTGCATCCAGTGCTGGAGCCCCTGAAACAAGAGAGATGTGGACATGCTGGAGGTGTGCAGAGAAGGGCCAGGAGGATGATCAGAGGGCTGCAGCACCTCTGCTGTGAGCACAGCCTGAAAGAGTTGGGGCTGTGCAGGCTGGAGAAGAGGAGGCTTCCAGGGGACCTTCTTGTGGCCTTCCAGTTTCTGAAGGGGGCCTACAAAAAAGCTGGGGAGGGGCTATTGAGGCTCTCAGGTAGTGACAGGACTAGGGGGAATGGAGCAAAGCTGGAGGTGGGGAGATTCAGCCTGGAAGTGAGGAAGAAGTTGTGGAGCATGAGAGTGGTTGGAGCCTGGAATGGGTTGCCCAGAGAGGTAGTTGGTTCCACATCCCTGGAGGTGTTTTTGGCCAGGCTGGCAGAGGCTGTGGGCAGCCTGCTCTAGGGTAGGGTGTCCCTGGGCATGGCAGGGGGGTTGGAACTGGCTGATGCTTGTGGTCCCTTCCAACCCTGACTGATTCTGTGATCAGTCTGTTCCTTCTGATAAATCTGTTCCTTCACTTTTCCCCACTGCTAATAGATGCCAGATGCTGGAAAGGAAGAGATTTTCTCACCTTACAGCTTCCTGGTTGCTTTGAGGTGTCCACAGCAACATCCATGTGTTGCTTTCCTCTCCTTCCACACTTGCTTTTGATGCTTTTCCAGCTGCCTTTGCTCTTCTTAGGGAGCCTCACAGCCTCTTCTCTGACAACTTTGGTGCTACCCGCAGCGTCCTAGTAGCAGCTTTGACCTTTCAATTAACTTCAGGATTGCCTCTTCCAGCACACAAAACCTGTCGAGATGCCAAAAAAGCAACAGATTTGGAAGGCTGGCTTGAAAGACCATAAGATTAGGGACATATTGTAGGGTTTAATTCCTTTTGTCAGGGAAAATCACCAGCAAAAGAGCTCCACCAGCACAAGAAGGGGAAACTTTCCCACCAGCTACAAATCTAAGGGGCTGGAGTAGAACTTTTCAGCCTCTCAAAAAAAAAAAGGAAATCATCATTTTGTATTTAATTAAGCAGGGTTGCATGAATGTAGTAGCATGCTGAGGTCATGGGCAAGAAAAAAACAAAACCCAGAAGCTTTTCCAGTAATTAGTGCAGGGTCCTTGCTGCTCTGGCAAAAACAGCTCTGACCTCAGTCCCAGCCTGGGATGAGAGACTCTGCCGCACGGTGGACTTGAAGCACAAACCTGAGTATTGCAGGGCCATGGCTGACAATTGCAAGTGCTGATCATGTTGGACACATCATTATGCTTTTCCTTTTTCTTTTCTTCGTTTTTAAAATGCAAAAAAAAGGTGTCATGGAATGGTTTAGGTTGGAAGGGACCTCAAAGATCATCCATGCAAAAAGGTGTCATAGAATCATGAAATGGTTTAGGTTGGAAGGGACCTCAAAGATTATCCCTGCACAAAGGTGTCATAGAATCATGGAATGGTTGAGGTTGGAAGGGACCTCAAAAATCATCCATGCAAAAAGGTGTCATAGAATCATGGAATGGTTTAGGTGGGAAGTGACCTCAAAGATCATCCCTGCAGAAAGGTGTCGTAGAATCATGGAATGGTTTAGGTTGGAAGGGACCTCAAAAATTATCCATGCAAAAAAGGTGTCATAGAATCATAGAATGGTTTAGGTTGGAAGAGACCTCAAAGCTCAGCTGGTTCCAACCCCCTGTGCCATAGGCAGGGACACCTCCCACTAGATCAGGATGCTCAAGACCTTATCCAACCTGGCCTTGAACACCTCCAGAGAGGAAGCAGCCACAGCCTCCCTGGGCAACCTGTGCCAGTGTCTCACCACCCTCACTGGAAAGAACTTCCTCCTAACATCCACTTTCAATCTCCCCTCTGCCAGTTTGAACCCATTCCCCTTCGTCCTGTTATTAAAAGACTTTGTGAACAGTCCCTCCCCAGCCCTCCTGTAGCCCCCTTCAGATACTGGAAGGTTGCTATGAGGTCTTCTCGAAGCCTCCTCTTCTCNAAGGTCTCCTTGAAGCCTCCTCTTCTCCAGGCTGAAAAGTCCCAACTCCCTCAGCCTGTCCTCATAGCAGAGCTGCTGCAGCCCTCTGATCATCTTTGTGGCCCTCCTCTGGACTCTATCCAGCAGTTCCATGTCCTTCCTGTGCTGGGGGCTGCAGAACTGCACACAGTGCTGCAGCTGGAGTCTGACTAGAGTAAAGGGGGAGAATCCCCTCCCTTGCCCTGCTGGCCACACTTTTCTTAATGAGTCTTAAAGTCTGTAAAGAGCACTTCCCTGACAGGTTCCAGCTCCCAAAACAGAGTTTTATTGACTCCCAGAAGTTGCTCTTACCTGATTTAATGCAAAGCTGCTGGTACAGCTCTGCTGGTTTTTTTGGTTTTTTTTTTTTTTTTCAGCCTGGTTGCTCTCCTGACCATTTCCCTTGGTTTTATTTTGCAGGCCATGACTGCTGCGAGACAGTGAAGGTGGCACTTTGTGCCTCTAGGGAAGGTCATCCTGTTCTGGTGGTGGCAGAGGAGAGTTTCCAGTTCATCCAGGACGAAGCCTACGATGCCGCCCAGTTCCTGGCCAGCTGCGCCGGCAATCAGCAGGCACTGAACTTCACCAGGTTCTTGGACAGGTCAAGGCCACCTGCTGCTGACGTGGACTTCTTGGATGAGAAAGTGGCTTTGGCATTCCGGCACCTGAAACTGCCAGCAGAATGGAACGTGCTGGGAGCAGACCAGTCCCTGACCGGTGAGGACCTCGAGGGCATAGCTTCATAGATACACAGAATGAGTTGGGTTGGAAGGGACCTTCAAGATCATCTAGGCTGGGTTGGAAGGGACCTTCAAGATCATCTAGGTTGGGTTGGAAGGGACCTTCAAGATCATCTAGGTTGGGTTGGAAGAGACCTTCAAGATCATCTAGGTTGGGTTGGAAGAGGCCTTCAAGATCATCTAGGTTGGGTTGGAAGAGACCTTCAAGATCATCTAGGTTGGGTTGGAAGAGACCTTCAAGATCATCTAGGTTGGGTTGGAAGGGACCTTCAAGATCATCTAGGTTGGGTTGGAAGAGACCTTCAAGATCATCTAGGTTGGGTTGGAAGAGACCTTCAAGATCATCTAGGTTGGGTTGGAAGAGGCCTTCAAGATCATCTAGGTTGGGTTGGAAGAGACCTTCAAGGTCATCTAGGTTGGGTTGGAAGAGACCTTCAAGATCATCTAGGTTGGGTTGGAAGAGACCTTCAAGATCATCTAGGTTGGGTTGGAAGGGATCTTCAAGATCATCTAGGTTGGGTTGGAAGGGATCTTCAAGATCATCCAGGTTTCCCATGCCATGGACAGGGACACCTCCCACTAGATCAGGTTGCTCAAAGCCTCATCCAGCCTGGCCTCAAACACCTCCAGAGAGGGGACATCACAACCTCCCTGGGCAACCAGTGTCCTTTCTTAGAGGGCAACCAATGCAAAGTGCCTCAAGCCTCTTCTGCAGGAACCTAGAGAGATGTGGCTCTGTAGCATCTTCAGCCAGGTGATGGTGGATGGTGGATCATCAGCTCCCTGCCCATCTCCCGGAAATATTTCCCCTTGGGGCACACAATGATTTTCTAACAGGTATTAAAATTCTCTTGGCTTTGGAAAGAAGTGTGAGAGAGTGTTGAGTCTTTGCAGTAGGTTGCCCAGAGAGGTGGTGGAGTCACCGTCCCTGGAGGAATTGAAGAAGCATGTGGAAGTTGCATTTCAGGCTGCAGCTGAGTGTTCCTGGTGGCTGTGGATTGAGAGGGAGGTAAAAAGCCTGGGAAAAAGAGTTCCTTGCTTTTGGAGCCCTCCGCAGGCCCTTTCAGGTGTCTTGGATTCTGTGCTCACAGATGTGGCACGTTGTGCACCAGCGCGGCCCTGCTATATCTGCATCCTGTGCTTTGCACTTCAGAAGGCACTGATGGACCTCTGTGTTTTCTGTTGTGAAACAGCACAAGCTGCTGTGTGTGGTCATTATTCTAACATACACCCAGAAGTGGTTTGTTTGAGTGTGTGCAAAGCTCTGTGTGTCAGCATCGTGATGCCTTCTGAGGCTTCCTGCAAGGAACCTGGCTGCAGGGAAGCCTGATGCTCCTGGGACCTACTATCCTTGTGCCACTTTTGGTAGGTGTTCATTTCGTAGCACAGATGCAAAGTGACTTGAAATTTAACAAGGCCAAGTGTAAGATCCTGCACCTGGGTCGGTGCAATCCCAAGCACAACTCCAGGCTGGATGGTGAGTGGCTGGAGAGCAGCTCTGAGGAAAAGGCCCTGGGGGTCTGGGTGGATGAGAAGCTCAACATGAGCCTGCAGTGTGCACACACAGCCCAGACATCAACCATGTCCTGGACTGCATCAAGAGAAGCATTACCAGCAGGGCAATGGAGGTGATTCTGCCCCTTTACTCTGCTCTCATCAGACCCCACCTGGAGTACTGTGAGAAGTTCTGGAGCCCCCAGCACAGGAAGGACATGGAAGTGTTGGAGAGGATTCCAGAGGAGGGCCATGAAAATGATCAGAGGGCTGCAGCAGCTCTGCTATGAGGACAGGCTGAGAGAGTCCTTTTCAACCTGGAGAAGAGAAGGCTGCCAGGAGACCTTATAGCAACCTTCCAGGATCTGAAGGGAGCCTACAGGAAGGCTGGGGAGGGACTATTCACAAGGTCTTGTAATGACAGGACGAGGGGGAATGGGTTCAAATTGGTGGAGGGGAGATTTGAACGGGATATTAGGAGAAAGTTCTTCACAGTGAGGGTGGTGAGACACTGGAACAGGTTGCCCAGGGAGGCTGTGGCTGCTCCCTTCCTGGATGTATTCAAGGCCAGGCTGGATGAGGTCTTGAGTGACCTGATCTAGTGGGAGGTGTCCCTGCCTATGGCACAGGGGGGTTGAAACTGAATGATCTTTGAGGTCTCTTCCAACCTAGACCATTCTATGAATGTGTGAATTGGTCTTCAACCCCTGAGTATTTCTTTCCCAGGCCTGGTGGCACAACAGCTGGGTGAAGATAGGCATCCTTCAATTTAGCCAATAAAAGAAGGCAAAGGTGGAGAGAATTTTTTTGGGGGGCACTTTGTGTGATGGACAGGGAAGATTTGCATACTTGAGCATCCTTTTGGCCACCCTTAACTTAGAGCATTGAGGGTTAGTGAGAGCTTAAACCCCGAAGATAGCCCAAAAAAAGCCCACCAAAAACATCTCTGCCTTCTGCTGAAGCAGAAAAGTCTATAAAGTGTTCAGGATGTTGCAGCAGATCTGTGTCCACGGAATTCTGCTTTTCATTTTGCCACAAGACAGCTTTAAGGAAGCCTGTTGAGAGACTGAGGAGGGCGAGTTGCAGTGTGGACAAATCCTTGCTGTGGATTTTCAGGTTTTCACTTAAGGAATGTGGCTGGGAAGCATCTGGGATGAAGCACACTCGGGCAGGGATAGGGATGTGGCACAGCAAGCTCTGTTCTGACTTTCCTGCTTTGTTCTTCACCCACTGGCTGCCTGCTTTTGTACAATAAATAGGCAGACAATCTGCAGGTGATTCAAGCTGTTGATGCATTAAAAGATTTGATCACATTTAACGGCTTCCAGAGAGAAATTTAAATGCTGTCACTTGTAAATAAGGAGATAAGCACTTGGCATTCTGTTCTTCTCCGGGGGGGAAGACACTGATGTTGCTTTCTGGGTGTTAAAAGAAAGTTGTGATGATGCAGGGAGTTGTAGTTTAGGTGATTAAAAAAACTGCAATCAAAGCGAAAAACTTCGAAGCTCCGAACCCCTGCTGATTTGGCAGGAAGGCTGAGATCTGCTCTCTCTCTTTGACTTTGATTATTCTTTGGAAAAGCAGCACTTAGGGAAATCAGGCCATGAGTTTTGCATTGATTTGCTCAGCCTGTGCCTGGGTGCCTGGAAGTTGGGACTGTGTGGGGCTCTGAATGCTAATGGACCTGCAGAGCCTGCACAGTGAGAAGGGAGAGCTCCATAAGGCTGAACGATTTGGGCATCTCCTGGTGAGGTTTCTGTAGACAAAAGTAGAGTTGATGGAAAAAAAAGTGATGGCACGAAGTGCAACCTGCATCCAGAAATAGTGGTGCTATAAAATGTGTGCTTGCTGGGATGCATAAATTACTGGGGAATGGCAGTTCACTGATGTTCTGGGCTGGCTCATCCTCTTCACAGTGAGGATGATGAGACACTGGAAGAGGTTGCCCAGGGAGGTTGTGGCTGCTCCCTCCCTGGAGGTGCTCAAGGCCAGGCTGGATGAGGTCTTGAGCGACCTGATCTAGTGGGAGGTGTCCCTGCCTATGGCACAGGGGGGTTGGAACTGGCTGATCTTTGAGATCTCTTCCAACCTAAGCCATTCTATGATCTTTGAGATCTCTTCCAACCTCAACCATTCTATGATTCTGGGAGAGTTAAAGTATCTTCAAGTTCCCCCTCAGTGCCATGCTGTCAGAATGTGGGATGGGAGCACTGATGCTTTCTGACCTCAGAGTTCATTGGGTTCCTCCATCCTCTCTTGTTGAGGCAAGCAGAAGATACTCAACTATTTGGTTAGATGACCTTGAGAGCAAAACCAAGCCTGGCATGTGCTGAGGCTAGAGGAGGTGGAGGGAGCAGTGCTGTGGTAGAGTCCCCATCCCTGGAGGTGTTTAAGAGGAGGCTGGATGAGGCACTTAGTGCCGTGGGTTAGTTAATCAGAAGGGTTAGGTGATCGGTTGGACTCGATGATCCTAGAGGTCTTTTCCAACCTGCTTGTTTCTGTGTGCATGGTGCTGCTCAGCCAGTGAATTGCAGGGTGTGTGGGTAGGGAAGGGGTTTATATTGCAGGTAAAGAGTGTCTAAACCTGCCCTGGGCAAGTGTCTTGACCTTCCTGCACAGCTGCTGTCCTGGGGACTGTGCTGCCCTACCAGCATGCACAGTCCCTCTGCAGCAGGCAGTTCCTGGACCTTGCCCTTAATTATCTATCTGTGTGAACTCAGTGGCACCTGCAATTTCCAAATCCCCATAATTAAGGATTACTCCTGTTACTATGGCATCCCAAGCACAGCATTGCTTTCAGGTGCTGTGTCATCATCTCCTTAATTATCACCAGTGCACTGTAACCTTCTGAGGGAGCACAGTTGTCGACTGCTGTCAGAAGCAGGGCTATTTGCTCTTCTCAGTGGCATTTAAGGAGGATTGTTTCAGTGGAAAAAATTGTCATCTAGGACCAACATGAGGCAGCAGAGTGCACTTGCAGCCCACAAAGTCAAGCAGATTCTGGGCTGCAGCAGGAGAAGTGTGGCCAGCAGGGCCAGGGAGGTGATTCTCCCTGTCTGCTCCACCCTGCTGAGAGCCCACCTGCAGTACTGCATCCAGTGCTGGAGCCCCTGGGACAAGAGGGATGTGGAGATGCTGGAGGTGTGCAGAGAAGGGCCCCGAGGATGCTCAGAGGGGCTACAGAAAAGTTGAGGAGGGACTATTGAGGCTATCAGGGAGTGCCAGGACTAGGGGGAATGGAGCAAAGCTGGAGGTGGAAAGATTCAGCCTGGAGGTGAGGAGGAAGTTGTTGAGCATGAGAGTGGTGAGAGCCTGGAATGGGTTGCCCCAGGAGGTGTTTGGGGCCACATGGCTGGAGGTGTTTTTGGCCAGGCTGGCAGAGGCTGTGGGCAGCCTGCTCTAGGGTAGGGTGTCCCTGGGCATGGCTATGGAGTTGGAACTGGCTGATCCTTGTGGTCCCTTCCAACTCTTGTATCCCCCTTCAGATCCTGGAAGGCCACAATAAGGTCACCTGGGAGCCTCCTCTTCTCCAGCCTGCACAGCCCCAACTCTTTCAGGCTGTGTTCACAGCAGAGCTGCTGCAGCCCTCTGAGCATCCTCGTGGCCCTTCTCTGGACACCTCCAGCATGTCCTCATCCCTCTTGTAATAGGGGCTCCAGAACTGGATGCAGTACTCCAGGTGGGGTCTCACCAGCATGGAGTAGAGGGGGAGAATCACCTCCCTGACCCTGCTGGCCATATGACATATCTGACATATGCCATATGACATATCTGAGGGCATGGAAGGCTCAGAGCTGTAGGAGAGAGAGAGGAGTACACTGTGAGTTACTTCATGTAAAGAGATTTTTTGTGTTCTCAGATTTGTCATACCCAAAATCCTTTTTTTTTTTTTTTGTTTGTTTTTCTTTTGTTCTTTTTGCTTCAATCCTTATTTGCTTTGTGCAAGTGACACCTTAAACCTGTAATCCTCTGCTAGCAGCAGAGCACATCTGACAGGGCTCTGTGGGAATTCAGTCCTTGGTTACCCAGATCAGCTGCCTGCTTGTGTGTCACAGCTGCAAAAGGAGTACATAAAAATAATATATCTGGAGCCTTCTGCTTTGCCAGCTGGATCAGAGTGCCCTGCCATTATGGGACAATAATCATATGTTTCAACTCTTGCCTATTACTAGGAAATGAGAGAGAAACAAAACAACTTGGCCTTCCCAGTGTGGTGGTGTCTTCTATTGCCACAATTCCCTAATTACAAGAAGCTTTCAGTTGGCTTTTCAAGGGGGACAGGCATTTTTAAAGATGAGGAGCTTGTGCTCAGTACAGGGTAGGAGAAGCAGCTTTGGCTCTTCTATGTGAAAGCTGTTGCCATCCTGCTGCATCTGGGACGTGCATTTTGCACAGCAACAAGACCTTGAAATGGTAAACTTGGATTCCCAGCAGTTGGTGTCAAAAGCTTCATCCCTTCCAGAAGGATTTGGAACTGTTGGGGAGAGTGCAGAGGAGGGCCACAACGATGCTCAGAGGGCTGCAGCACCTCTGCTGTGAGGGCAGCTGTGACATCTTTACTCTGCTCTCATCAGGACCCACCTGGAGTACTGTGTGCAGTTCTGGAGCCCCCAACACAAGAAGGATGTGAAGCTGTTGGAGCCAGTCCAGAGGAAGGCCACAAAGATGCTCAGAAGGCTGCAGCAGCTCTGCTATGAGGACAGGCTGAGAGAGTTGGGGCTCTGCAGCCTGGAGAAGAGAAGGTTTCAAGGAGACCTTGGAGTAGCCTTCCAGTAACTGAAAGGGGCCTAAAGGAGGGCTGGGCAGGGACTATTCACAAGGTCTTGTTATGAGAGGATGAGAGCTAATGGGTTTAAACTGGCAGAGAGGAGTTTTAAACAGGATATTAGGAGGAAGTTCTTCGCAGTGAGGGTGGCAGGACACTGGCACAGGTTGCCCAGGGAGGTTGTGGCTGCTCCCTCCCTGGAGGTGTTCAGCACCAGGCTGTATGAGTCCTTGCGCGACCTGTTCTAGTGGGAGGTGTCCCTGCCTATGGCACAGGGGAGTTGGAACTGGCTGAGCTTTGAGGTCACTTCCAACCTAAACCATCCTATGATTCTAAGATAGCAAGGCTGGAAGGATCTGTCCCTCCAGCAGCACTGCTGCACGTGATGCACGAGAGCTTTCATCTTCCTTGGAGCACCAGCATCCAGCAGCAGATGTATTTTTCATTATTCATCAGTGGTTAATCCACCCCACAGATGGCAGACGCCTTCTTGCTGGGGCTCTGCAACTTTTGCACACCCCAAAACTTCCAAAAGCTGTTGCCTGGGGGCCCCTGCAGTTGTCGCCGGCACAGCGCTTGCCTCTTTGCTGCCGTCATCTGTGCCCATCTGTTAGGATGGCCTGGTGCCAGCTGACATGTTAGGCAGATCTTTCCAAGTAGGCCTGGGTAGTAAATGTGCCTGTTTGATGTGCTGTGGGTGGCAGCAGGCCATGTCTCCTTGGACAGAGCTGCTCTGCACGTCGCCGTTTTGCACAGCCGCGCTGGGGCCAGGGCACCTTCAGTTCAGCCGTGCCTGTGGACACCTCCCTCCAAACTCTGCAACTGCTGTGCCACGCAGGGCTGGAAGGGACCCAAAGAAATGATTGAATCCAACCACCCCTGCCAGAACAGGACCAGACAATCTAGCTCAGGCCAATAGGAGGCTTTTCCCATTTGCTTATCGGCAACCCCCCTAAAGTCCTTTCTTGCTCAAGTGGCTTCTCCAAAACAATGTACAAGGATGGAAGAGGTTGAAAGCCAAGTGGCTGCTTTACATCAGAGGTCTTCCCCTGACAGTGCTTTCTGGGAGCAGTGGGATGTTCCAAAAGGCTCATTACATCTTTATCAAGCTTGTACAAAATACAACTGTACTTTGGGCCAGCACTCATCACAGACTCACAGGATGTCAGGGCTTGGAAGGGACACAAAGAGATCATTGAGTCCAACTCCCCCTGCCAGAGCAGGACCAGACAATCTAGCTCAGGTCAATAGGAGGCTTTTCCCATTTGCTTATTGGCATCCCCCTAAAGTCCTTTCTTGCTCAAGTGGCTTCTCCAAAACAATGTACAAGGATGGAAGAGGTTGAAAGCCAAGTGGCTGCTTTACATCAGAGGTCTTCCCTTGACAGTGCTTTCTGGGAGCAGTGGGACGTTCCAAAAGGCTCATTACATCTTTATCAAGCTTGTACGAAATAAAACTGTACTTTGGGCCAACACTCATCACAGACTCACAGGATGTCAGGGCCTGGAAGGGACACAAAGAGATCATTGAGTCCAACTCCCCCTGCCAGAGCAGGACCAGACAATCTAGCTCAGGTCAACAGGAACACATAGAGACAGGCCTGGAAAGGCTCCAGAGAAGTAGACTCTACAACCTCTCTGGGCAGCCCATTCTAATGCCAGTTACTCCTCCGGCACAACTTGAGACTGTGTCCCCTCGTTCTGTTGCTGGTTGCCTGGGAGAAGAGCCCAACCCCAGCTGGCTACAACCTCCCTTCAGGTAGTTGTAGAAAGCAATGAGCTCTGCCCTGAGCCTCCTCTTCTGCAGGCTAAGGACATCCCATTTCAGTTTTGAAGAGGATGTTTCCTTTCAATAAACCAGCAGCAAGGAGATCCTGAGCTGGAACAGATGTGGTCAGGGCCAGTGCAGCACATTTTATTCAGCCACCCAGGAGAGTGCTTTTGTGCTTCCTCCAGGTCAGCAGGGAGAGTTGTAGAGCTGTAGTTGTGCAAGCAGACTGCCAGTGCGGTAGTTCAGGTAGCGCAGGAGGATTGGGTAAGTTCGCTGAGCCAAACCTCGGGCATCTGCTTTCACTCTGGCCGAGTCCCACACGTATCAACACTTTTTTGCAGCCTCATCAGTTAGCTTTCCCTTTATGCCTGTCTCTGGGGTATGTTATTTTATGTTGTGAAGCCCAAGGCTGTGACAGCCCTGAATTAAGTACCTTGTTCCCATGCTTACTTCTAAAGCGTTACACTCCGGAGTACCTAATACCAAGATCCTTCTCACTGCTGTCTTGCAGGCTGAGAATTTGCCCTCTGACTGAGCTCAGCTATTCCCTTTTTTGCTCTGATCAGCTGGAACCTTCCTTCAGACATGCTGATGTATTCAGGGCAAGTGTGGTTTTGCTTTACGGTAATCAAGGGGAAGTTAGGGGGAAAGGATTTGGTTTGTAGCCCAGAGACCTAATTTGGAGCCGTTTGGAAGGGAGACCATGCCAGAAAGCTTTATACAGAGTAGTTCTTCAGGAATCAAGCCCTCCCCTGCCCCCCCCCCAAAAAAAAAAAAGTGGGGAAAAATTGTGTCAGGCAGAGGGAGAAGTGCTCATTTTTGCTTTGTTTTTCACCAGTGGTCTTCACGGTGTCCATTAAGGGAGCAAGAAGCCTTAGAAAGACAGCAGCACTTTGAAGGGCTTATTTCTCTTGGGGCAGACTTACTGAGGAAGAAATATTTAAGTGGGATGTTAGGAGGAAGATCTTTGCAGTGAGGGTGGTGAGACACTGGCACAGGTTGCCCAGGGAGGTTGTGGAGCACAGAAGCACAGAATGTGATCAAAGATCACATTCTGTGATTCTATTTAATTAAACTTTAGAGCTGTTGTGTGCTTATATATATATATATATA
>VWZI01012385.1:0-17771 GCA_013396835.1 Psilopogon haemacephalus | reverse complement strand
CTCTACTCTACTCTACTCTACTCTACTCTACTCTACTCTACTCTACTCTACTCTACTCTACTCTACTCTACTCTACTCTACTCTACTCTATTATTTGTTTTGTGTGCATTAACCTCTGAATGGAGAGAGAGAAGTGGCTTTGTCTGTGTGGTGGAAACAGCTTTTTACTGCCTCTGATACCCTGCTTGGAAATTGGAGATCCTGGGAAATTGTCTTCACATAAACAGGCCCAGGAGAAGGAGGAAAGAAGACATTTAGAAGAGATTTGGGAACTTTTTGGTAAGATAGGAGAAGAAAACCATTCCCTACCTAGCAATGCTGATTCAGAGGTGAGCCCCACTCAGAATTACAGTGTCGATGAAGCCTGGGGAGCCTTGTGTGGTTGGTGAGTGCTCATGGTAGGGCAGCTCTGCTGCAGGATAAATTTAGCAGATGCAGATAAATGAATTCCCAGAACTTCAGGGTTTTGGCCTCTGGCACGGGTTAGCTGGGTACCCAGTCAGGATACTCATATTTAGCCCCTGCAGCAGATTTACAAGCAGCAGTGACGTTGGTGGCGGAGATTGAAGCTTGGACAGATTATTGCAGAAGACAACTTAGGAAACTGCTGTGTCAGAGGCAGCCAAGGGGATGGCTTCATCTTTGGGCTGTGTTACAGAGTCTGTGGTCACACTGGCTTGCAGCACACAGAGATGGTTCTGCAGGCACAAGTCCTCCTTCCATAGTGCTTGTCCTGAGCTGAGATGATGTTTTTAGCTGGGGAAAAAAAAAACACTGTTTGGTGAAGAAGTCTCCCTGAATGTGCTTTTGTACTTCAGATGCAACAAATTGCATCTGCTTTCACTCCTGAAGGCCTTTCATAGGTTCACCTCCAATCTCTTTTGTTTACTGATGAGACTGATGGACATTGAGTTCTGAGTTGGACCTACAGCTTCACATCCTGAGCATAATATCTTTGGTGGTGGAGAAGGCAATGGAAAGAAAACAAAGGGAGAAGTGCAATTAATAACAAACAGTTACTCTAATGGAATGTGCTTCTCACTTCTTGGCAAATACAGTTTGGAGCTGTCTGTTTGTTGGATTTGTCTGAAATATATGGAATCAGAGAATTAGAACAGGTTGCCCAGGGAGGTTGTGGCTGCTCCCTCCCTGGAGGTGTTCAAGGCCAGGCTGGATGAGTCCTTGAGCGACCTGTTCTAGTGGGAGGTGTCCCTGCCTGTGGCACAAGGGGAGTTGGAGCTGGCTGAGCTTTGAGATCTCTTCCAACCTAAACCATTGTCCAGCATGGGATTTTTTTTACTGGTAATCATAGAATCAGCCAAATTGGAAGAGACCTCAATTTTGATGCAAGGAATAGAATCATAGAATCAACCAGGTTGGAAGAGACCTCCCAGCTCATCCAGTCCAACCTATCTCCCAGTCCTCTCCGATCAACTAGACCATGGCACTAAGTGCCCCATCCAGGCTTTTCTTGAACACCTCCAGGGATGGAGTCTCCACCACCTCCCTGGGCAGCCCATTCCAATGCCAATCACTCTTTCTCTGAAGAACTTCTTCCTAACATCCAGCCTAAACCTGACCTGGCACAGTTTGAGGCTGTGTCATCTTGGTCTGTCCCTGATTACCTGGGAGAGGAACCCAACCTTACCTAGATCACATTAATCTAGGAGCTGGTGCCTTCAGAATAAACCCACAGCTGTTGTCAGGCTTGCAGCAAGATCATAAGAGCTGGCAAGGCTGTGGAGTTTGTTTTGTTTCAGCCAAAGTCCAGCTCAGAATTCCGGAGGGGACATCCCCAGGAAATAACACCTTGAGTTCCCACACTGCTTCCTTGCTCCCTTGTAAAGCTGTGGGATAAGTCTCTTAACACAAGGTTTTGCTTAACCCACTGAAGCGTTTTTGTTCATCATCTCATCTCTTCCTCCCTCCTTTTTTTTTTTTTTTTTTTGGCTCTCCCTTCCATTTCAAACCTGCTCTCTCTGCCCTGGGGAGCAATACCTGCCAGGAGCACCAGCACCACTGCACTTCACACCCTTCTTACCCAGCACACTTGCAAAGGCAGGCAAAGTTCCTACTCGTTTTTGGGTTGTTTTGTTGTTTTTTTTTTTGGATCTCACTTTCTCACTTATCTTCCCTCTTAAAAATACCTCACCCATATCTGCAGGAAGCTGTGAGCTGTGCAGATTTTCCTCTCCCTCTTTCCGCCGCTGGTTGGCCTGGGGCCATCCTATCTGCTCCTCCGTGAGATGAGAAGAGATTCAGCCCAGGGGGTATGGTACAGCTGCTCCTTCACCAGGGACAAGTCTACTGGGGTGGTGCTGGGAGGTTTACAAGATGCTACCTGTTGGGTGGTGCTGGGAGGTTTACAAGATGCTACCTGTTGTATTGTCTAATGTACTGAAGGAGCAGGAGGTGATACTGCAGTTGGAACAATCTAATCAACAACCAGACTGAGCAGGATGTGCCCTGGGCAGGGTTGGAAGAGACCACTGGGATCATGTAGCTCCAACCCCCCCTTCCATGGGCAGGGGAACCTCACACTAGGTCAGGCTGTCCAGAGCCTCATCCAACCTGGCCTTAAGCATCTCCAGGGGTGAGTCGTCCATCACCTGCCTGGGCAACCCATTCCAGGCTCTCACCACCCTCATGGGGAAGAACTACTTCCTAACATCCTGTCTGAATCTATCAATTTCTAGCTTTGTTCCATTCCCTGGGCAACCTGTTCCAGGCTTTCACCACTCATGGGGAAGAACTTATTCCTGAAATCCAGCCTGAATCTACCCTCTTCCAGCTTTGTTCCATTCCTCCCAGCCCTATCGCTACCTGACAGCCTATAAAGTCCCTCCTCAGCTTTCTTGTAGCCCCCTTAAGATACTGCAAGGCCACAATAAGGTCACCTGGGAACCTTCTCCTCTCCAGACTGTACAGCCCCAACACCCTCAGTCTCTTCTCGTAGCAGCTCCAGCCCTCTCATCATCCTTGTGGCCCTTCTCTGGACACCTCCATCATCTCCACATCCCTCTTGTCCCAGGGGCTCCAGAACTGGATGCACTACTCCAGGTGGGCTCTCACCAGTGCAGAGTAGAGGGGGAGAATCACTCCCTTTGCCCTACTGCCCACACTGCTCTTGCTGCAGCCCAGGCTCTGGTTGGTTTTCTGGGCTGCAGGAGGACACTGACAGCTCATTTTGTAGGCTTGTCTGCTTCTTGGCTCACATCATTTGGGGTTGGCATCCTTTTTACAGCTGAAAGGCCAGCTGAGTCTCCTCTTTCTTGCAGACAACAATTTCTCTCCTGAGTTTGCTTACACGGGACAAAAGACTGAAGCAGAAGAAGCAGGGATGGGAGCTGGAAGGTTTCTGCCAGGCTTTTGGAGTGGGACAAGGCATGGTTGTGCTGAGTGTGGAGCTAGTGAATGCTGTCAACCTTATTGAGCAGTCTTTGCAAGATGCTCTCTTCTGCAGCATCTTGGAGATGATGCTGATAAGATTTTGAGTTCACTCAGTATCTTTTACTTGCTTTGATGGGAAGCTGTTGAAAAGGGAGGATGAGAAACAATTGGCTCAGGATGGCTGAACCTCCTAAGACAATAGGTTTCTCTTGCTGCTGGCAAACTGCAGCAAACTGATTTTTTTTTTCCCTTTTGTGCTGAACAGAAGCAGATCTTCAAAATCTTCCAGTGCTGGAGCTCATAGGTACATTTTTGGTAATTAATCTTTGTGTTATCTGTTCCTATCTCTTAGTAGACCAGCTTGGACATGCCCTTCTTTACACCTGCTCCAAGGATCCCTTACCTGTACAAAACAAGCACCTTTCACAACCCAGGAGTACAAAATCCATGATTGCAAAGAGGTTTCAAGTGTGTTCTCTGGGCGAAACCCAGGGCTTGCAGTGAGAGTTGCAGGGAAGACACAAATGGTTAAGCTCATTTTACAAATACAAACAGCAAGAGTCTTCTTGTGTGATCTGCATCACCTTGGAAGTGATTGCCTGAACCACAGAAATGGTAGTGTGCACTTGCAGATACCTACTGGCCCTGCCTGCTGCAGAACCTTAGCACCAGGATGCAGCAAGGTATGGAAAGGATGATGTGAAGGAGTCAGTGTATTGAGCCATCCACTACCTGACAGCATAGTCTAGTTGAGAAGGGTCCCAAATCGTGGAGTAGGTTGGAGTAGATGGTCTCTGTGATCCCAGTTAAGAGGGACAAGGATCTGGTTAAGAGGGTCCAGAGGAGGGCTACAAGGATGCTGAAGGGACTGCAGCACTGCCTGATGAGGAGAGACTGAGGGACCTAGAACTGCTTAGTCTGCAGAAGAGAAGACTGAGAAGGGATTGAATCAATGTTTCTAAGTATCTGAGGGCTGGGGGTCAGGAGCTGGGGAACAGGCTCTGCTCACTGCTCCCTGGGATAGGACAAGGAGCAGTGGATGGAAGCTACAGCACAGGAGGTTGCAGCTCAACACAAGAGGCAACTTCTTGACTGGAAGGGTCCCAGAGCACTGGCACAGGCTGCCCAGAAAGGTTGTGGAGTCTCCTACTGTGGACCCTTTCAAAGACTGTCTGGATGTGTTGCTGTGTGAGCTGGAGTAGATTGTCTGGTCCTGCTGTGGCAGGGGAGCTGGACTGGATGATCTCTTTGGGTCCCTTCCAACCAATAACACCCTGTGAGTCTGTGATGAGTGCTGGCCTAAAGTACAGTTGTATTTTGTACAAGCTTGATAAAGATGTAATGTGCCTTTTGGAATGTCCCATTGCTGTGATCCCTTCCAACCTCAGCCGTTCTATGATTTGATCTGTCTGAGCCATGTGAAGGTGGCAGATTGGAGGAGGGGTGGATGTGCTCACAGCATTGCAGGGGCCATTGCTTATCTGTCACCTCACTCCAGATTTTGAGGCTTTTGAAGTCACTGTGAGGATCCTTTAAGGCTAAAGTCATGCAGGCTGCTTTGTGGGTGCTGGTTTGAGGATGCTCACAAGTGTACTGGAAGCTGATGAGAAAGTGGAGCAGGCTCTTTGTGCTGGGTTCCAGCAGGCTCATTGTGCTCCCCTCTTTCATCTGGCTGATGTTATCCCCACGAGTGGATGAATGTGGGGTTTGTGCTGACTGCCTCCTTGTTCTCTGAGAGTGGCCCTGAGTACAGTGGTCTCTCCTATATGACAGCTGAACAGAAAAAAAATAAAAATACTGCAGACAGAAAGGTCTGTGTTTGCTTGCTGGAGAAAGGACATTTCTGCAGTCGCTTGTAACGGCTCAGTTGACTTCACTGCCTCCTGGGCTGTATACTAATCGCCACAAAAAAGTTAGATGCTTCCTTCTGGTTTTTTTTCTGGGGCAATGTTGATTCTGTTTAAATCAAGAGCAGCTCTGCTGGAGTCAGAGTGGAGTGGTGGAAGTCCTAAGTTTGCTTTGTCCAGCCACTTGCCACCCACAGGCTGGGTGGTGAGTGGCTGGAGAGCAGCCCTGAGGAAAAGGACCTGGGGGTCTGGGTGGATGAGAAGCTCAACATGAGCTGACAGTGTGCACACGTGGCCCAGACAGCAACTGTGTGCTGGGCTGCAGCAAGAGAAGCTGTGGCCAGCAGGGCAAGGGAGGGGATTCTGCCCCTTTACTCTGCTCTCCTCACACCCCACCTGCAGTACTGTGTGCTCAAATTCCTAATTAATTGCAATCACAGACCTGTCCCTTCTAGGGAAATCCTGAGCTGTGCTGCAAAGGGACATCTGGGGGCTGCCTGTTGTGACAGGGGCTGGTCTCCACCATAGGGAATAGGACATGCTCTCAGCTGGGGCTGGCTGTTGGTAGAAGCAGGAACATAGGAAAATGTCCATTTCTCACAGCCTTGAGCAGGTCAGCATAAGCTTCTCTTCTGTTTCTGTCCTGTGGGATGCAGTGCCGGGGGGGGGATGTTGAGTCCTATCCTGGGACATCTGAAGATCTTGGGTTTCCTGAATCAGTTCTGATGGAAAATGAAATCTGCAAACCTGAGCACCTTGGTAAGATAAATGTTTCCTCACCCCCTTAAAAAAAGGGGCGATGTAGCCTCTGTGCTGCTCAGTGAGACCTGAAGGATTCCTGCTTTGAGTCAGAAGGGTTTGATGTTCAAACAGTGGTGGCTGAAAGGATGCTGCTGTGGAACGCATTTAACTGCCGAGTTACTCCTTCATTCTGATCTGCAGCTGCATCTGTTTTGGCTTTCTTCTCATTGGTAAAAAGAAAACCAGAGCTGGTGCTGAGGAAGGACCAAACAGGCTGACAACATTGAGAACATCTTGCACAGAGGCAGTTTCACACAGAGTGAGCTAAACTCATTTCAGGAGTGGAAAAAAGGCTACAATTCGATGCCTGTTGGGTGTTTGTGAGGCAGGGTGCTGGGTTTGGTGCAGGAATCTTAGCATCTAAAGTCGTGCTAATCCTCACTGCTTCTAAGTTGTCCCTCTGCAGCTCTGTCTTTCAGGTTTCTGTCGTTCTGCAACAGCTGCTTTGGTGATTTTTCACCTGCAATGAATTCCCTTTCAGAAAGTAATTATCGTGCCCTTTCTGCTAGCCTCTCGTGGTCTGGAGAAAACAAGGAGCTCTCTCTACCTGAGAAAGGACCTTGTGAAATAAAGCTTGTGGCTGGCCTGAGCTGTAAATCTCATTAATTTTCCAGCCCAAGAAGCCTGTGTGTCTGTTTGTCTGTCTGGCCCTGGAGCCAGTGCCGCGTTTCGCAGGGGCTGTTGATTAGATGAGCGTCCGGGGTGAAGAACAGCCTCTGAGTGTCCTGCAATGCAGCATCCCTCCTTGCCTGCAGGTTAACCTGTGCTGCTTCTGTTGCAGAGAGGAAGCCAAGGAGCCAGACTCCTGGAGCACCTTGTCTCACACCGTGCACTCCGGGGACTACAGCGTGAAGCACCACCGTGGGCTGGACGTTTACATGCTGACAGCTGAAGCCAAGGAAGGGGCAGCAGCAGCCAGCCTGGAGAGTGACATTCGGCACCTTCAGATGCACATGCAGAGCCACCAGCACGTGGTAAGGAAAGGGCTGAGATGATGAGGCCTGGAGCGACCTGTTCTAGTGGGAGGTGTCCCTGTCTGTGGCACAGAGGGGTTGGAACTGGATCAGCTTTGAGGTCCCTACCAACCTAAACTGTGCCCTGGGCTGCATTAAGAGCAGCATTACCAGCAGGGCAAGGGAGGGGATTCTGCCCCTTTACTCTGCTCTCCTCACACCCCACCTGCAATACTGTGTGCAGTTCTGGAGCCCCCAGCACAAGAAGGACATGGAACTGGTGGAGAGAGTCCAGAGGAGGGCTACAGAGATGATCAGAGGGCTGCAGCAGCTCTGCTATGAGGACAGGCTGAGAGAGTTGGGGCTCTGCAGCCTGGAGGAGAGAAGGCTTTCAGGAGACCTTAGAGTAACCTTCCAGTATCCGAAGGGCTACAGGAGGGCTGGGGAGGGACTGTTCACAAGGTCTTGTAATGACGAGGGGTAATGGGTTTAAAGTGGCAGAGGGGAGATTGAAACTGGATGTTAGGAGGAAGTTCTTCGCAGTGAGGGTGGTGAGACACTGGCACAGGTTGCCCAGGGAGGTTGTGGATGCTCCCTCCCTGGATGTGTTCAAGGCCAGGTTGGATTCATTTCACATCACTGCTTTGAAATAGATGCCACGAGGTCTCAGGTGGGATAGGAAGGTGAAAGAGTTGAGCTGCCACTTCTCAGAAATGCCCAACACAGCTGGCATCCCACCTGGGTGTTCCTCCACCAGCTCCTTTGTCTGTCTGCTGTTACAGAGGTGTAGGGTCTGAATAACAGGAAGGTGAGAATCATTGCCCACAGGCAGTGGTCTTGGGAGGGAGGACACATTCAGAGGTGTGGGCCACTCTTGAGCCATTTTCACCCTTCCCTGGGTGACTGAGATGTTAATTACTCCCAATCTCAACAGGAACTGGTGGCATGAAGCAGCAGACCCAGGGCTGCCCATGAAGTTGCTTCCCCTTTCCGTGGGGGCCATATCCAGCTCGCTGCTTCTTTGCTCCTGCGAGGGCCAGATGGGTGCCTTTTGCCTGGCAATGAAATCAGAAAGGTCTATGTTTAGACTTAGACCTTTTTTTTTTTTTCCTTCTCCAGCCCTGCTTCGCTTTGCATCTAATCTGATTTGAATTTGGAAAGAAGCCTTGTAATTAGTTCATTGAGGTTCATTTCAGGTCAGTTAAGAGCCAGCTGACTTCCTTTGGAGCCAGCTCTATTTTTCAGGCTATCAGCAGAGTGACTTCACGGTGAGGAGGCTGGGGCTGCCACAGCCTCTCCTTTGGGGAAACTTAAAATCATAGAATCAGTCAAGGTTAGAAGGGATCACAAGGATCAGCCAGTTCCAACCCCTCTGCCTTGCCCAGGGACACCCTACCCTAGATCAGGCTGCCCACAGCCTCTGCCAGCCTGGCTGCAAACATCTCCAGGGATGTGGCCCCAAACACCTCCCTGGGCAACCTATTCCAGCCTCTCACCACTCTCATGCTCAACAACTTCTTCCTCACATCCAATCTGAATCTCCCCACTTCCAGCTTTGCTCCATTCCCCCTAGTCCTGTCACTCCCTGACAGCCTCAAAAGTCCCTCCCCAGGTTTTTTGTAGCCCCCTTCAGATACTGGAAGGCCACAAGAAGGTCACCTGGAAGCCTCCTCTTCTCCAGCCTGCACAGCCCCAACTCTTTCAGTCTCTGCTTACAGAGCAGCCCTCTGAGCATCCTCATGGCTCTTGTCTGGACACACTCCAGCATCTCCACATCCCTCTTGTAATAGGGGCTCCAGAACTGGACTTGCTTGTTCCCAAGCAAGTATTGGTGTTCTGTGTGTCTGTCCATCCTGGCTGGGAACCAGCAGCCAGAGCTCTGTGCTCTGCTTCAGGGTTGCAGCCACCAGACAGCCGTCACACCACTTGATCCTCTTTGTTTGCCCTTCTTAAAATAGCTGCAGGCTGTGGGTAGCACTGGATGCAGAGCCAGTGTCCCATCCCTGGTACTGCATGATGGGTGGAGATGCCATGCTGCCTGCCTTCTGTGCTAACCTGTCTTCATAGAAGCATAGTCTTGGGATGCCTCGAAGCCAGGGAGCTGTGGCATTGGTGACACTGTACTTGGGAGCTGGGTAGCAGGATTAGTTTATCTCTGGAGATATTCATGGTGAGGCTCAGCAGGGCTTTGGGCAGCCTGTCTTGTAATCACAGGACAAGGGGTAATGGGTTTAAGCTGGCAGAGGGGAGATTGAAACTGGATGTTAGGAGGAAGTTCTTTCCAGTGAGGATGGTGAGACACTGAAATGGGTTGCCCAGGGAGGTTGTGGCTGCTCCCTCCCTGGAGGTGTTCAAGGCCAGGTTGGATGAGGCCTTGAGCGACCTGATCTAGTGGGAGGTGTCCCTTCCTATGCAGTTGTCGAGCCCCCAGCACAAGAAATACTTGGAACTGCTGGAGAGAGTCCAGAGGAGGGCCACAAAGATGATCAGAGGGCTGCAGCAGCTCTACTCTGAGGACAGGCTGCAAGAGTTGGGGCTTTTCAGCCTGGAGAAGANAGGTTGTGGCTGCTCCCTCCCTGGATGTGTTCAAGGCCAGGCTGGATGAGGGCTTGAGTGACCTGATCTAGTGGGAGGTGTCCCTGCCTATGGCACAGGGGAGTTGGAATTGGCTGAGCTTTGAGGTCTCTTCCAACCTAAACCATTGTCCAGCATGGGAATTTTTTTACTGGTAATCATAGAATCAGCGAAATTGGAAGAGACCTCAATTTTGATGCAAGGAATAGAATCATAGAATCAACCAGGTTGGAAGAGATCTCCCAGCTCATCCAGTCCAACCTATCTCCCAGTCCTCTCCAGTCAACTAGACCATGGTACTAAGTGCCCCATCCAGGCTTTTCTTGAATACCTCCAGGGATGGAGTCTCCACCACCTCCCTGGGCAGCCCATTCCAATGCCAATCACTGTTCTGTGAGGTCCCTTCCAACCCAGGCTGTTCTGTGATTCCAGGTAGGAGATGCATGACAAGCAGCAGAGGTGCATTTGGTGTTGTGTGATCCCATTTGGTGATCCAGTGGCAGTGCTCATGGTTTGCAAACCTCAGCATGTGGAAAGATGATTCACCACAATAGCCTGAAGGTAGCAGTGATGATTTCAGCCACTGTTTGCAAAGGCAGTACCAGAACTTCCTACTGATGCACCAGTCAACATATTGGCAGTTTGAATATTCAGGGGAAAAAAAAGTAAGGGATGCTTAAGCTGACATTTTTTGTTATGAATCATAGAATGGTCTGGATTGGAAAGGACCTCTCAAGGTCATCTAGTCCAAACTCCTCTGCAGTCAGCAGGGACATCCTTAACTAGATCAGGTTGCCCAGAGCCTTGTTGAGCCTCATCTAGAATATCTCCAGGGCTGGGGCCTCAACCACCTCTCTGGACAACCTGTTCTGGTATTTGACCACCCTCATGGTAAAGAACTTGTTCCTAGCATCCAAAAATTCTCCTTCTCCAAGGACTCGGGTCTGAAAGTTTATGGGGATAGGTTTTGCTTAAGCTGCTTGAATGCATGGGATTTTGGGGGAGTGTTTTTGCTATTAAATGTAAAAAGTAACAGATTTGAAATAGTTTCTTTAGAGTCTTGTGCTTGTGGAGAATCACAGGCACTTAGTGGGGAGAACCCAGTGTGGCCTCCCAAAGCAAATGAGGATAGGATAGGATAGAGCAGGATAGGATAGGATAGAGCAGGATAGGATAGAACAGAATAGAATAGAATAGAACAAGCCAGGTTGGAAGAGACCTCCAAGCTCATCCAGTCCAACCTATCCCCCAGCCCTATCCAATGGCTCTAAGTGCTCCATCCAGGCTTTTCTTGAACACCTCCAGGGATGGGGACTCCACCACCTTCCTGGGCAGCCCAATGCCAGTCACTCTCTCTGTGAAGAACTTCTTCCTAACATCCAGCCTAGACCTCCCCTGGCACAGCCTGAGACTGTGTCACCTCCCCCAGGCAAATCAAGGGAGCTCTGTGGGGTGTTGCTCACTGATTTACTACTGCACTTGTTGCAACATGTGTGCACTGATCTGCTGCAGAGAAGAGAATAAAAAAAGGAGATGTTCACAACAGTTCTTTTTGAGCAAGGGTTTGATTGTATCAAACTGTAGAAGGTTGTGGGATCCTTGACAGAGCAGGTGCTCAGGGAGAAAAATGCAGATGAGAGAGGGATTGAGGAAGCAGATATTAATTTTAATAGTATGGCATCATTTTATTTTCATTTAGGAAATAAGTCTGAGATATTTAATTATGTGTGCAGTCCTCAGGAATAGATGAGGTGATTAGCTCAGCCCTCGGAGCAGGAGACAAGTGACATTGTTTGGACATCATCAGCCAATTCCCACAGCTGAAGTAGCATTTCCATCAATACAGAGAATATTGAGCAATGCTGATGAGAGCCATCAGGAAGGGACCTGAAGTTGTTCTTAAACAGCATTTGCTCAAGGCCTTTGGGACTAGGCTGATATTTATTTGCATTATTCGCTAGGCTGAAGTCTGCTGTTTACTCATCTTGAATTTAAGTGTACTCAAGAAATATGATTACAGCTGTTTGAAGAGCCATTACAAACATGAGAGCTCTTCCTAGTGGTGGCAGATGCTGTGCTGAGGGGGTAGAGGCACAAACTTCAGCTTCAAGTTGTCTGGGCTGTTCACAGGATGTCAGGGGTTGGAAGGGACCACAAAGAGATCATCGAGTCCAACCCCTCTGCCAGAGCAGGACCAGACAGTCTAGCTCAGGTCACACAGGAACACATCCAGACAGGCCTTAAAGGTCTCCAAAGAAGGAGACTCCACAACCTCTCTGGGCAGCCTGTGCCAGTGCTCTGGGACTGTTTGTTAGGAAAAACTTCTTCATGGGAGGGTGGTGGAGAAAGATTGCCCAGAGAAGTGGTGGGATGCTCCTATCATTGCAGGGTTTGGAGGCTTGGCAAGATAAAGTCATGACTGACCTGGCTCTAGCCCAGCTTCAAGGAGGAGGTTGGACTAGATGACCTCCAGATGCTCTTCTCTAACAATGTCTCTGTCATTCTAATAATTTGAATATTACTACATAACAAAATAGAGGTGGAACACCCAACGTGGTATGTTTGTAACTCTCTCCTAGACAGCACCATGCTGGAGGCACAGAGGGAGCAGGAGTTGCATGGAGTGGGATTATGTAGGTACAGACCTTGTAAACGGTGGGAATGGTGTGAAGGTGGAGACAGTGTAAATATGTGACAAGAATAAGAAACTGTTTTTCTTTTCTCTCTTCTTGCAGAGTTTAAGGCAGCAGACAGAGCCTGTACTGGGAGAATCTGGAGACAGCTGTGCTAGGGAAGCAGAACCAGATGGTCACCCAACCACTACCTCTCAGAGCCTAGAAGAAATGGCAAGAGGAGGAAGGCAGGAAGGTCCATCTGATCTTGTTCACCTGGACATCGGGCAGCTCTCAGACCAAAGCCACCAGGAGGAGGAACACAACAGCAGGAGTTTAGGAGCTTTTAATGATGCACCAAATGACTTGCTGAGCCCAGAGTGCTTCTGTGGAAGTGAAAACACAGTGACGTTGAGTAGAAAGGAAGAGGAGGGGCCAGCCTCTGCTGAAGGCTCAGGGACTGCATCAGAGGAGAAGGAGTGCACAGTGAACCAGGGTGCAAGTGTAAACGGTGCCATACATCTTCCCTCCTGTGGAAATACAGATGAGGAAGCTGGAATGACATCTGCTGTAGTTGTTGTGGATCAGGTGGGCTTGTGCAGTAAAGGTGGTGCCCACCAGGAAGCTGCTGAGGAGCGTGCAGCTGGCAGAGCTGGTACTGTGGCAGGCGAAGCCCCAACTTCCTTGGAGGGCGTGGATGTGGCTATGGGCCAGACCGAATGCAGGAACTGTGCAGGGGCAGCTGAGAGGGCTGCAGGCCAGCAGAAGGTAAAGGATGGGATGGCTGAGGCCGGTGGGAGGAGGACTGCAAACCTACAGCAGCAATCACCAGCTAAGGAAGAGTCAGATGGTGCTGCTCAGCCCCTTCTCGGGGCTTTTAATGGCACCAAGAGTGCAGATGGGGAGGATGCGGATGCGGGAGTGGTACCAGCGTGTGGTGGGATGAATGCAGGAGGTGGCACTGGCAGTGTCTCCACTGACCTCTGCGAGACCAGCGGTAGCAAGGAGACTGGAGCAGACTCATGCACTGATCAGGTAAACGGTGACTTCTTGGAAAGCAAAAGTGGTGCCAGTGTCACAGCAGGACAGGATGTCACTGCAGGCACTGGGGCAGTGCTGCCAGCAGTGAATGGGGTGAAGGAGCACACAAGTGCAGCAAAATCTGCTCCTGATTTGGAAATCCATGGCAGCAGGGAGCTAGAAGGGCAAGTGGAAGCAGGTTGCACAGATGGGAAGTCCAGCCTGCCCTCTCTGACAGACAGTATGGAAACCGATGGCACTGCTGCTAAGCCTGCAGATGATGATACTGCTGGGTTTAACCAAGGCAGTGCAGAACCTGCATGCCACCAGGAGAGCACTAAGGTCACTGAACGTGTGGCTGAGGCAGTGGAAGGCAGTGGAGCCTCTGAAGAAGAGCCAGCAGGAACTGATACCAGCAGCAGCGGCAGAGATGGAGGAAGCACTGATTCTGTAGATGGAGGTCAGGAAGTTGCTAGCTGCCACCCTTCTGCTTGTCACACTGTTGTTGAAGATGAAATGGGCGACAGCTTAGAACCGGACGCTGCTCAAGAGAGCAAACATGAGCCTGCATCACTCCCTCCAGAGGGTGTGAGCACAAGCTTGGCAGAGAAAGAGCCTGCACAAACTGGAGCAAAGAGAGCAGAAAGTGCTTCAGAGCTGTCTGGTGAGGTGAAACCACTCACTCCACTACCCACAGGAGCAGGATCGGCTGCGAGTCAGGAGGGGGATGCTGCACTGGCACCTCCCGGGCAGGAGCCAACCCTGCAAGGTAACGACCCTGGCTTAGCAACCTGTGCCAAGGGCGCAGACTGTGCAGAGGATAATTTAATAGACACACCCTCTGCAATTCATAATGAGGAATCTAAACAAAACCAGGAAGCGGTGGTGGTGGCAGCAGAGCTCGCCCGGCAGTGCGGCAGGGAGCATGGCAGGGTAGCTGCCAGAGCCAGCTGGCCTGGGGACCCTGAAGGGGACGAGGCCTCTCTGGAGCAGAGCCTCCCACAGCAAGCTGAAGGAGGCAAAGCTGAGCCTGAGCAGGAGGCTCCTGCAAGTGGCAGGGAGCAGGTTTCCTCGGAGGAACTTCTTGCTGCGGTTGTGAAACCTTCTGCCTGCAGTCAGGAGGGGCCTGTGGCAGGCGGCAGCGGGGCGGATGCAGGAGTGAGAGGGACAGTCGGTGCCAAAGAAGCATGCAAGAGTGGGGCAGCAGGAGAAGGCACCATGCACGGACCTGCATCTGCAGGCAAGTCACAGGATGTGGAGAGTGATCCTTGCCCGGATGTGGGGCAGAAGCGAGAGCAGGATCCCAGTCAAACCGTTCAGCAGACCTCCCCACCCAGCAGCACCCCTGATTTCCAGCACGCCTCAGAAACAGGAGCCCCGAGTGATGCCTGCGAGGACAAGGACGCATCAAGGCCGGTGACAGCCAGCGCTGTGGCAGCCTATCCGGAGGAGCAGGAGGATACGGAGAGCCTGCTCCCCCGGGCAGCCCTGCAGCCCATCGCCGAGGAGCCCACCTGCGACAGCGACTCCAGCACCGACACCGTTTGTCCAGCTGCCGAGAGCGCTGCTGCTGCCTCTGCCATAGCAGCTGAGGAGGAGGCCTTGGCTGAGCCCGAGGGTGAGCAGGGCCGAGCTGTACCCGAGTCGCCCTTCTCGCCGTGCCCCTCGCGTGATGCTGAGGCAGCCATGCTGGAAAACGTGGATTTGGCAGGTGATGGCTCCTCTCCGGATAAAGCTCCTAAAATGGTGAAGAGTTTTGATGCCGTGGTGTTTGCAGCCGAGACACCTTGCTCCCCTGCCTCACCAGCTGCAGAAAACGAGGGTCTGCAGCCACGGGCTGCAGTGGAGGGGGGAGCCAACCTTGATGGAGAAGCGGATTCAAGCTCCTCGGCGAAGAAGAGGAATGTCAACACAGCGCTGCCACCAGCTGAGCCTGCCACAGGTAGGAAACAACCTGTTGCTGTCCTACTTCGTGGTTTTTTTGTTCTTTGTAGCTGTGCCTGTGGTCTCTCATCAGCAAAGGAAGGGCAATAAGAGCAGGAGGCCTTGCAGCCTGTAGGTCTACGTGTTTTTTCTTGTAAGGAAACATCTGTAGTTAAAACTTTGCGTTCAGATACATCTTGCTTGGCTGGCACGGGAGGTAAGGACCAGGGCATCATCTCCTGTGGATTCCTGGAGAAGGGAATGAATGGGAGGGAGCTATTTGGGTATCTTCCAGTTCCATGCTTTTCGTGTGGCCGTGGAGGTTTTATTTGCTCGGTGCTGTTGCTTCCCTTGTCCCTTTTCGAGTCCGAGGCTGCAGCGGGGCTGCCCTGCCTTTTCTTTGCTCGCCTGCTCGCAACAGCTGCTGGTGTCCCTCTGAACCGTGCGGAGCCACTTCCTAATTGGCAGTATTAGGTCATTTTAAAAAAGCCAGGGAGCCCTACCCCCGCCGCCTTTTCCGGGCTGTGAAGTGGTTTTTTTTTTTGTGTGTGTGTGTGTCGGGCAGAGCAGCCGGCGGTGTTTTCCAGTGCCTTTCAGCAGCACTGCAGCTCCGCTGATGAGTGCCGCTCGCTGCTGTGCGCTGGGAAGCGGCGCCGGCGTTCGCCGCGGGTGAGCGGGGACGGGGCAGGGCAGGAGGACTCGGGGGAGAGCGTAAGTGGGGGCAGGAGCGAGGAGAAGACATCACCAGGTAACTTTAAAAAAAAGAAAACCAAAACCCCAGGGAAATAAGAGGGGTGACTTGAATGGAGGAGAATTTGGGGCTGTTGCTCCAGCTTGGAGTTAAATCATAGGTGAATTGGCTGCTGGAGCGTGGAGCTGATCCGAGCTCTATATTGCACCTGTTTAGGCAGCTGTTGGCTGCAAGCAGCTGAACTTTTTCCTTTGCCATTTTTTTATTTGCTGTGAGGCAAACGTTGCAGAGCCTCTTGGCTTTCCCCAGCACCAAGCTAACACAAGAGTAAAGCAGTTAAAAGGGTCAGAAAGTTGTAAAGCGAGGAAACTGTTTTCGTGCCTTGGACGCTGGGAGCTGCTGCTTCAGTTTGCAGGATGAGGATTTGTCCTGTGATAGCAAAATGACTGGAGACGGTGGAAAGGATTGATAGGGGGGTGAGGGGGTCAGTGGGTTCAACAAATCTTTATTTTCTTTGTTGAGTTCAGGATTTTAAGCAGGGAGATAAGCAGTAAGCATTAGCCAGCAGCTGATTAGTAAATAGGTAGAAAGGTTTAGAGATGGATTAGAAAGCTGTTTGCAGAAAGAACCCATTTGAGTGCCGTGGTGGATTGACAGTTCAATAGGACAGGAGCTCCTCTAAGCCAGTCCCTGGCAGGGCTTCTTTCTTCTAGGAGCCTTCTACTCTGTCAGCTCCATCCTGTAGTCCAGGTCCTTATCTCTGGCTGGATTCCTGGAGGCGTGACACTGTCTGGGCAAGGTTTTTAAAAGGATAATTGACTGTAAGATCTTACTTCAGTAAGGTAGTGACTGAAGGAGGAAGGAATAACCAAGGTATCATCATGTGTTAGAATATGGATAAGGGAGAGGGGGTGGGGAAGGAGGCAATTCTGTTACTGGCTTAAAATACACCTTTTAGCCCTAAATTCTTAGGTAAGTGACTGTAAGATCTTACTTCAGTAAGGTAGTGACCGAAGGAGGAAGGAATAACCAAGGTATCATCATGTGTTAGAATATGGATAAGGGAGAGGGGGTGGGAAAGGAGGCAATTCTGTTACTGGCTTAAAATGCCTAAGGATTTAGGGCTAAAAGGTGTAAGTGATTGTAAGGTCTTACTTCAGTAGGATAGTGACTGAAGGAGGAAGGAATTACTAAGGTATCATCATGTGTTAGAATATGGAATAGGGAGCAGGGGTGGGAAAGGAGGCAATTCTGTTACTGGCTTAAAATACCCAAGGATTTAGGGCTAAAAGGTGTGGAAACAGAACAGTCTGACCTCTCCATAAAGAATAACTGCTTAATAGCCATAGGATGCTGCACGAACCAAAATTTGAGCTGGAACAGATTTGCTCAGAGGAGGCCAGATCATATATTAGCTTAAAGCACAGTTGAGCAACTACTGTGAATCCAAACTCCCTGCTTGAAACGTTTCTGAAATGCACCTCCTAGAAAGCAGCAGGCAAAGCTCTGATAGGGCAGCGAGTCAAGAGAAGAGATTTATTGTCTGTTGTTCTTGCTGTGGGCATTCTTGGTGCCCATGCCTAAGCTTTGGGTAGCTTCTTTTGTGTCCTCGTTGAGTGGCAGCCTTCTGTTCTTTGTGTCGGTTCTTCTTTGCTCGGTCAGTGCTGGGGAGTTTTCCCCTGCAGCCTGGGTTTGTACAGAGTGTTTTGTAGCCGGCGCTGGGAATGAATCAGATCCTTTTTTTTCCAGCAGACTACAATAAAGCCCTTCCCAAAGGAAGTGTGGGTCACGAGGCTGTTTCTCAGAAACACTTCTGGTCAGAGGATTTTTATTGTCATGCTAATTTATCAGAGATGTAACTCTCTGATGGTTGCTTTTGCCATTACTCTAAATCCTTGAAGTGTTTAGATTTTTTTAATTTATATTCTTACCCCCAAAATATATATATATGTATATATAT
>VWZI01012384.1:0-46396 GCA_013396835.1 Psilopogon haemacephalus | reverse complement strand
TCAACTTCCTCCTTAAGCGCAGCCACCATACTGAGCAGATCACTCACCTGCTCACACCTTACACAACTTTCATGCACACCATCCTCCATTCTAATTAGGCTGAGGCACTCACTGCAGCTAGAGGTCTGGACCTCCACAGATTTGTAATAGGCACCAGTCTGGGTGCCTACAGTTCTCCTAGACTTGGTATTAGACTGGGTTGCAACCATGGCTTAAGCTTTGGTGTTTGTTTTTTGTTAGTTTGGTTGGGTGGTTTGTTGGTTTTTTTTAAATACATATTTTTAGTTAATAATGTAATTTTGCATAGACAAAAGTATTGTGTGGCTTGGTGGCTTTCTGTGATGGAGTTGCAGCATCAGTGGATAAGGGAAGGGCAACTGATGTCATTTACCTGGACTTGTGTAAATTGATTGATACTGTCCTGCATTACAGCCTGGTCACTAAATTGGAAAAGCATGGACTTGAGGAGAGGACCACTCGCTGGATAAGAATGGCCATATTCGAAAAGTTGTGGTTAATTGCTTGATGCTCAAATGGAGACCCTTGACAAATGGTGCCACTCAGGGGTCTGACCAGAGTGTTGTTAGACATCTCTGCAATATGAACAGTGAGATTCAGCACACCCTTAGCAAGTGTGAAGCTGACACCAAGTTATGTGGTCAGGTTGACATGCTGGAGGGAAGGGATGACATCCAGAGAAACTTATGCAGGCTTGTGAAGTAGGTCCAAGCCAGTCTCATGCAGTTCAACAAGGCCAAGTGCAAGGTCTCACACCTGGGTCAGGGCAATCCCAAGCACAAGTATCAGCTCAGAGAGGAGCAGATCAAGAGCAGCATCAAGGAGAAGGACTTGTGTGTGTCAGCTGACGAACTCAACATGAGCTGGCAATGTGTGTTTGCAGTGCAGAAGGCCAACCACATCCTGGGCTTAATCAAAAGAGGTGTGATTCTCCCCATCTACTGTGCTCTCATGAGACTCCATCTGGAGTATTGTGGGCTGGAGCACCTCCCCTGTGCAGACAGGCTATGAGAATTGAGGCTCTTTAGCCTCTTGAAAAGAAGGTTCTGGAGAGACCTTATACAGGTCTTCCAGTACCTGAGGGGGCCTACAAGAAAGCTGGGGAGGGATTTTTTACAAGGGCTTGTAGTGATAGGTCAAAGGGGAATGGCTTTAAGCTGGAAGAGGGTAGCTTTAGAAGGGACATTGGAAACAAATTCTTCATAGTAAAGAATGGTGAGACACCAGAACAGGTTGCCCAGGGTGGTTGTGGATGCCTCCTCCCTTGAAGGTGTTCAAGGCCAGGTTGGATAAGGGTTTGAGTAACCTGGTCTAGTGGAGGGTGCCCCAGTCCATGGCAGCTGGGTTGGAACTACATGATATTAAAGGTCCCTTCCAACCAAAACCATTCTGTGAATCTATGAATATAGTGTCTACATTATTTTACACAACAGAGTAGTCCTAACATTGCTAGAGATGAATGCAAGATTCTCCTCACCACCCACAGCAGTGTGACTCAGTAGAATTATAGAGACACCACTAGCAGTGCTGAGAAGATACTCGCTTGCTATGCCTATGTAATTACTGTCTTGCATAATTTAACTGTCAGCAGTGCCACTAATTGGTGTCATTATGGCAAAATGACCACATCATAGTGTGGACAACTGGCCTCAAATGGCTTATTTTACACACACTGAGGAATAGGCATCATTCAAAGTGATTTCTGTTAACTTAGTCCAGACTTGAATATATTGGATAAAAAAGCAATCAAGTCAACATACTCCAACATCCCTAAAATGTATATTCCTCTATATACTCAGCAGGCTAAAAATCATTAATGTGATTAGTACCACAGCACTACATGATGGTTTCAAGTATTTTCCCTTCTTTTTTTCCCCTTTTCTTAATATACATTTACATGTTGTCTAAACATACAATTCTTCATCTCTATGTGAAAGCACAAGCCTTCCTTTGTATTTTCCCCCTCTTCATCTACATGAAGAGTCTGCATTTCATAGGTTAGGTCTACAATATAGACTCCAAAACTCTTGGAAGAAGTAAATAATCTTGTTGTTAAGTTTTGTGTTGCTATTACCTAAACGAATAATTTCAAAACTCCTTGCAAACTATGCAGTTAAGTGTCCACATTCCTTATTGGACCCCAGCATCTCTGTGCTATGAGACATCACCTGAGAAAATTCACTAAACTGCAAGAGACCTCTGAGCTGGATGTGTATTCAGTGTTATGAAGAAGGAATCTCTTGAAAGCCAAAAAAATTGGTTAAGGTAAGTGTGCATGGCTGGGAATTGATAGGAAGGATTTAGCAGCTAAACAAAACAAAAAAAAAAACAACCCCCAAAACTTCAATTCTCTGGCAACAAAAAGCAGTGAATTAGTTTTCAAAACACTGACTTAGCAAATTAATTGCTGTAACTCATTAGTAACTGGTGCAAGTGTGAGATCATTGCCATTCTTCTTCAAACAGAAGTTGAGTCACGTACAAATCACCACCCTTAGGAAGTCTCCCTCAGGAAAAGTACCCATAGGAGGTGTCCTCAGTCCCAGACTTGAGAATGATATTTATCATTCTTTGCAAGTCCACAGGACAAGTGCAAATAAAAACTTTTTAAAATTTACAAAAAATATAATGTCATAAATATTTTAAATATCCTTCATTCTCTCAATCTAAATACATTTTATTCCACTGAGCACTGCTCACAATTTTAAACTATAATGCAATTATATATTTACAAAAGTTTTTTTTCTTCTTAGTCCTGCAATTCAATGATTGTCCTTCCCTCATTCAATTCTACAAAGTCTCTAATTTTTTACTTTCTTTCATGTTTTCAAAGCTAGCACAGAATTTCAGTTTTCTGACCGCCTCTATGATGCATGTAGAGAACAGTACAGCTTCTAATTAAAGTCAGTTGTAGTATGAAGCCTGACCTGAAAAGTCACCTCAGTAGATACATCACTCATACATTCTGCCATGGCAGTTATGCTGCTGTATGCACACAACTTCTATCAAGTTCCGCTTTGTAATGGTATTGGACATAGTAAATATTTAGATACAATAATTAGAAGTAGCTGCAGCTATCTATAAATATGTATTTCTGAACCATGCAATGCATATCCAAAAAGGTATGATGCTGTGATGGCAGCATTCCCAAGTGTCTCTGAGTACTGGGTAGGATGTGTGTGAAATTCTCACCTCCCACTATCCTGTCTTACACATTCACTCCAATCCTTACAGGAAAAGCAAGAGTCTAAATATGGCAATAATGAAATGATCAAAGTACATTCAAGTCTATAAACAACTTCTCAGGACAAAAGGATTAATAAATAGAAAAGCCATCATTCCTAATCAGATTTCTCAAGCTCTGCAAAAACCTAACACTGGAAATGTCTATATCGGCAGTAATTCCCTTCCCCCAGCACAAACTTTGGAACCCTACAAGTAAACTGATTTCAAATAAACCAGTTACAATGGACTAATTCAGACAAAGGATGGAAGGAAAAATTTCTAAAAAAGAAAAAAAAGAAAATTTTGCTCTTGTTATGCATCAAGTAAACTATATTAGCTTACCCACTAAAATTACCATTGTTGAAATCAATTAATTGGCTCATCTTTCAGGCCAGGTCTTTCTAGAAATTATATGAGTGCCTCAGAGTTCTTCTGAGAGGCACAATGTCACTAATGTTTCCCTTCCCTGGACAAAGTGTTGAGCACTTTGTACTGGGCTGCTCTGAGAAACTAATAAACTCATGTCATCTCTCTTTTCCCCTTCCTAGCCTTTACTTGTTTATAGAAACAAGAAATAGTGTCCGGATTATTCATCTATCCTGTACCTTTCCATCTTCAAAAATGGAAAAAAGGATGACCCCAGAAACTACAGACCAGTCAGCCTCACCTCTGTGCCTGGCAAGATCATGGAGCAGATCCTCCTCAAGGCTCTGCTGAGGCAGATGGAAAACAAAGCAGAGGTGTCTGATGATAACCAGCATGGCTTCACCAAGGGCAAATCATGCCTAACAAATTTGGTGGCTTTCTATGATAAAGTCACAGCAGCGGTGGACAAGGGAAGGGCAACTGATGTCATCTACCTAGACCTGAGTAAGGCCTTTGACTCTGTCCCACATGACATCCTGCTCACCACATTGGAAAAACATGGACTTGATGGGTGGAGCACTTGCTGGATAAGGAATTGGCTGGATGGTCGCACACAGAGAGTTGTGATCAAGGGCACAATGTCCACCTGGAGACCAGTGACAAGTGGCGTCCCTCAGGGGTCAGTGCTGGGACCAGTGCTGTTTAACATCTTTGTCAGCGACATGGACAGAGGAATCGAGTGCAGCCTCAGCAAGTTTGCAGATGACACCAAGCTGTGTGGCACAGTTGACTTTCTAGATGGCAGGGATGGCATCCAGAGGGACCTGAACAGGCTGGAGAGGTGGGCCCAGGCTAACCTCATGAAATTTAACAAGGCCAAGTATAAGGTCCTGCACCTGGGTCAGTGCAATCCCAAGCACAAATCCAGCCCTGGATGGTGAATGGCTGGAGAGCAGCTCTGAGGGAAAGGACCTGGGGGTCTGGGTTGACGAAAAGCTCAACATGATCCAACAGTGTGTGCATGCATCCCAGACAGCAACTGGCTGCATTAAGGGAAGTGTGCCCAGCAGGGCAAGGGAGAAGAAGAGAAAGCTTCAAGAAGACCTTATAGTAGCCTTCCAGTAGCTGAAAGGGGTCTAGAGGAAGGCTGGGGAGGGACTATTTATGAAGTCTTGTTATGACAGGATGAGGGGGAATGGGTTTAAACTGGAAGAGAGGAGGTTTAAATGGGATGTTAGGAGAAAGTTCTTCACAGCGAAGGTGGTGAGATACTGGAACAGGTTGCCCAGGGAGGTTGTGGCTGCTTCCTCCCTGGAAGTGTTCAAGGCCAGGTTGGATGAGGCCTTGAGAGACCTGTTGTAGTGGGAGGTGTCCCTGCCTATGGTGGGGGGTTGGAACTGCATGATCCTCGAAGTCCCTTCTAACCAAAACCATGATATGATTCTATGATTCTACAATCAACATGGAATCTAGTCACACAGAATATAGACAATATTCCTTACTATTGTCTCCCTCATATTGCTGCATAAATTTCAGAGAAGCAGAAGGAACTTCTCTAATGTTAAATAATGCAAGTACCATATGGGTTTGTTGTTTGTTAAACTCATCAACTCTGTGCAGTTTTAAATGCCTCTCTGAGAGATGGCACCAATTCACTTGCTTGTATGTTAAAAGAGTACACAAATCAACATATGAATACCAGTTAGATGATATTAACATAAAAATGAATTGCAAAAACCTGGAATGATGAAAAAATTGCATTGTGCTGTCAAATTTCAAGTTCACTTTAAAATGTAATCATAAAATTATTATTCTATGTCAGCTTTCTTGTTACCTTGCAGTAGAGCGAGAGTCCAGTATTCCTCAATAATACACAAGAGAAGGAAGATCACAGAGTATATATTTAACTCTAGCTGGTGTGAGGAATAGGTATTTTTCTTCTTTCACAAAAGCAAGCAGAAATGAAGAATAAAAGAAAGGGATTACCCTGTCATAACAAGAAGATAACTTACTTTCTATCTCACTTTAATGTGAAAATCAATCCTCATGCTGTTCTTTGCCAGTTTCCACAGTGTTAGTCACCCTGGAACAGCTGGGAGCTCTCCTGGTGCTCCACCTGGCATTGGCTGAGGATCAAATGGGGTCATCTGTCAAATAATATCTGAGAAATAAATTGATTGCAGTCTTCCAAGGGATAGAACCACTTGCTAGTTGTGTAGGTAAATTACAATGAAACAATGTAAGGTTCATTAGTTTGTTAATGAATACTATTAAATAAACAGTGTACATGTTCAAGGTCATTTTTGGACTTTTTCTAGATGCTTGAGACAATTCTCCAATTTACCTTTCTGGAATAAGAATTTATTTTTTTTTTTCAGGTGGCAAAATATCTCTGAGATGTGTTTCAATTTAAAAGTTCACACCATAAATCTCAGATTTTGTTGAGACCAAAATAGTTCTGAATTTTAAATGGCTTATGGCAAAGATTTTTTTTTTTCTCTTCACAGTTAAACACACCATTTGGATTTAAAAATCACTTCAGAGATTTTAAGAATCCTCCAGAAATTTCATCTGCACTCTAAAAAGACACAAAGGAGAAGCTATCTAGTTCCAAGAATCTTTCTAACTTGTGCATCATCTTGATTCAATTTCTGACAGGCATTATCTTTACCAGGAACTCTGTTTTACCATTTCATTATTTGAAAGTTCTCGAATGTGAAAAGCTACACACCATCACTGTCATTCTGAGACACTTATACGTGAGTCCTGAATACAGGCAGTACAATATTTTTTGTTCACAGTAAATCAAGTGCAGTTCAGCAAGTTTACATGTGTACGGATGTAAAATCTTTTGCTCTGATACTGCAGGACTATTATCTAGTGTTCCCTCTGACTTAAAAGATATATATATATATATATATACATATACATACATACATACAGTATTACTTCCGTGATTTATCACAATAATCTGGAACAATTTAGTGTATGTTTCAGCTAGAACATCAGTTTTATCATGCTGAACACTGATTTGTTTAGAAATTCTCTCGTGCTTAATCACATCAAGCATAATATCAAATAACCTCACTAAATTCAATGACTCACCCACATCTCCTGTGGGAAACAATTAAAGCTACTTCTCTTGTCACATTATTCTTCAGCAGCTTTGAAGGCCACTCATATTTTCAGAGAGGAATAAATTTAGATTCTTCAGAAGATCTGCAAGGATACTGGGTCTTTATGTGTGATCTATATGTGTGATCTGTCTTTAGGGCTAAATTAATAGCCTTTTGATTGAAATAATGAACTATTTACTGTAATTATGCATGTAGCATTACCACAAGTGTAACAAGACTGCTGGATCATGAAAGCCATGTTTTATAGAACAGAAGCACTAATAGAATTAATGGCAAGAGTGTTTCACAGAAATAAAGCAGATGCCTGTGGTTCAAGAATATGTGATTGTACTTTTTGCAGTCATATAATTTATTCCACAGAACTTTGTTGGATGCTGAAGGAATTACAAATCTTCTGAAAGAAAAGTTTTGACTCCAGGTAAAACACAAAGCCTCAGTAAATGACACAAAGTCCACTTGTAGGTAGAGAATAAATAGTCACCTCTATCTTCAGAGACATAAAGCTGCTTTGCACCAGCTAAAAGTCTGGATTTTAAAGTTTTACTTGATTTTACTTTTGTGAGCTACACATTCTGTTTACAATAAAAGAAGATGTAGATGAAGACACCTTCACTTATGGCATGACAAACTTGTAATTTTAAGCATCACATTCAGTATATCATAGAGCATAAAGATTGATGCAAGTTTCTGTTTTGTACAGCTGCCATACACCATTATCATTAAGAACATGATGCCCTCTAGTGTTAACTCTCCCTAGATAAAAACACCAACAAATAGGGAATCAGATCTTCCTCCAATCCTATTTGCATATATGTTTAAATAAAGATAACAATGTGCTGTCTTGGAGCTACAGATGCTTAAGCAGTGAGTTTTCCACAAAGTAAATGTTTTTATTCCCATTTCTCTTGATGTTGTATGAAGTCATACACATCTTCACTCAGAGATGTCCAGTGCCACTCTTAAAAATGAGGTAATTTTCCTTTAATTTGAAAGGAAAATTATTATGCATTGTTATCCTGCACTTTTTTTCCCAAATAATACCCCCTTAAAAAAAAAAAAAAAAAAAAAAGGGACAATCACTTGGGTACTTTGTTTAATAATCACATTTTCTTCCTTTTTTTGTGCTACAGAATTTTCCAATAGAGATAGTTGTATAATAGGAAAAAGTTAATTTTTTTTTTATTTGTTTGCTTGCTTGATTATGGTATTTCCTGGCACAAGAGGTGAGGAAAAAACATAACAAAACACCAATATACATTTGCTTCATCAAAGTCACTTGCTATCAAGTTGTGTTTGCATATGTTTGACATGACCAGATACCAAGAAATGCGAAAAAAAAAGTGAGAAAATCAAATGCAGAAATCTTTGCTAAGGTATTGTAACTGCAGATTTCTATTAATATTGTGAGTGAGTGGAGGTTAAAAAATAACTGAGCTTGAGAGATGGCGTTACTCAGTACCCACTACTTTCCCGTGATGAACGTAAGTCACCCCTATAATTTCCTTGATGTGATGGGTTGGGAGTTATCCAGACTGGACTCAGCCAGATGGAAGTTAAGGAATGAAGCTTTATATTCACAGATTAGCACAATATACAAGCAGATATTTACAATATATTATAATTATTTACAAGTATATACAGGTTAAAAGTAATACAGAAACACAATACCCCTCCCAACAATCAGAGCACCCAGGAGGGCCTCCCAACCACCCTTCCACCTTCTTTCTACCTCCATCTCTTATCCCAGAATCTGCCTTACATGGCAAGATGAGTTGGAAGGATTGGTAAGGGGAGTTAGAAGGAAAGTGATTAGTTCAGTTACATACATCCAAGAAGAAGCAGTTAATACAGCAGGAGTCAGGGAGAGAGACCAACTCAGACCGCCTTATCTATTTTTCTGTCCTTGCTTTTATACATCTCAGCAAACCTATGAGTGAAGTAGACATCACCACTGTTTTATTTTTACAGCCTATAATCTAATTTTTCTCCTTAAAATATTCCAGTTAGCCTCAAATCAGCATGCTTATAAAAGTGTATATATACGTATTTCAACTTCTAGCTGTGTAGGCAAACTGGTGTCATTTCTGCTTCAGAATTCTTGTTTGTCTCCATAATTTAAAATAATCAGATGTATCTATCGGTTATGCAAGTGTTTCAGTCTATGGTGCAACAGCTGTTCTTTGTTTTGTTCTTTAGATAAGTATTAATGAAAAATCAGTGCACCAGAAAAGACTGGTTGGCTCAGGGAGCAATCAATGAGAAGTGGATATTTTCATCATTAGGCCATCAATTAAATTCTAATTTAGCTTGATACTCTTAATTACATTTCTCTGCACCATTACTACTATTGGTCTTGTTTATAATGTGAGATGCAAAGTGCTGTCCACGAGTCACCATCAGATCCTGACCTTGCACACATTGTTTGAAGTAAATAAAGCATGCTGTGCCAAAAGCTGGGGAAAAACTGAGGGAAGTGCAAACTGCAAAAGAAGGGAAAAAAAGGGAAATGAGTGCCTTTACTTAAATTACATATCTGGTTGCATTGAAAGTCATTTATACTCCTGATTGGACTGATAATGGCAGGAAGAAACTAAATAATTCCTGATAAGGAAGAAAATAAGCAATTCTACCAATATCTTCTGTCCTAATCAATTTAAACTGCATGATCCTGAACGAACATATGAGATTCACATGTTTATCTGGATGAATTGATCCAGATAAAGCTAGAGACATTTATAAAGCAAGTATAGCAGCGAGGACTTTACTACATATGGTATGAAAAATGACAAATTTTTTAAGATTGTACTTAGTGTTACAAAATTGTTTCATTCTGGAATTAATTTAAACTTGCCAGTACTAAATTTCATTAATTTATACTAGTAACAACCATTATGAAAACAATGAAAAAACATTCTTTGTTGAGGCTGAGTCAGTATTGAATTGTGTGCAATATAACAAATTATGTATAATATATATCACCGGTAGAATTATTGTCAGAATAAAAATTAAGAAAACAACATTCAGTAAGGATCAAGTGATGAAAGAGCAAACCTTGAACACTAGCAACGACAGAAGGGATATAAACAGAATGCCAGATAACAAGGAATATACAAGTTTTCAATGCAAGACTACAGGAAAGGAGATCAATTTAAATTTCAGTTAATTAGGCACCTCTGTTGATCACCATAAACAAATTCCTTATCAAATCAATGAATTATGAGAGCATGATGCAATCTACAAAAAAATGTAGGGGTAGGAATACTAGTAATATATTGGATCATTGCAGGTAAATATTTTCTCTGGTGTATCTTTTAGATGTATATTCCTGTCCTCTCTTGCAGTGGTGGAGAGAGATTTTCAAACAGGATATATTTTGGAAGCTGATGTCCCTCCCTTACACTGGAGTTCTCTTCTAAGAATAAGAGAAAATAAAAGTAAAAAAAGAAAAGTAATAAAATGACTAGTCTCAGAGGCTACACTGTCAAAGAGTTCTCCCTTTCAGAGAAAGCATGCCAGTACAATAATTGAGCATTACTCACCAGTTGTTAAAACACTCCTTCATAGTAAAGCCCACCTCCTTTTTGAAGAAGTACGCAGATTTTAAAAGAAGTGGTTTAGTCTTTTGTTAAAATCACAGGTCAGCTCTCCTCCATGACCACTTGTTCTCTGAGTGCCTACTCTCCTTCTAAGTAGGACTCCCATATGCTTTGCTGACATGGTGAAGTCACACTTACTTTAGTTCATATTATCTCCTGACGCAAAACTTTCTATTGCAGGTGAGTATTTCTGCATCATAGTTAACATTTGTTCAGGCCCAGCCCAAGAGAAGCTAAGATCCATAGGGTTTAACAAGTAGTGGGAAGCTCTTAACCTGGGAAAAGGCAGAGATATGAGCAAACTCTCAATTTCTGAGAGTGGTGAAGGTCTATGATACGACAAGTAGAATTTTACCTCCAATAAAGAGCATTCTCAAATCATGCAGTTAGGACTTCTTTTTTCACTTGGTGCTAGATTTATTTACCAGTCAATGGAGATGACCTCTCCATTGTTTCTACCAGTTATGAATCTAATTGTCTAAATATACTGAGAAAATAACAGTTTTTAAATTTAAAATTATGACATTACGAAGAATGGTCCATTGTGTTTTTAACATATTCTGCTATGTCTTATAAAGATTTTCTTCCTGTTCAGCAAACATTTTTGTGATCTACTTAATCTTAGTGTTAGGAAATTGATCTTTAATGTGACAATATCTCCAAATCCAAAAGCACTTTTCCTAGCACTTTTTCCATCATTGAAGATTACAGAGATTGCAGGTGTTTCAAAAAATTGCTTGTGAAATTTTGAAACAACTGTTTCTTTCCAATGTGAGAAAGTGGTTACACAGATAAAATATCCTTCAGAGAACATTCTTTATTGGGATCGGCTTTTACATTTAATAACTACAAAATGTCTATCTTTTCTCCTGTGGATCATCCAGCACAGCATTTTCTGCACTTGTGAACAAGAAAATATATTCTCTTCCGAATTCAGTATGTTTCTGAAGAGAACATCCATCCAAAAAGTCTACCTTCCTGTTAATTATTTTTCTGTTCCTTAAAGAATGATCATTACTTGAGGCAATTTATTTAGGGTGCTGCATTCTCCATTCTTTCCTTGAAATCTTTACAGCAGATCTTGACATATTCTTCAAAACACAAATTCTACCTAAAACAAAAATTATAGTTTTGGACACAGAAGCTGCAGGTTGGGATTCATTCTCCTACTCTATACAGAAAATCAAATTATGTGAGTAGGTTATTCCTTCTGATCTTAAAAATGTACTTTCTATAGCCTACTAAACACTTAGTGCACCAATTTTGTTACTTGTTCTCATAAGATTACAAATGCTTCACATATAAGTGTTCAATGATAAAACACTGGAACCTCTTTAAATTTATTTAGAGAGTTTGTGTTGAAGGATAAAGTGTTGAGTAACTAGGTTACTCTTATACTGTGAAAAATAAGCATGTATTGATTCAGCTCTTGACATCTTGTGAAACGTATCAATGAAGATGAAAGGAAGTAAGCACTTTGTTCCATTGATTCAAAGATCACTTTGAAATTCCACCTGCAATAATCAAATAAATTACATACTATAGTAAAAGATTATTATTTCCCTTACACTAGCATTAAAATTTCAATTAAGCACAAGATAGAGAAATGTGAAAGGAAATAATTTTTGCTTTCAATACTCAGAATATAGATTGTCCTGGAAGAAAGCAAGTGGATTATGTAAAATTACTATGTTCTTTCCTTTAAGATTGATCTATATAGATAGTAACATTTGATTTTTGAATCATTATAAATTACTGACTCTTTTAAAAATCTGCTTAAAAATCCAAAAGCTATTCATCTAACGGTATCATTGATGATCTGAATGGATGCAGCAGGAACTAAGCCATAAGAAAAACAAAATAATTTTTTACAAAAAACATGGAATTACAGTTCAAAGTTTTGTTTCCCCTAAACAAATTAACTCTTCCTGTATCTGTATGAAATCCTGTGTTTCACTGATATATTTTTAAACTTAAATTTAATTTGAGAAATGCATTAAGTACATCAGTAACTTCCTTACCATAATAGAAGTACAGTACAAAATTATTGTACACAGCACAATAGGAACCAAAATAATTAATTTCACTTCACCACCATATAGAAATTGTATTCTTGAAATAGTCCACATATCTCAATTGCAGTTAGACTTTGAGAAACAGATTTTTAGCTTCAAAGGGAAAGTGAAAACATATTTATTAAAACTTTGACCTATTTGATCTGGGAATTCTGAAACTGAACGCAAACTTCTGAGAATTTTAAGTAAATGTTATCCAAGCTTTGACATAATTTGGTTTATAAAAGTCTTGGACATATAGATGTATGTCAGATATGTAAAGATCAAACATGCACAGGTGTAACAAAATAAAAAACATGTACCATCTCTTAGTTCTTAGTAAATTACACAAAAATAAAATGGCATTTACCTCTTTTACTGTGTAGGTTTTATCAATATTTTGTATTTGATTGAAAAATACCCATGCTATCCCTAATCTTAAGAATAAAACACTAATATCCACTTAAATTAAGCTAGGATTATGTTAAAATATTCTCTTTAAGAATTTCAATTTTCCCTAACATGTCAAATTCCTGTCACATTACATAATACAAGCAGTAAAAAGTGGAAGGTGACAAAGAAAAGCAGAACTTGATTCCTCAAGACATAGCAAAACTTGAATTTTTCAGAAATAAGCTGTGGGTTTAAGAATGTTCTACACAGTTTTATCACTGCCTTTGAAACATTCTGTTTTGGTATAAAAGCACAGGAAGTTTGCTTGACACATTATTTCATGTTCTTTCCATCTGTTAATAAGATTTATTGTGTTAATATGTTTTTTTCCCAATTTTTTAAAAAAGCTGTTTATGCTGCTTGATTTAATTGTAGAAAATACTGAGCAACAACTCACTTCCCAATACACTATCACATTAAGACACACTTGTGCAAAATTAGTCTATTATCTTTTGTAAATTATTTTCCAGTGCTAAAAAATATTGTCTCAGACCAACCCTAACTGCAATGTATTTATTTACAAGCCCAATGTAAACTGGACTTTTGCTTAGCCACTAAATTTCAGTTTACTGAAATTGTAAGGACTTTTTAAAAACAAAATGTACCTTCTAAATTATAAAATGGAAAGTTAAAACATTCCAAAGAAATTTAACAAGATTTCTTAAATACACATTTTAATGAAATTTTACCTTTAATCTTTGTTACTGCAGATAACCCTTTCCTTTAACAATTATAGCAATAACTGCCATCATTACAGGAGCAAAATTTGGACTTTGCTTTATGAAATTTACTTTTTTTTTTTCCCTAAATATAGATTTTCTTTGTTCATTCTAATAGATAAAAGAAAAGCTTCAAAGTAAAAGCAGGGACTCACAAGCACCTACAAGAAAATAAACAGAATCCAGCATTTAATACTCTGATTTTTCAGTGCTTGGTGTCTATCATGCCAAACACACACACACACACACACACTGTATCTTTCAAATATCAATGCTGAGAGAAAAGCTGTACCATGTATACAGTTACAGTTTAGTTTTAGATGCACAAATTTCAAATTTTGATGTTGGAGGTCTTGTTGGACATCAAGTTGTATGAGGAAAGGCTGAGAGAATTTGGTTTGTTCGGCCTTGAGAAAAAACCCTTGTCATCGTTTTCCAGTATTTAAAGGGTGGCTACAAACAAGACAGAGACTCCCTTTTTACAAGGCATCACATGAAGAAGCAAATGGGTTATGGGTAAAAATTACTCCTGGAGAGATTCCAACTTGACACAAGAATATTTTTTTTTTTTATAAAGAGAACAATCAGCCATTGGAATAATCTCCCTGGGGAGACAGTTTCCTCAATATTGGACACGTTAAAGATTTCTCTAGACAGGGTGCTGGAACATTTTTTTCTAGACAGTTCTCTTCCCAAGAAAGGTTGAACAAAATGGTCCTTGATGTCCCTTTAAACCTAGTATTCTATAGTTTTCACAGATTTGGTATTATTTCAATGTCTCTAAGGTACTCTTCAAGAAAAGTAATTGCATGCTCATTCTTAATCACTAGTTGCCATGTGCTTAACTTTCATCTATCATTCTACAGAAACTTAAACCAAATTATGAATGATGCAGCTGTAAAATGTATACACACATATTTTAAATCAATGCATCTCTGTGATTTAATCTACTACATCTCTGTATAATGATAGCATCAAAACCCTGGTAACTAGTTCTAACAGTCAAGTAGTATGTCAGAAGGGTCTTAGCAATATGTGGAGGCCAGTTCCATAATCCCCTTTTTGGAGACTGAAATCTTGTCACTGCAGACTGCATATGGCTTCAGAGGGCAGATAAAGCACTGAGGAGGTCTCTGCATAGCAGCTGTAAGAGAATATTCTGGTTATACATCTTGCTTGTAAAGAAAATGTGCAGTGATGCATTTCTTTCAGCACTTTCAACACTCATTATAATTTGTCCAGTAAAGTCCTCTGATGGGGGAAAATAGATCAGTGTCACCTCCAGTACATGAGTGTGCTCACCACTGTTTCATTGGAAAATAAGATCACCATCTCCTTCTCACCTCTCCTACAGGTTATTCTAAAATCAAAACATTTTGCAAGGAGAAAAATATCCTCAACAGCTGCTTTTTCAGCACTAAAGAAAAAAAATACCCTCAACAGGCACTTTTCAGCACTAAAGAAAAATCTATCATCAACAGCTGCTTTTTCAGCACTAAAAGCTTTAACCCAGTCTCTTGAATGAAAGGTTTCCATGGGCCTGAATTTCCAAATGTACAATTATTATTTACAGTAATGCACATATGAAACAGCTACCTGTATTTAAAGATATAGAGCATCCTCTTACTTTCAAAAGTAGTGACCATGGCATTCAACTTTTTAAAATTATTATTGGACAGTAATGGTACTTATTCAATGACCTTCAGTTTGGCTGAGCTTTGTGGCAAATATAAGAGGCTTGAGCATTCTCATTCACTCAATGGCAAGTCATTAAGGGGAAAATTCCAAGTCACATGGTTCTAATATTTTATATAAAATACATCTATACAAGGAGACTTCATGTAGTTAATAATTTAGAATTTTGAAAAACATTCAGAAAGCATTTGGTTGTTTCCTCCACACTCTCAGACTAACAAATTCTCCTTCACAGTCAGACTGTGCCAAATATTTGATAGGTATTGAAGGGTTCCAAGGTGTCCTCTTAACCTTCTCCTCAAATCTCCTAAAATGGAGAAAGCTGCCACAATGAGCCTTTCTTTGGCACCCTTTACTGCAGAGGAAAAATATTGCTTCCAGCAGAGTACTATCTTCTAGTATTCTTGGACAGACTAACATAGACAAAAACTGAGCCCATGCTCACATCCTCTAAGGTAAGGAATCTTTTGAGCTACAATCATAGCAGCTCTCTGTGAAGAGTACTTCTATTGCTTATCCTACATTTGATGCATATACTCCATTCTAAATGTACTATTAACTCCAAGTAGAACGGAAATGCATAAAATGGAGATAGGAAGCTTTTAAAACAAGAAACAGGTGTCAAAGTCACATTACTTTTAGCCTTTAAAATCTGCTCATTTTAGGATTTAATTATTTTTAATAAGTTCCAAGTGTGAAACACTAACACAGGATTTTTAAAGTGAAAATTCATTTTTCAATTGCTTTGTCAGTTTTCTAATAACCTGATCCATTAAATTCCTTGCAGAATTAATTAAGATACAGAATTTAAACCTGATTAACAAATACCAGCTTTACTAATGAAAGCCTTGTTTTTAATTGTTAAATCGGAAACAAATTAAAATTAAAACATGCAGAGCAGGAAGCACAATCTCCTTTAATGTTCCAATCCATTCATTTATTGCATTAATTTTAAAGTAATTGTACTTCTGTTCTGATAGATACCCCAAAAACTTGAAGAAATTAGTATATTCATACCACTAAGACATAGCACAGTCTCTTTATTTACTTATTTATTTACAAGTTAACTCCTTTGCTCTTTCCATTGATTTATCCAACTGTAGGTTCTTTACTTCATGGACAAAAATTATAAATTCTAAAGAGAGATCAAAGTGTAAATGCCACATGAAGACTTTAAAAATAGAGTTAAATACAGCGTAAATAAAGTATATAATTTCCTATACTCCAAGAATATAATTACTTGATACATAATTTTATGTTTGCATTGAATAAGTCTAGTTGAGGAGATATTACAGGACAGGAACAGACTTATTATTGGAAATGCATCTTTCATATTTAAAATCACTTTCTCCATCTTTGAGGCAATACAGAATTCTCTGGACAATTCTTATGCATGATTTTTGTGTGTGTGTGTGTGTAAATGATATATTTATTCCTAAAAGGCATTCATTTATTCTGGATACAGACAGCGCAAGGGACTTAGCTTTCCCTGCTGTGCCTGTGGAATTTCTTCCTTAGGCTATCAGCCCTTTAGTCTTGGATATTGTGGTTTAGAAATGCAGACTAGGCAACAGGGCTAATCACAGGCTAAACAGGCATAGCTACATCTTGGCAGGTTTTGGCATTAAGCTGCCAGCCTCAACACTAGAGAAGTGCTTTGAGCAATATGAGACATTGTGAGTGCCCTGGAGCTGAGCTTTCACCTCATCTTGGCCCTGTGGTACTAGTGCAGGAGTGCATGCCATGTGGTTGCAGGACAGACACAGTGCAGGAGTCCAGCCATGATCCCATTAAGGACTTGGCTGTGTGTGAGCCAAGCATTTTCCCTTCAGTATACCTCATATTTGACTTGTAGCTTGCAGACAGTGCAAGCACAGGCCAAGCTTGTGCTAAGCTGCTGTGTAGCTGAAATACAATAGAAACTATATAAACCCCAGGCTCAGATGAACAGCTAGGAGGGACTATTATCTCCCCATGACACCTTGCATATCTGCTTTTGCATCTTCAAAGACAACAGGCTGACTAACTTTTTGGTGCATTAGAGCCAGCCCCTGTAACAAAGCACAATGGTCTCCTCCCAGTAAACATGTAAATGTACCACAAAGTGCCAGATTTATCACAGAGTAGAACTTCTATGTGATTTGTGTAAAACATGTACAGACAAATAAAACCTATCTAATATACTGTCATCTGATTTCCCCACATTCCTCTCAAGGATTCAGACATCCTGACTGATTCTATGATTCTATATGAAGAATGTCTTGCTTCTCTTTCAGAGAGACAGGACGTTGTTTACCGAAACATTTCAGCACCAGTTCTCTCTCCTATATTGGCTAAAATTTACCAGTTTAGTTGATTGCAGCTCCATTTGGTTCAACAGAATACACATCACTACTTTTGCTACTGATTTTAGCCTAAAAATCAGTAAATAGACAGTAAAAATCACTAAATAGACAGTAAGTTCTTTTTACTAATTAATATCCAGGGGTTAACACAAATGCACAAAGAAATTTTATTTCCATTGCTAATGATACACAAATCACAGTTGCATTTTGGCTTGCAATAATTCTGATATTACCATATCATATTTTATCTTTTTAGTAGTGATTTCACTGAGCAGAACTTAGCATAACTTGTTTTAAACTGAATACTACTAATCTCCTATCAAACACATAATCAGTTTAATTCATATTAATATCCCAACTTGCTTTACATCCATTCCACACAGAAAGACTAGCTTTGAATTATATGACCTAATATTTCTGAAATTTCTGCTTTTCTCCTTTTTTTTTCCCTCTTAAAACAAAACAAAACAAAACAAAACACAATACAACACCTAGTAATTATCTCAAAAGCTATTTTGTATGCTTCAAAAAACAGATAGGGAAGCACCAGGTGATCATTTGCATTGGCTAAAATGAAAAATATCTCCTGGTTATCCTTTTGATGAATACAGCCATCAGAGAAATCATCATGAAAAACTAACTCATGCAAAGACAAATTCACAGCCGAACAATAAATTATACAGCAAATAAAAGCCACAATTTATATTTATTAGGAGTCTGATTCTGGATGTTCTTATTCATCACAGAATCCCCGCTTAAATCAAATAGTAAATAGTAATATCAGAACTGCCATACTGGATCAAATCCAGGATATGTTGTTCCATATGTATCACATAACAATGTAAGATGAAAACAGCTGGCAGATGGGAGTAGGAGTTAAAAAAAAAAAAAAAAAGTTTTCTATGTGGGCTTTTATCCCAACACATAAGATGGACTGGCACTTCTTAAATATTTTTGTTACGAAAACTCTAGCTGTTCCTTACTATCACAAAAATTCTCAGATCTCTTTTGAACTTCTAGCCTGATTCAAAATCCCTTGTAGTCAATGAAAGGACTTCCAACTCACTTTTGGAGAAAGTAGCCAGTTTGTGCTGCAAGACACTCTTCTGCTAGCCTAGATCAAAAGCCTGCAGCCCACCACAGCTTTTTTCCAGATCCTTCCTTAAGAGTTTTTTTCTGTAAAATCAAACCCATGCATATGCAGCGAAAACCCTCACAGTGTGCACTCAGGACTTACTAGACTTATGGCTGAGAGAGAGCAGGAACACACCCTAGACACGAGCACTTCCCAAACTATCAATATCACTACCTTAACTGAGCAATGTCTAGATTACAGTGTGGAAATCTGTGCTGTTGCTAAGCTTCAGTTACATTCTTAGGTAGTCATAACAAAGTAGTACATGCTCTGATTCAACATGCACCAAGGACATTACCTGCCTGTTACATGACAACATGCCACATATTTATTCCCATACATTTCTTACTTTGCTGTTGCTGGTTTGTCCATTGGCCTGTTGCAACAGAGACAAATTTGAAATTCTAGGGACTCATATCTACAGACATACAAGCATCTGTCTTTTGATCCTATCCTCATTAGTATGATAGGGCTATAAAATGTGCTGGCAGTTTACCTATATACAGATAAGTTACTGAAATGTGATGGTCTTCAATTATTGACCAGAATCTAAACCACACCTGATGGAGAATGGAGAAGAGGAAAAAAAAAAAAAAGTTATCAGGTAAAGAGCATAATATTAAGTGTGGAGTGGAGCTGTCTGACAACTCAGTAAAATCAGTATTTTATATCCACCAGTATCTTGGTAGCTGGCTTCATAAATGTTGGAGGAGAGCTGATTTCCAGATTCCAGAGGTATTATATCAATGTCAAGAGCCAGATTAATATTAATGCCTCTAGCATGTACAATTTCATAGCGTAAAGCAGAGAGTACCACTGGGTGGACTGATTTAGCTTGGGTATTATCTGCTAGGCTGTATCAAGAATTCACTCAGTCCACTCTGACAGCTGTTGTACACATGCTGAAACTCTACAGATTTTAGCCTTATAAACACTGGCTCTGAGTAATTAATTTCATCTTGGTCTAGTGCTAGTTGTCAAGCCTTTAGAGGATACCAAGTATATTTGTTAACTAGCTATTTCTAACATCCATTACTGTGGTACCAAATTCCACAAAAAGGTTGGGGTTTTTTCCTAAATTACTTAAATGCTTGTAGATATTATTAATAGTTATGAAGAAACATTTTAAAAGAAATTAACAATTCTACCTATGAGCTAATAATTATATTCTTAGCATAATATATTAATATATTTGAAAATATTGTTTTCAGTTTTGAAGGAAACTTGTGATGTTTTGCTCAGGCTACAGCTGCCCTCCTTAGAGGACTAAACTCAGAAATGTATTATTCTGACAGCAGGAGGAAATAAACTGATGAGTCCTCTGTTGGCATGGCAACACATCACTCTGAAACTAATTTGGGTCTTTGGTAATGGAAACAAAATATTCTCTTCAAAAAATGTGGAGAGTTATTTCATGCAACAATTTCTTATTTTGGAGTTGGCTTTTTTTTGTTTGGTCTTGTTTTGACAAGCCATATTAAACAATCCTGTTTCAAAGTAGTCTGGCTTCTTTGGATTAATGTTGATACAACCTCTTTTCACTCTTTCCTTTCATAGCATGACTGTATTCCCACCTTAATGTTTACCATTGCTCCTGAAAACTGCTATTACAAGCAGTTATAAGTGTGCAAAGTAATTAACACTCTCAGCTTCCATTCAGAAGCAGCCAGTGCTACAGAGGATAAGAGTTCTAAAAACAGCAACTAGGGATTATGAGCTCCTTTTCTTTTAGTATGTTTATCTGTGTCAGAAAGAAAACCAGGTAAGGATGATATTTTAGAAATCTTCAAGTAACAATACAATTGCCAAACAGACAACAGAGCTTCAGCTAAAAATCATTAAATCTATTATTTTTATGCAGAAGAAATATATAGTCTAAGTTGTATTTGATATATTCACATAAACAATATTTAGGGCTAAGAAAACCAAAACCAAAAAACCCCAAACAAACTAAAAAAACACCCTCGAAACACATTAAAAGCACTTACAATGTTGTGGACAAGCAATAAGAAAATGCTTTACAAAGGCATAGTGCAATATTATACAATTTCCATGCCAGCCAAAGAGTTAGGGATGGATCTCTTTTACATATCAATTTATTTTCAGTCGCCAAAGACCTTCCTTCTTGATTACAGCTGATTAGTTCTGCTAATTAGCTTATAGAAAACAGATTGGTTTCACACTGTCCGAAAACTTGCTTTATACTATTTCAGCCCTATCAATTTCCTAATGTAGAAAAAAAAGAAGCAGAGGTAAGTTCCAGCTTAAAGAACTTAGAGGTATGAACACTGGACAGAAAGGAGAGGAAAAACAAGATGCAGAAGGGCAGAGCAATTTAACCAAATTCAAAGAGCAAGTAAATGGCATAAACTGAAACAGATGCAAGAACACCAAAAGCAAGAGATCAGGAAAGGTTTCCTCTCTCTGTTTCCTGTGATTAAGATACCCTGCAATTAGAAGAAAAAACAAAATAAAAAACTCCAAAACTCCAAAATTCCAAAACCCCAAAACCCCAAAACAAACAAACCAAACCCTTGCCATGGTTCATGGTAACAACCAACCATGCAAACTGTATTAAACCTTTCTGTTTGAAAGCATTTCCAAAAGGCCCATCAAAATGAATACAGAAAGCATTAATAGCCATATACTTATTAACAACTTTCTTGAAAGGCATGCAATTGGGAAATTGTCTGCATATGTGAGCAGAAAATTGACTTTGGTTGGTTCTATGCCCATGCCCATGATCTAGGTAGGTTATTCCACTTCAACTACTGAACACCAAAAACGGCTTTGATACATTACAGTTTGATATGCTGGTCTCTTTAATATTCACCAATTGTTCTTTTGGAAATGAAACTCCATGCTACTGACATTGTTTTCTTTTTTCATTAGGAAAATGCTGGGTTTTCTGTGAGTAGTTTATATCTCTTGTTTTACAGGTTTGTCAATTACAGCATCACAAATCAGTGTAATGATAATATTTTTCTTCATGCATTCATCATTTTAGGAATTACTTTAGTAGGAGATTTGGAAATTTTAGCACTGCAATTTGGAGGCCAAGTCATGATGGGAGTACTGACATCTAAAGAAATTAGTCCTCTAAGTATTGCTCTGACTTCTTTTTGTGACCAAGGCAATTTTTTCTAATGTTTTGGGGTTTATTTTCTTCAGTGCTTTTAGGAATACACTTTCATATAGTTAACTTTCCATCATTTATATTTGTTCTGTGTTTCAAAGTTACTAAATGAAATTCAGTTCAGAAATAAGGTTAGAAACAACACACACAGTGAAAGGGAGGAAGCAATAAAAAACGGTGGGAAAAGCCCACTCCCTGGAGTTCAAATCTTTCTCCTTCAAAGTCAACATCATACTCTTTTAAAAATATTATTTTATATGGGAAACTATGGCATTTTGAAAACTAAATGCACTATGCTATTTATTCTTAATTAGTTCTCTGTTTGATCCTGTCCTTTCACAGATCCTTTTTCTACTGATATATGTGCAAGTATAACTTTGCTTTTCTTCAGAGATTAGATCCCTGGTATTATAGTATAATAAATTACCGCCTGATCTATCATCATCCCATCATGTTTTTAACTTAGACTGAATTACATTTAAGTAGTGAAAACTGAGTTCCAATTAGACTTCTCACCACACCTTAGCTTTTAAGTAAAACAAAAAACTCCCAAAAGACAAGGAATGAATGCTGATTTTACACAGTTTTGCATTAAAAGTGATAAAAACTCACAAAACATGTTTCAGTAATGTAGAAGATCCAACCTTAGATTGTCAAGAAAATAAGTTCAGTCTACAAATCAATCTCTAAGTTTGTCCTTATAATATTGCCTAGCTATCATCACTTCAATATATCACACAATTCACAATTATTTACAGCAATGCCACTGAGAATTAAGAAGAACAATGCAGGCACTGCACAATTTCAAAAGCAAGATGTTACAAGAGCTGAGCTGAAGGACTAAAGAAAACAGTTTCCAGATCTCCCTCAAAGACATTTTTCTTGAAATACTATTCAGTTTTTTGGGTTTTTTTGCTCTCCATTCTATTTGCATTTAATTCTAAAAGTCTTGCCTGATGGTGAAGAATGCCAACGAGAAATTCTGTACTTGTCAAAGAGTGAATACATTTGTGTATGCATACAAATAACAAGACTATTCAGAGTTATCGTGACTATTTTTTTCCCCACTTCCTTAAATGTACAGAAGTATTTTTCTAAAGGCTTTGAAAGATATAACCTCTGAACATTAAGTTTAGCAGCTCCTACCTGGTAGACATGAAAAAAAAAAAATCTTTCTATTGGAGCACAGAGATGCCTGTGTCATCTGCTGGAGCACATGAACTAATTGTATAATCATTCTGCTTGCATTATCTCATCCAGTTTGGATTGACAGCTTGCAGCCCTGATTTTCATATAATGTCAAAACTGGTGAGGTTTTTGTATGAATACTTTGATCACAGAATCACAGGATGTTAGAGGTTGGAAGGGACCCAAAGAGATCATTGAGTCCAACCCCCCTGCCAGAGCAGGACCATACAATCTAGCCCAGGTCACAGAGGAACACACCCACACAGGCCTTGAAAGTCTCTGGAGAAGAAGACCCCACAACTTCTCTGGGGATCCTGTTCCAGTGCTCTGTGACCCTTACAGTAAAGAAGAAGTAAAGGCCTTCACAGTAAAGAAGTGTTGAGGTTCATTCGTTTTTTATTAACAAAAAAAAAAAAAAAGTTTTCTGCACTGCTGGGAGTTTGGCCAATTCTAAATGATCAGCAGGGAACATTTCAATAACCTTTAGCTGTATGTTAGCAAGAGACAGGCAGCATGCAGCAATCTACAAAATTACATCCCTAACAACACTGTATGGGTGGTGGTTTTGTGTGAAACCATAGATGCGGTCAGCATCTTCAGTTTAGTTTAGTCAGAGGCAAAGAATGCAACACTAATCCCCCATAAAGTAGGGAAAACAGAGTGGGAAACTGCAGGGGATGCACCACGCTGGAATCAGTCCAGGCAAAGAAAAGTAATCTGGATTCATGATGAATGAGATATTGAAAATTGTACAGGGAATAAAGGACAAAAGGATCACTCCTGGCATATATGGAACTCCATCTGTGTCAATGAGACATATACAGGTAAGGCAGAAAATGCTCTAACAATAGAAAGGATAAAAGAACAAAGGAAGGTTTTTGAGAAGGAACTAAAGAAGGATTTAAGCCGAGGGGACATAAAATCTTCCTGAAACCTTCTTAACATCCACTTATTTAAACTCATATATTCTTGTTTTCTGAGCTTATAGCCTTGTTTGAAATAAGACAAACAATGTAAAGCAACTCTGGGCTACTGAAAAACATTTTAATCATAACCCTCACTAATGTATACATAAAATAAGATCCACTCCTAAACATTATTCTAGAAGTTTGGTGTGAGAACTGCAGAGAAACTGTATCAGCTTACAATAACCTCTAAGAACCATAAAATGCAAGCAGTTTTCCAGTTGAAGGCACAGAAATGAGATTTAAAACTCTTCTGTTGTATTTAGACTAACATTTTAGCATCCAAGATCACAAAGAACACAAGCTCAACTAGTACTGTAATATAACTGGGATTCCTAGAGGAAAAAAACAGCAGATGATGACAGAAGTGTCCTGCTACCCAAGCAGAAACACTGTTTATACTAGGGGCCGTGTTTCTGTAGTATAACTATGAATTCAATGTTGTTAGCTAGCAACAGTAGGACACTTTTGCAGCACTTCCCTAAAATAGGCAAGGCTTGAGAGGAATGGAAGCACAGTAATGGGATGGCTTTAAATCCTGCAGAGAATTTTAATGTAAACACAGCTCTTAATACTAACTGTTCGGTTCCTGGTGGAATTAATCAAGAAGTACAGAGCATCTTTTTATTGGAAGGCAAAAGGAGGTAATTGGAAAAGGGAGACACACCAGTGAGTAGACAATCCTAAATTAAAATAGCAGATGTAAGAAATCATTCAAATTCTAAACTACACCTTGAGTATAGCCAGTAAAATTATAATATGATTCTAGGATAGTAATTTAACTATGATTCTTAGATATGCAATCCAACGAATTTTGCTAAAAATGGTCCTAAAAATAGCATTAAAAAAAAAAAAAAAGCAAACCAGGATAAATAATTGTAGTAGAAAAATACTTAAAAGGCCAAGAACAATAGGATAGTTTGGATTTGAAGAGGGTGGAAAAGCAGAACTCTCATACCTTAAGGTTCACTACTTCTATAACTGATTCTTCTTAACAGAGAACTAATGCCCATAGGGATATTGAGCACAACTTCTAATACTAGGGAGGGAAAATTTTCTTTGTAGGGGCAATCTGCTAGCAACTGAAGATTTTGAACTTCATGAGAAGTAACAATACTTAGAGAGCTAATGGGATACCATCAGACAGTCTTCAAACCCTCAGGTAATTCTTTCTGCTCAACACTTTTAAATGCTCTGTAGCTAGAGGAGAAGTACCAAATTGGCTTGGACTCAAATCCTGAAATAAACTTCCCATTAACATCAATCTCTTTTTCCTGGTACAGCCAACTGTAACTATTCAGAAATCAAGAATACTGCTTGAAAACATCCTTTAATGGAATTTGCACATTCAGGTCGTGGTAACAATGAATATATTTACACCCAGTGATAGTGCATGTTTTTCTTAGCTGGTATTCTCAAGGACCAGTTTATTCTTTAAAATTCAATTAAAATATTCTATAAGTCTTTTTAGAAACTTCTGGTTTTGCTTATGGATTTCTTATATATATTTCTTATAATCTTCTGGCATTTTCTAGGAATTCTTGGATCAACAACCTCTGCAGGAATTTTCCAAGATTCTAAAGTGACACATTACCTAAGTTAGAATAGTTAACAGCAAAGAGCAACCATCCGCTGTTTGAAATCCTGCAGATATAACTAACCCACTAAGATATACAATCTAAGGAAAAAAAATATTTTTTTTTTCACGAGACTTATGACTGCAGTTAATGTGGGCAAGAATTACTCAAAGAGATGTTTAGCAGAAAGAGTGGGAGCAGTGTCTCACAAAGCAAAACACATTCCAATCTTTGAAAAATGAAAAGCAAAATGTGACATTCTATGGACAATGAACTGACATTAATAGCATTATGTACGTAATATCCCCGCTGGAAATGTAGAAAATGTTGCATGATAGCATTGAAGATGTGACAGTAATAGAGAGCCAAAGATCTAGTTTCAAATCCATGTGAGTGAAAATAGAACAGCATTATGGAAGGGAGAAACAGTTTTCAAATCTTCTTTGTGCTGAAGTCTACCCTTACTTATGCCAACTCCATGAAGCTACTCAACCAATGAACACACCTTCGTTTATAAATTCTCCTTACTGATGTATATAGGTGTAAAGGGTTAAGCCCATCCAGGATCCCCTGCCTCCTCCCAAGAGACACTTTGACCCTTTTCCCAGGTGTCATGGTTAGCCACTCCCATTTCCTGCTAGGATCTTGACTATAAAAAAGGAGGGGAGTCCATTTTCTCTCTCTCTTCTCCTCATCCTGGCTGCTCAAGCAACTGCTTGCTGCTCTCTGCTGCTAGAGCATCTGCTGCCGCGTGGAGAGCACCATTATTCTCTTCTGGAACTGGGACTAGTTCTTTTCACCATAGAATTCCTGCATCCTGCTTTCCCTTCAGCACCAAAGCTATTGAACTCAGCCGTGGGAATCAATTGCTTGCCGCAGTTTGTATTTCTTCCTTTCTCCCGTTCTTCCCGGTCTCTGTACCCTTCTCCCTCATTCCCCATATCCTGAAGTCTGTTTCCCCTTTATCCCACCTTCTGTAAAAAACCCTTTACCTCCTATTTGTTGTTAAAGTTTTATATCCTTTTCACTTCCAAATAATTTTGAGCTTTTATTGGGCTTTTGGACTCAGGGTAGCTAGCCTTAACCCAATACAATAGGCACATATCAGCTCAAAAGAGTTAAGTCCTATATTTCCAGTGGAAACTGTGCAACTTAGAGAAAAAGGAAAATCTTTTATCTTCTCTCACAGTGTTTGATGATAGAAATGCATTTCCTTAAAATGGACTTACATTTCCTAACTTTGGGAGATAAGTATTTTTTTTTTATTCCTTAAAATCCCTGTTATCTAACAACCAGAGATGTGCTAAGAGAGAAGTATCCACCCTGTTTTCTTTTAAACACTGTTATATAGCAATCAAGTGAAGACAGAGGAACAAAACATTTTAACAGTTTACAAGATATTTTAGTTTTGGACAGAATAATGCTTCTTTGGTACCAGAAATCAAGCTACTTAATATGCAGCTTGAAAATAAGAATTACAAACAAAAATGAAACAAAGCAAAGGGAGAAAAAAGGCCTTAATGCCTTCAGACCACCAAAGTTAATAAGGAAATTCAATTTGACATGGAGCTTGGACTAAGACTGTAACATCCAAATCATCAGAATTTTGTACCACTCAGCTGCAATTGAAGAGAGCAGATTTTAATTTATCTGTTAATCAGCAGGGAAAAAGACAAGAATAGAATTCTATTGACTTATTCTATAATCTCCAACTACATAGTTTCCTTGAAATAGTGAATCTAAAATACCGCAACTATGACGTACAGGAATTAATGCTCTTAAAGGTCTTTTGCAACCTAACTGGTGCTATGAATCTTGAAAAGCATTTCACTGGTGGCAGGTCAATTTGATTTTCTATGAAGCTTTTAGAGCTATGCTGTATTACCTGGATGTTTGTGCACTGAGAGGAATGTTGGTGAACCACTGACAGAGCTAAATCTCATCCACTCTTTCTCTGTCCTGGGCCTCAATAGCCTCAATGTACTTTCCTTACATCTTAGTAAATGTAATTCAATCCTACCAATTTACATTCTGAGTCTTGCTGTAAATATCCTTATATATTAATCACAACTCCAAGCATTCTACTACAAGTTCCCTTTTCCGTTCATATAGAAGTATTAGCTCCTTGGCTTCATTTCCAGAACCCCAAGCCTTATAGCATTCTGGTTCAGCATCAGAAGACCTGTAAGGGCAGCGCCCAAAACCCACTATTCATTCTCCCAGGTTGCACCTCAAGCTTAGAAAAAGCTCTCAATAACCAGCCACATAGTTGGCTCATGGCTTTCATTCGAACAATTATTTTAATTTCTCACTTTCATGCTATCTTTAAAGTCTTGACCATGAAATGGGCTGCTAGAGACAGTAAGATCATAGACTTTCATGACAAGATCAACAAGTGTGTTTTTCACTGTTCCCTGAACATGTTTATGTATCCTCTGATCGTTATTTTTTTAATATTCACTGGAGCAGATTTTTTTTATTTTTTTTTTAATTTTGGTCTATATATCACCTAGCTTAAGTTCAAAATCCACTGATTACATATGTGGAGGGAATAGCTATTTTATTTCAAGTGTCACTTCCTGGATGGTTTTGACTAGCTGAGCTATTTGTGCAGTTTCTGAAAATGGACAAAATTCTGAAAGAAATAGGTATGTTAGTATCACAAGAATTTATTACAACGTCAGTACCATTTTAGAATACATCCATGGTCTGATCTTGTATTTGAGACTATGCTGGAAGTTTGCTTTCCAAGCCAACTAATCCTGTGCTGTCATTTATAACCTGACAACTTTTGACGTTCATGTAATAAATCACAGGGTGCCTAACTAAGCATTAGAAGGATTAATATATATTGATACCAATAAAACTCCCATGCTGTGTGTTTTTTTGGGTTTTTTGTTTGGTTTTTTTTTTTAATGGAAAACACTTTAAAATTCTTTTCAGATTAACTCTTGAATTTCTTCTAACCTCATATCAATCAATGCTTGATTGCTTTTATTGACCAAAAAAAAAAAAAAAAAACAAAACAAAACACAGCGGATTATATAATCCACTGAAATGCATGTCTGAAGTGGTAACAAAAGTCTTCTGTAAGTTAATAAATAACTGCAAATTGTTAAAAATACGCTAATATAGAAGATGAAAGATATCAAGGCTTTTTTCTCAGTGACTCTTACCAACAAGACATCAGTGTACATAAGGGGAAGGTCTACTTCAAATTTAAAAGGCAGAATAAATGTTTCCGATTAGAGAATAAAACAGCTTTGTGTCTGCAGGGTTTAGTGGGCTAATTTTTTAAGACCGTTTGTTAATATGAAGTCTGTTTTCAGTTACTTGCAAGAAACACCATTCTGAGATAGAGGGCTCTATTTGAAGGGATGGATGTGTTGCAATTTGTAAATCGCATTATGGTTCTTAATACCTTCAAACCTGTGAGACACGTAACTAGAATAGAGGACATTAAAATTTAAAATCTAAGCATACTACAGCTTTTCTAATGCATTCTTCCTGAGGATCCCATTGTTAAGGAGGAGTTTGAATCTGGGTTATAAGTGAATTGTAACAAGGCTGATATAAAAATAATGAAATATTTTTATTAGATACGTAAACTAAATTTCCCCAAACTTATTTACAATTAACAAACACAGATACTGTTATGCAGTTGGGGAAACTAATCAGATTGATTTAAATGAATTTAAGAAAGGTTTCAGGAAATTTAAACAACTGGACAGAGTCTTGCAGCATAAACTGCCGCTTAAAGTTAAACATAAACTTCCACTAACTTCAGGAAAGAGAGTATGATTTACTCACTGGTCAGAGTCTCAATATTTCTGGTGCAAAAGTATATGCAGAGACATAAACGAGGAAAAATAGAGTCCCAGCCATCTGGTGGCCTTCCACGTGGTGATGAAATGGGGGTTTGCTTCTTATATAGCTTAAATTAAGCACGTTGTCTGAGAAAATCCACAGACCCGAGACAAAACCTCCGTGGCTCTCAGGAAGTCATTGGACCAGTCAGTCACCTGGGCGAAGCAGGATCCAGGTTCACTCCCTGAAACAGTCTGATCGGGTGCAGTGCACGGCAAAGGGGTCGGCCCTCGCTGGAGCGGCGGGCTGGCAGTTCCCGATGTCACAGGCCATCGCCCAGATTTGGCCAGAGTTAAATGCACACAGGCTTGGCTGAGCTCAGGTGGGTCACGCAGCTACAGACCCTTGGCTCGGTGCCGAAGATAGGCAGGTTCAGGTCTGCCGTTCATGGGGGAGGCAAGTCCCCAGCTACACGCGGTGAAAAGCACACAAGGCAAAAGCGGGTAGCGGGCAAAAACAAAGGCAGTAGCAGCAAACAAACAAGTTGGCTAGGGTTTTAAGCATTTTGATGAGAGTCTTTGACCAACAGCAACAGATAAAAACACCCCTGTAACCAATCCCAGGTTATTTTATCGAAAAAGGGAGATGCACATGCCTAGCATCATGACCCGTGTTTACCAAAAACAAAGCAGGATGCAAAACAATATGGTATCTGTGTGGCAGACAGAGAGGGGCCATGGCTCTTGTCTGCTCTCCAGCTTCCTCCATCCTGGGAAGAGGGAGGTGGGGGGGGGGACACAAGGTGGATATTCAGGTAGGTGTTTAGGATTTGCAGAGATATGTATTTTAGGTATCATTTGGACCTCGAACCACACCCATCCAAGAAACAAATCATAGGAAATGGGGGCTATTGTTCTATTATAGTGCCAGCTTATGACCGAGTCACAGATGCTATATTGTGGCTTTGTTTTCCTCGTGTTTTTCCTTCTACATGATTTGGTGCCCCCAGAACAGAAATAGCTGTTACTAATCAGTTGAATAAAAGTTCTGTGTAGAGTACCTCTCCAGTCAGGCTGGATCTGAATGCAGATCTATCACCAAAATTACGAAAATTTTCCCCAATTATATATTTCTAAGAAGCACTTTTTAGGCCATGTTTATTGTTCACAGAAACCTATAATTTGATGCATTTTACCAGAATTTTACTAGCATTTTGTGGGTAATTTTTAGGAATACATATTTTCTACACTGCATTCTATTGATATGTTCTATTTATTGCCCACATTGATCTTATTTCCTGGATCAGTATGAGTCTCACTCTATCCCAAGAGGTGAACAGTGCTAAGACCTTTAAACTTGCCATAAGAATTTGTAAAACATGTGTTCCTGTCTCATTCATTAGCATGTCTGTTGCACTTTAGCTGAAAATGTTTTTTTCTTAACTGGAGAGCTCGTATATAAGAGCCCAAATAGCAACAACTGGGTTGATTAATGCTGTATGCATATATCTAGAATTTTCATGCTGAATATCAATGTACTTGAACATTAATTGAACAATGTCTTTCTAAAGCAATTTCTTCTTGCATTTCTTTGTTGGTCAAGCAGAACTAAATTGTGTATCCTGAGTTATCGTACTTGAAAATGATTGTTAAATCCAAAGGGACGGAAAGGAGTTTGGAGTTAGCATAATAAGCATATTTTGCTCTGGACATGATTTTAATTTACATTGCATTGCATTCATAGGTTTTTTTATGTTAGATTTCTCTTGAGTAAAGGAATCTGGATATGTGAGAATGATGCTCTGAATTGTTTTGCTGTCAAAAGTAAAATTTTCTGTTCTCTACTGATCTGAACTAAAAATATAATTCTTATTTAAATGGCATTTAGACACAGTCACTAAAAATAAATGTCTATGAATTCAGCAACAGTTAGAAGATAGTGTTAATAACAGGTTGAAAGTCTCATCATCTGCTGTCTACATAACTGACATAAAATCTGATTTAAAGTTGTATTAAGTGTCCTTTACACTTTTTTTTTTTTTTTTCACCAGATTAAAGGGCCCGTAAATACATTCACAGATGTATTCAGGAGCCTTTTGCACAGTCTCAGTACCAAGATAGAATCTCATTTTAAAAGAAAATCATGTTGATTCTTTTTGACAAGCACACATCATCTCATTGCACTGAGATGCTCAGAAGTTCAAAACCTGGATGAAGAACCACTTCAGAAAGAGTACATGAAATTGATACAGCTGTGACATAAGGCTTTCCTGTGAACTTTGATCATGTCTGCCAGCAAAGCCTGAACTATCTGTCCACAGTATTCACTAATTCCCACCTAATTGCTTGAGGTTTAATAAATAGCTAAATATTTCAGAATATTTCTCTTCATCGTAAGTGTGTAGCACTTCCAGGCTAACAAAAGTGTGGTACATTCTATATGGAGAAATGCTGCATTAAAGGATTCTATGACTATTCATAAATGAAGAAACACACTTCACTGCCTGGAAGTACAGTATTCTATTGAAAGTTATAAACTTCCTTATAATTTTTTAGCACACTAATAAAGAGCTAAACATAGAGAGAGTTGAAGAGATTTACTGCAGACACCAGTATTCTCTCATCTGTTCTATATTTCATCACCTGCAATGAGAAGAGTATAACAAACTTCTTGAGACATACAGTAACACATTGGAATTAGATTTTGCTATCATCTACAGCTCTTTCAAGAGTTCAACCATCACAGAAGCATATCTCAAGACATTTGTCTAGCATCTAAAGCAATGCTGTTCATAGTTCTGAAACAATGATAGCCTACAGCATCCCTCAGATATAACGCAATAAGTCATAGGAGTGATTAGGTTTAAAGATTTTGCCAAATATGAAAAGCTGTACAGAAAAAAAAAAAAATCACAAAAAAATCATGCAAAACACACATTGCCATTCAGCAGCTTAAAAGAACTTCATTTAAAAATTCAAACTCAGAAATCCCCAACTTAAATGTCATTTTCCATCTTAGCATATGGATTTAAGAGCTGGAAATTCACCAACATTACAGACAAGTTTTAAAATACCTTCAAAAGGCAAATCCTCACAAAAAACTACTACAGTTCTGTGGATTAGTCGCATAGCAAATGCCAAAATTTGCCAAACTTATTGATGATTTTTTAAAAATTCTGTAATTCACAAAATTTAATTCTGTGAATTTATTCATAACAAGAGAAGGAAATATTTTGCAGTTATATGAAGAATTAAGTCAAAGTGTCTGCTATGCCAGATATGTCCCAGGGGTGGGGAATGCAACAAAACAATCTCTCCATAAAAATATTACATATGAAATAAAGAGACAAAACTTAAGAAATTTACTGAAGTAGAGTACATCCCTGAAGGAATAGAAAACAAACAATGAAAGCATAACTTGAGCAATTTTTAAAGCCACATTTTATAATTCATATATTTTAATAGAAAGTCAAATGTATTATTCCAGTGAAGTGTCAGACAGTTCATCACAAAAGGAAGAAAAAAAAATATTCAACCTGAGTAGAAATAATTTTCAAATTCACAGTTAAAAACTAAATATCTGCAGTAAACTCAAAGTATTTCCTTTGTGGGTAAATTAAGCATTTCTGAAAAACAAGTGTTGTTTCCTAACGTATATCCACTCAGGCTGCAGGTTGAAATATTTGTATTTATCATTCTCAAGTATACAGTGGAGGCTTTCCTCTTGTATAAACTGGAAAACAATGACTGGTCTGATAGCTCATGGGTATTGACATTCTTAACTTTGACATCTCCATTACTGCCCCTACATCTTCCTTTATTTCATAGTTGTTATCTTAACATGCATTTCAGTTCAATAGAGCACATCCCCTAACCAGGAGAGAAAAAAAAAAAGAAAAGAAAAGAAAAGAAAAGAAAAGAAAAGAAAAGAAAAGAAAAGAAAAGAAAAGAAAAGAAAAGAAAAGAAAAGAAAAGAAAAGAAAAGAAAAGAAAAGAAAAGAAAAGAAAAGAAAAGAAAAGAAAAGAAAAGAAAAGAAAAAAGAAGAAAAAAAAAAGAAAAGGAAATGAAAGAAAAAGGAGTAAACAATAATTCTAAAATTCAGAATAATCTTAACTATTGTTAGTCTTTATTTTCTTATTTTCTCATACAAGGTTATTCCTACCCTGTACTCTAGTTTCCTTTCCACAGCATACATGTCATTCAATAACAACCCCTCTATTGGCCTCCAATTTATTTTTTATAGCATAGAAAGAAAAATATCATTTATTGATCACATTCTTCCCTGCTTTCCTCTGTGAAAGATATCAATGCTAATGTTCCAAATCCTATAGTTTTACATGACACACTGTTTTTTTTACAAATTAACCAATTTAGTCTTAGAGGTAAAGTCGTTAATACATTTAATACAGTATTACAATTTGTATTCAAAACCAAAATTATTTGAATGCCAACTGCTGATATAAAATTAATTAATTGATAGATTGCTTCTCAGTTGCTTAAAACCATTCACTTTATCCTGACATTGCACAGAAGGTATACACTCAAAATCTTCCTTGTCATGTATGACTGAATTGTGCAGTCACATGGACTTGTTAATTCTCTGCTAAAAAGCTCTTGAAGATCTTCTAATCCAGCAAACTGCAAGCCATCTCCATGAATAATTCTCACAATTCTAAAGTTTTCTGGAGAAAAAAAAGAGGGAAGAAAACAAAGCATACCAGGACTCACCAATTTACTTACAAGAATATCTGTGGAGATTCAAAACCAAATCAATGCCCAGAGGTCAGTGAGGATTTTTAAATTTTTTTTTTAATACCTATGAAGGACCTTTTCTCCCTCCTAGCAAATGTACATTAGAAAGTATTATTTGTAAAAACAAAACTCAGACAATCAGTTTTGTAAAAAACAAAGGCCCAGATAGTTGTATTTTCCCAAATGTCATTTTTACATAGCAAATTACTTTGATACACAGCAGGGAGGTGAATGGTAAGCATAGTAACAGAACACATTACACAAGTTGAGAGAGGCAGAGATTGAAAAAATGTGCTTTACATTGCTGACTTTCATAAAGCTGTGTCAGAAGTAGGATTATTGTGCAACACTGGCAATTAGCTACAAACCTTGCCAGTCACTTCTAGTGAACACACACTAGTGAATACTCAAGTTCTTTACCATGAGGGTAATGGAACACTGGAACAGGTTGCCCAGGGAGGTGGTTGGGCCTCCATCCTTGATGATATTCAAACTGAGATTTGAGAGGACACTGATCTAACTGAGCATGTCCCCACTTAGTGCAGAGGGGGTTGGACTAGATGACTTTTGGAGGTCACTTCAAACATAAACCATTCTATAATTCTATGGTAAACATCACCCTACAGCACTCATTAGGGACCATGACTGGTTCTAGGAATTATTAATATACTCTGCTTTCATAGGTAATTTTATTTATATGGCATATCTAAATGTCTATTTTCTACATTTTTGTATAGATACTAAGATATATTAAATTTTAGTCTTGGCTAGGTTTCTTGATGCCACTTTAATAGCAGGAAAAATGCATTTTTTGCAGACCCTACAAATTAGACTTTTTTTTCTGCAATGACAAACTGCAGGGAAGATGATCAGTTTCAGAAGTGAATTTTTGGGGATACACTGTTGGAGATACAGAAATCTTTCTTACAAGCAACGTTCAAAGATTCCTGTGGGAGCAGAAGTTGCCATTTAGTGATGATTTCAATTCCCACCTATCTACATTTATTTTTCAGATAAATAGTTTGGGGTTGAGGTGGTGTTTTGTTGGTTGGATTTTTCCAAATTAAATTTTAAAAACTGGAAGGAAAACAGGAAAGTGGGTAGAATGTCAATGCAAGGGGGAGCAGAATGACAACCACAACTACCCTATATGTATACTGGGATATTTCATTGTCTATAACCTTACAGATTTAGTACCTTTTTGATGGGTGACTCATTTACAATATTTCACTGCTTCTATTGGTTGGTAATTTATCTAAGGCTATGGTTTGACAACAGAGCAAGTCTGACTTTCAGAATCCTAGCACCAGATTGAAAATGATAGTCACAGAACAGTAAGTGCCCATCTGCTATAAACTCCTTCTTTTGCTTTAGAAGGAGTTGTTTTGAGAGATTGTGGAGATTTTTGTTTCTATTGTGACACAGACTTTGAGTCAGGCACAGTTTCGTTAGTCAACAGGACTCTAATCTTATAAGGGTTAGCTGGTCTTCCTTCAGTAAAAGTACAGGCTGCATGAGCTTTCTAGCAGTGTCCTGAGTCTTCCTACAGATAATGGAACCTGTGTTTGGAGTTATCTGGGTCATATCTGTACTATTTTGAGCTCTGGAAGTACACAGTAGCAGTGCTAACAGTCTCAGATCTCAGAGACTAAAGAGCATGGCACTGTGCTCATTTACGGATCTCTTTAACGACATTTGGACCTGCAAACAGTGACAAATGTATTCCCAACATGATTTTTGCACCCCTGTACATGTATTTGCAGCATAAATTTCCTAGCTCATACATCACTGCAATTCTCATGAATATGCAGTTACCCAAATCCACTTCAAGAATATACAAAGATACAAAAAGCAAACTGGGTGTTTTTCTCTCCTTTCAAAACATAGTTTGTCTTCTATATTTATTTATGGTATTATATATGTGGGACTTCTGTCATTTTTCTCCCTATATTTAGGAAGGAATATGGGTGTTACGACTAAGATAAGACTAAAAAGTAAGTTATGATTAAAGAATAGTTTCTAAACAATAACAAAGGATTAAAAAGAGGAGATTGAAGAGTAGACTAAGGAAAGACACAGACAACAGTGCAAAAAGCACAAGTACAAGCAAAGAGGACAAAGAGGTAGGAAATAAAACAAATCACTTAAAACTCAGCATTTACAAAAAGATCTCTGCAGATAATATTCTCATATCAGTTTTGATTTCCTTCCTTCCATACAAACTTAACAGCAGTGACAGAAAATATTTTTATGTCAAATTTATAACCTCTCACACTTGTTACTGTTCAGATGGCCATTATTCCAGGCTACCATGACACAGAAAGAATTTACTGATAATTTAAACTCCCCATCTTGAATTTTCTGTAGGGACTGAGAGCTATGTACAAGAATATCTGTTATGAAGACATCTGATTCTTAGCTGACCAATTGGGAAAATACATAATCTCAAAAGAACCAAAACACATTCTACATTATTAAGTAGGATTTTTTTTTTTTCCAATTCACTCCATTATGATATATTCTTTCAGCCACCACTCTAGAACTGCTCATCTTTCATTTGAAAACCTGTTGCTCAAACAGCAAGCGTGGGTCTGCTTTCACCAGTCAGCTGATATTTGCAATTTCCATTACAAACAAGAAACATCACTTGATTTTGAGGGAAGCACTAAAATTCTCAGCAATTCTAAAGATTTTTGTTCTACATCACCAGCCACTACACTCAAAGCATAATCTCTCTCATCACAGAAGTCAAATGAAGCAGCCTGTGGTGGTGTACATACCTCACAATTATTCTTTCAATGCAGTTATCTTCAAACAACTGAAGTTTCAAGGCACCAGAGTATATCTGGTAAGAGTTCTCTGTTGACCTTCTTTAACAGAGGACGCCAGTCTGCTGCTCAAATCAAGTAAGATGAGAATAGTAATTATGTTAAAAACAAAAAACTTCCAAGAAAGAATTAAAGGCTGCAAAATAACCATCACTTCTCTGTAGCAAATTTCCAGCTGCTACAAAACTAACCAAGAGGATTACTTATCACAGGGAGACAACCTTCTGTTTTGTTTTTTTTTATTTGGGGTTTTGGGTTTGTTTTGTTGTTTTTTTGTACACAGCATGACATGTTAGAACCTGAGTTGAAGCAAAGGTCCCTGAGCTTCATCAGTGTTAAGACAGCGCAGTTAAAATCATAAGTCATGGATGAACTGAATCTTCTGATGGCATAGCTGCAGTTTTTGACTAGAATAGCTATGTAACCTTCAAAACATGGATGCAAAGAATACAGCAAACTTGTAAGCAGCAGTACCTACTCCTTGATAGGAACTGTCATCGGTTACAGTATCTAAGGCAACTGCAGTAAATTAAAATGCTTTGTGGATTTATGAAAAATTTGATCTGAAAAGAGTGAAAAAGAAGAAATGGGTAGGATTCACAGAAATAATTTGCACTTCTTCCAATAAAAAAAAAAAAATTGGCTAATTCTATATATATATTATACTGTTCTGTACTATCATTACCACTTTTATATAATATGGTAAATGACAGGATTTTACCTCCTTTAGTGTTTGGGATTTATTCTTAGATTGGTATTTTTTAAAAGATCATTAATCAAAATTGCTCAGCATCATGATTCATGATTATGTTTCTCATTAATGAGCTATTTGAAGTATGAGGTCTGCTCTTTTATCTGTATGATAAAAATTGCATGCTTGATTTTCTTTTGAGGCAAGATGAAGTTTCTACATCTAGGATTAATTTTTTTTTTGCCAGAAATATTTGACATTTTCCTTTAAGTTGTAATAAACTTTCCAGATTTTTCAAACAATTAAGTCATTAGGTAAACTTTTTCCAGGAAGAACCCCTAAACAAATGTCAGCTCAGTAGAAATAAGTTTACTTAATATTTTAGATGGATTTTTATGGAAACCCCCATTGGATCTTCTATTAATTACTCTTTTCTACTAAACATAAGTGAGACCCTGAATATGTCTAGCTGGTTTTAGTGAAATTAAAAAAAAAAAAAAAGTTCCAAAAATTTCATCAAAAGATGTATTTAAATAAAGAGACACTAACAATTTATAACCATGCAAATTTCTGAGTAGTAGTATTTATTTATTCATTTATTTAGGATGCTGAAGGTCTCTGCTGTCCACTGGTACCACTCTTCAGAGTATAAATATGCTGGTTTAAAATTGTCCCAGTAAATAAAAGTGTTAAATCTAATCTCATATTCAAATAATGAAATCCAAGTATCAATCTTGGATTTAATTCTAAAAGCATAAAAGTAACAAAGGAGGTTTTTTACATCTGCCTGATTCTAGCATGGAGACTGGTGTTCCTTTCCTTATGCAATATCTCTAGCTTAGAACCACAGGCTTTTTAATAGAACTCTAAATTAAACTTAATTCCATCCCCATACACTCTCTACTAAAAAGGATGTTCTAAGGTTAGAAGCCACTAGAAAGCTCAAATTAGTTTGAATTTCTGATCACATTTCAGACCCATTTTAAATAATTTCTACATTATACACATTAAGTCTCTGGTGAGGGCAATATTAGATCTGTGAAAAATTACTATGTAATAGTAATATTATTATTAATTAATAACTAATGTTGTAATTAAAATACAGAAAAAATATTCTTTTCCCTTTCTAATTAAATTCTCCAAATTCTGTCCATTTATGGCTCATCACAATGATTCACCAATAGAGCTGAAGTTACCTACCATATAGGCAATAAATTGTCAGGCTAAATAGTTTTCCTAAACCACCAAAAGTAAAGGACATGACAAATAATTGCAAATTTATGACATGTTGTATTTTGTTGACAAATGAAAGGATTTCTTCTGGTAATTACATGGTGCAATTAAATTACCCTGGAAATTATGATGACTCTGACAAACTACTTTTTGTGAAGCATCTTATCTGTATCTTAAATGTAGCCAGGTGTATCTCTTCTGATTTGATTCAGGTTTTGCCCTGACAGGGTGTATATCCATAGCCTGTTATCCTATTAGCACTATAAAAATCAAAGTTTTGAAAGCCTGATGGAAAGTGCTTCTGTCTTATAAAGACAGTTTGAGATCAAGCACAACAGTGATTCAGAGACAAGAGCATGTGAAGATGAAGAAACAAACTATGGATGGCAGACTGTTCATCTCCTTTCTTCCTAAGTCAAATCAAGACACATTTCCCAGTATTAAACCCTATTCTACCTACTTTCAAGAAATAGATGATTGTTAGGAATGAAGTAAGATTCAAAATTAAGCAAATCCTGTCTTGGTAAAAATCAACACTCTTGTGCAAAGTATGTCAACTGCTAGCAGAAGGCAACACAAAACGTAGTCTCTTCTCAGAAAGCATCAAAATGTGATGTACTCAATGACATAGTGACTATTCTTTCATTCCACTGTCATTTCCAAGAATTCAGAAACCATATACACTTCTCAAATGCCTCACAATTTTTGAAGCAAACTGTAGATCCCTAACTTTTACATTAGGTAGTGATTATACATTACATTATACATTATACATCCAGTATACTCTGGTACCTACCTATATAAATTCATACGCTAGCTTTGCATGTAGAGCTAATCAAACAGAGCAGGTAATAGGATAATTTTCCATTCTTTGCTACATATTCAAAATAGATTTTCAAGCAAATATGTGATATATTTTATCACATCAGTAAAAAAAAAATTAAATTTCATGCTTTTCTAGTTTTCCCTTAAAGTGTGCATTTTCAAATTCATTAACAAAGCAAAGAAAGGAAAAGTGAGCAGTATATTGCCACTGGTTAACATTATAAACTGATGCAAAGAAAGTGAAAAATCCAGAAAGTTACTGTATATTTGACGTGATAGCAGCTTGTAAAATACTACACTGTAAACTAGTAAAATACCATAGGGCAGGGGGCTGAAATTAAACTAGGCCATACATCAGTGGTTAATGTCTTTTCAGCTTTAAACTCTGTAATAGATTATGTAGTGAATGTGCAGAGCTAGTGCACTGCAGATCTGAACTAGAGTAATTTTAACCATACAGGAAAACTTAAGGAGCATTAACTATACTGTTTATCGCAAGAAGGAAACGAAGAAAAAGAAAAAACTCCAAAATTCACACAGAACTCACAATAATGTCCTTTATAACTGTTTTTGCAGACATTCAGTGTCTTTCCAAAAAATGTCACCGTTTCCTCCTCCACAATTCTCTTAGCCAAAGGCTGAGTTACAGTGTTATCAGTATATAAGAGTAGATACAGAAAATTTTTAAAAGTTCATTTTTCATAAAAAATAATCTGTCTTGTTATTTGAAGTTGTTTGGTTTAGAACTGCCTTCCCTATGTTGTAGCAATAAAAATATCACATCACCAGGGAATCTACATTCCCCAGTAAAGAAACATCGCTCCAGAAAATAACATCTTCATACTTCCTATATTTGCTGTGAAATCTACAACACTTCAATATTTTATGTTTACTTTCGAAAATTCTGTTTTAATTGCATGAAAAATCAGGCTTGAAGAATTCCATAGAGTTGAAAGCACAAGAGGTACACAAGCCAGCTGAAGTCAAAACACCAGTAACTTTAGTTTTTACAGTCAGAATAGAAATGTGACACATCCCCAAAGTGGAGATGCAAAGCAAACCATACACACAATTAAAAATTAATTTGAGTATCAGTTCATGCAATTGATCCCCTTAAGCATCACACAGATGGCTGTAACTCCACACATACCATTTATGGCTAGAATCTATTTCTATTATTGTTTCAAGAGTCAAAAATCTTTACACTCATACAATAAAACTAGTTCATGGTCTAAACAACCTATTTGCATACAGTGTGATATACGAAATGGATTTCTAGAAAAGTAGAATTCAATAGAAAACAAAATCAAAACAACTAAGCAACATCTACAGCTCCCATTTTGCTCTGTTGTCAGAAGATAAATACAACATTGTTAATGTCATAACTTTTTCATGTTTCATTAAACTATTACCATGCACAGTGTCTATATCTGTTTTTTAAAATGGTTTAATACAATTGAAACTGTCTTTTAAATGAAAACTATTCTGAAAAGCTCAGTTGAGAGAGAGTATGATATCATATGGCTTTGAACTATGGTTTCGTGAACTATGGATACAGCTGGAGCAAAAAAAAAGGAGCACAGGAGTAAATAGAGAAATAATATTATATATAATATAGTATTAAATGTCTCAGGAGAAATTGAAAGGTGGATAGCAGGGATATTATAAATAGAAAATAGGCACAAACAATAAATCTCCCAAGCTGGTCTCTCAGTTCTGTTCTCATAAGTTATGAAGAAGCCCATGATTTTAAGTTTTAAAAAAAATCCTACTAGAACAAAAAAGTTTCACATTGTGCCTTCTGTATTTAACCAGTTTCAATCTATTAAACTTCAGTATGTTTTCAGTGCCTATAATACTCCGAGTGACATGTTGCAATGGCAAAACTATGAACCAAGTAAGTTACTTTACAGATATTGTCCTTATAAGTCACAGATGTAGAATGGTAACTCAAGCTCCGCTTCCATTTCCTAATGGACTGCAATCTTCAGCAGCCACAACTATACCAATTCTCCTTCTAGCCTATGTCCTTTTTCCCCTGTAAGTAGTAATGAATTCTATATGTAATGCTTCCATCATGTGCCAAAATCTTAATACAAGCAGTTGGCCACATATTCAGTATGTCTTCATTGACTGTTAATGATTTACAACAGATGAGAATCTGTCTTCAAACAGTACACTATTAATTAACTTGTGAATAGCTGGCTCCTTGAAGTATTTAATATAATTCTTGAATGTTCCTAGGTGTACATGTGAATCTCAGTGAAACTTATACCAATAGATTGATATTGATATTCTCATGAATACCACATGAGTTCATTATCACTTGCTGTCTGATAGTTGATACCTTACAAATTCATAATTGAGTGGTCTTCAAATGAAACTGCCAGCCACATGTCTTCATCTCCAATTAGTTTCCATCTTATTTCATATTTTTCCATGTTTTCTATGTGTGAAACAGACTTACAGAACTGGAAGGGAATAAAAAGAATTAGTGGAGAGAGAAGACAGAAGAAATGCCATATACCACTGACCTGCTTACTGGACCAAGATTTTGACCACATTAAGAATGCACTATATCTGGGGACATGATTCAAGTCTGTGAAAGGTCTATCACAAAAGACGAATGTTTTGCACTTTGCCAAATAAAGCCATTTACTTAATAATTAAAACAAAATTGAAATGTCTTTTGCTGAAGGGCGAAGGTTAAAAGTATAGTTCAGTCTTTCAAAAATATTTTACTTGTGCAGCATTGACTTCATAGGCTCTGGCAATATTATTTAAGGTCTTCTCTGCTTCCTGTCTCATACCACTCCCTCTCACTGAATCCTTTAGTCATAGTTTGTTGGTGGTTTACATCAATTTTGCACAATACAGTTTTCCTCTTAGCTTAAAATAGGTCATAGCCAGATCATCTTCAAAACTGCTGTTAACATTTACACTGCTTATAAAATGGCAATGAGGAAAAATGAAAGGTAAAATGGAGGCCAAAGGGGAAATACAGCAGCAAAGAGATGTCCTTCTCAACAAAATAGTAATGTATCTGAGAGAGCACATTAGCAACTTAAAGTTACTGAATGGTGCTAGGAAGTGAAGGACAAGACAAAAGCCTAGAGTAGTTAATGAGACCTTGAATGTGAACTTTAGTAGTGAGACCAAGAGAGTAAAAATGATTGTAGAGATACAGGAAGACAATATTATTCTTCTCAGATGAACACCACCTTATTTAAAAGAAAAGAAGTAGGTAGCACATAAGAGTAAGAAAGGATAAAGTAAAGCCTAGGTTGTCATAAATGGTTGAACTTCCTGATAACAAATAAAGAAAAATCCTGGAATTAAACTTATGCCATTAACTAGAGTTCTTTTATGAAAATATGGAGAGTCCGGTAAGGTGAAATGTCTGTGTGGGAGACTGATCACATCTTTTCCTTCATCCAAAGCTCAGTCTGTTTGAGTCCAACTGATAGACTAGAATTCCTTTCTACGGACCTGCTGATCACTGCAGCATATATCAATCTAGTTTTAGATATAATTATCCTTATTATTGTATTTCCATATATATATTATATATATGCATTTATGTGTGTAAAAATAAGAGACCTGTGGACTCATTCATGCTTATGCTTATGAGGCTATAATAGAATTAATTATCCTGAAACATAGAAGTGTACATAACCTTAAAGCCTGTGTGCTGAAGAGAATCTTCTGTTTGGGCAATGAGAGAAGAGATTGAAATGAAACTGACCCCTCTGTGCTACATTCCCTGAATTCTGGGTTTGATACATCAGTGGGATAAAACAGTAACATGAGGATGGGCAAGGTATGAGAGATTAGTTCTGNAAAAAAAAAAAAAGAAAAAAAAAGAAAAGAAAAAAAGAGAAATACTATTTGTTCTTGCACCTGACACCATTTCCAGACTATTTTAAGCTGAAAATGAGACTTAGCATAAGCAGGTGAATAAACAGACCAATTTCATCCTTGTCTTTTTCTTTCTGCAATGAGATGTATGAGTCTTTACTAATAAGTAAAGAATAATGAAAGCAAGCCTAAGATAGTCCTAATGAACAGTTCAGTTTCCCAAAGCAAATAGAAACATTGAAGGCGGAGCAGGGGAAGGGGGAAGCTGTTACTGCTTAAAGGGAAAACTGTCTTACAAATTTTATCGTGAAACTTACTACCTCCCTTTAAAAAAAAAACATAAACACATTTGTATGGACATTCATACAAGTTGCAAGAACTTGGGGGCAAAAATATCTTAATCTATAGAATTTTAAGTGTGAACACATATATTTGCTTCACCCTCATTTTCATCAAAATCACATTTCTGTATGTGACTCTAAGCACTTTCAACATGTGACAGAACAATTTGTATTTTCTCTAAGTGGAGGATCTTTCAAGATTTGCAAGTATTGAAAGGGATCACTCTCTCCTGCAAGGCCAACCCCGTTTAGTAATAGGAAGCAGAACTCAAATTACCACTGAAAGATGCATTTTCCAGAGATAAAATCCTTTTGTGCCCCATCAGTAGCTTGAAAAACTTCTAAATGCACGGGGACCTCATGGGAAGAGAAATTCCTGGCTGCAGCCTCTCATGATAAATTGTAAAGGGAAATGCTGAGACGAATACATTGTGAGTCCTCCTACTTTCATTTTGGCTTAGGATCAACTAAGTATTTAATACTGATGTGAGAAACTAAGGTTGTTAAGGAAAGTGCTAATTATTCCCAAGTTCAGCACTTGGGAATGAAGAACCATAGCCTTGTCTTGTTCATTCACTCGAATCTAGTGATAAGAAGCATTCTTATATAGGCCAAAATCTGCCTTGTGTATTGGCAGCATATAAACAAACACCCATCTGAATTCAGAGAGCTGCTGGCTTAGAACAGCTGCCGGTTTAGTGTGGAAGTATTTTTTAAAAGGATAATAGTTCCATGCTGAAAGATACAACACTTTTAAGAGGATGGTTCTAACAGGAAAGCAGCCTGGATGCTAGCTAATTTGCTTATGACTCATACACTTCAAACAGTCCTGCATAAGCAGAAACAATTAAGAAAGAATAGCTGCATAATGTTTCCATTCATAAGTGATTTTAATTTTTTTTTCCTCTGAGGAAGAAAATTTCTCAGTTAAGAATTATTTTATTCTTTTAAGTGTAACACCATCAATTTTTTCTATTTTAGATCCTCAATATGCAGTCTAACAGTCTAACTCAGCAGCAGCACCAGAGTAACCTCATTTTATTTTTTCTTTTCTTACTTGTATTCAATTTTATAAGACTAAAGGGACGTACTTTTATTTAATCCAGATTTCTTGGAGCCCTGGTTCATTTTAGTTTTGCTTTTAATGTATTTTATTCTGTCAAATTACAGATCTCATACCAAAACATGAATTCCTATAAAGACATATTGTATAACTATATGATGCAAGGATCCCAGACCATGAAAATTAGAAAAGAATTTCCTAGAGATTCTAGGCTAAGGAATTTTAATTGGATTTTTTTTTTCCTTTTTCAAGTAAATGAAATGCTTCCATCAGACTTTACTATGTAAAGGCCTTGTGAATTGCAGTGTTTCAAGTAGAAGTTTTATTCCACTTAAATGTGAATTTATGTTTCTGACTGCTGGGAAGAAACAGATTACTTTGTTAGGACCACTGAATGTGTACATCTTGCACTAGACTCAGATCAGATAAACAGCAGGTGTCTGGACTGCATCTATCCCTGAATCCAGAAAACTCTAATTTAAATCTGTGCATAAAGTTTATCAGGATTACATTGACTTCAGGTCTACTGCTAATATGTTGGAAGTTGTCCACGCACTTAGCTCCTCACATGTTTTACAACAGAAACCATAGTACTTCACAGTAAAGAGGAATAGGTCTCCTGCAGAAAAGCTGGAATTTCACTCAATGGTTTGCTGCATGTTCAATTATCTTGGTTTGGAGAAGATGCCAAGGCAATGAAGGAAGAGAGTAGCCATTTTCCCATTATGTCTCTTAAATAATGACTGGTCTTCTCATAGCAAGCAGACAAAGATAACATTGCCGCATTTTGAAGCGGCAACGGCAGCCTGAGCACTTTCAGCACCTGCACTAGGTCCGGTAGCCTGAGCAGCTGCGACCAGCTCACAGGTAACACGAGGGAAATAGCAGTGGGGTCGGCTCCTGAACGCGCCTGCGCAGGGGGCAGTGACGTAGCTGGGGGCGTTCCCGTGCTGCCGCGCGGAATTTAAGCTCGCGGCAGGCAGCAGAGCAGCCATTTTGAAGCGGCAACGGCAGCCTGAGCACTTTCAGCACCTGCAATACGTCCAGTAGCCTGAGCTGCCTTCCTGCTTGAGCCCCGCCAGCAGCGCGTGCTGAGAAAAAAAAAAAACAAAAAAAAAAAAACCCCAACCCAAACAACCACCCAAAAATCAACACCCAACCAAACCAACAGGAAACAAACACCAAAGCTCAAGCCATGGTTGCAACCCGGTCTAATACCAGGTCTAGGAGAACTGTAGGCACCCAGACTGGTGCCTCATGGAAATCCGTGGAGGTCCAGACCTCTGGCTGCAGCGAGTGCCTCAGCCTAATTGGAATAGAGGATGGTGTGCATGGAAGTTGTGTAAGGTGTGAGCAGGTGAATGATCTGCTCAGTATGGTGGCTGCGCTT